>LNAC01000057.1:1848770-1920612 GCA_002007465.1 Ailurus styani
CACACACACCCCCCCCTCTCACACACACACCCCCACCTCTCACACGCACACACACCCCTTACCTCTCTCACACGCACACACCCACCTCTCTCACACGCACACACCACCTACCTCTCACACGCACACACACCCTTACCTCTCTCACACACACACACACCCCTACCTAACACATACACACCCCGCTCACATACACCCGTCTCTCTCTCTCTCTCTCTCTCTCACACACACACAGTCCTGTCTGACACACCTCAGAAATCTCCCTCTCCTCCTCCTAACTGCCCATATTTAGGCCTGCACCACCTTCTACCTAATCCACTGGAAGAGCCTCCAGGTGTAACTGGTGCCTCTGCTACCAGCCTCCCAACCCACCCAGGCCACCCGCCCACGGTCAAGTAATCTTCAAACTCAGCATTGATCTCTTCACTCTCCTGCTCAGAGCCTATGTTTCCCTCAGGACTACAGAGCAGAATGGCCACACCACAAATGCACACTGAAGGCTCTTTGATTTCTGGCCCCAACTGACAGGCCCTGCCGAGTCACCCCAGGCATCACCCCTACCCTCCCTGCCCTCATCCATAGCTCTGGCTTTGCCCTTCCGTCAAGGTCCACGCACGTTCCCCACATATCAGAACCCCTCCACCTTTCCAGACCCGGCCCAACAGACCCTTCCTGTGGAGTCCTGCGGCCCTAAGTAACGTCCCTCCCCTCTCTCATACCACGGCCACCTCCTTCCATTCATCCTTCCATTCACAGGGCTTGGTTCCTCCCATCTTAATCTTGTCAGACTAGAAGCTCTTTGAGACATAGCCTGTGTCTCCTTCATCTTTATAACTCTTCCCCTTCCCTTATGCCTCAAGCATAAGAGAAATCCAATAAAAATATGTTGAGTTCAAGATTAATAATTTAATCCCTATGAGGGCTAATTAATTTTATTAATCCCACATCCAGCCAGTTTCCAGTCCTGAGCACAAGCAGCCCGGAGATCATGGTGGTTCAAGGTAACTCAGACCCACAACCAGGAAGACCACGGAGAGCACTGTCCTCTTAACAGCCCACCAGAAACACGCACCAGAGACCAGCCCTGAATGACTAGTGCATGAGCACGTGCCTTGTGGCAAATACTCTTCCACTCACTGGGGCAGACAAGCCAAAAAAACAAGTTAGGGAGGCAGACAAAATTCAACCTACAAAAAAGTACTAAAAAGGCCCCAAAAGAGGGTGGCCAGGTTATAAAGAGTAACTGGGGGAAAAGAAGGAGTAGAGAGGAAGGGACACTGGAGTGGAGCTCAGACCACAAGGAGGAGGCAGACAGGCAACTTCCCTGCAGAGAGAAAAGCAGCCCAGGCCAGTGAAGCCCAGGGAAAGCTGGCCGGTGCCAGGACAACGAGTAGGAGGGGCCTGGCGTGACCAGGCTGAAGATTCAGCAGAGGCCAGATCAAGGAAAGACATGCAGGTCTCGGGCAATTTGGATTTCTTTTTAATTGGAAAGTTACACCTAAGGTAAGAATTTACCACCTCAGCCATTTTTAAGTACACAGTCCAGTAGTGTTAACGTTCATCCACCCCGATGGGCAACCACCCCCACTATCCGTCTCTGGACTTTTTCATTTTGCAAATCTGAAATTCTATACCCAGCAAACAGCTCCCCAGTTTCCCCTAGGAAACCGCTATTTTTCTACCTTCCGTCTCTAGGAATCTGACTACTCTACAAACCTCATGTAAGTGAAAATCATACAGTATTCATCCTTTAGTGACTGGCTTGTTTCAGTTCCTCAAGGTTCATCCAAACTGCAGAATGTTACAAGATTGCCTTCCTTCTTAAGGCTGAGGAACATTCCATTCCACGCCTAGGCCATATTTCGTGTATACATTCATCTGTTAGCAGGCACTGAGGTGCCTGCCCCCTTTTTGCCTATGTGAACAGTGCTATCAACACGGGTGTGCAAATATCTCTTTGAGACCTTGTTTCCAATTCTTTGGGGTCACCAAATAACTAACCATGAAGCTCCTGGTAATTCTAGGTTTCTGTGGAGCCACCATATTGTTTCATGACAAGGAGTTTGGAGTTATAACAAGGAGTTATGGCCAGTGAAACTGGAGGACACAAGGGTTTGAGGAGAGCAACATGATTTTATTTAGATTTTTCAGTCCTCACTCTGGCTCTGGCAGAAGAGAGACGGTCAGGGTGGGGGGTGGGCGGCAGTGGCAGCCAGGGGTCAGCAGCAATGAGGCGGTCATAAGAGGAGGAGCACAGTGATCAGATGAGGGACAGAACGTGGAGGAAGGATGGGACAGAGTGCATGGGACCCAGGGGAAGGAAGTGCCGAAAAGCACTCCTAGGGGCCTGAGCCCCTAGGGGCATGGGGATGTCCTTTCCTGAGATGAAGAAGAGCAAGGGATACGAACATCTTTAATGCACCAAAGGTACAAAAGCACTACCAAAACTCCTCCCTCCTTTCTCCTGTCCTCTTCACCCCCCACCCCTTTTTTAAGTCCGAAATCTCCATTTACCCTTTAATCTCTCAGGCCTCCCTAACTCAAGAAAAGGACTAATCAAGAGGTCACTCACAGAATGAAGTTCTGTGAAGCAGGAAAGCAACTATTACCCCAGAAGGCACTGGCACGACCCCGACTCCAGAACCAGACAGGAGTGGACAATATAGGCTTGTTCCTGTGGCGTGTGGGCCGGGGGAGGGGGCGAGGGCGGTGGGGGGGCGCTTAACGCTGGCCAGTCAACAGCCCAGGAGCTTACCAGTGGGTCCCAGTGCTCTGGAGCCTCTCCTGAGATCACACCACCCAGGGCCAGGCTCAGGGCAGAGACCCTCCCCGTGACCCAGTGTCCTGAGTCCCCCACAAGGCCTGTCCTTCCTGCTGGTCTCCTTGTCTCAACTGCATCTCGCAGATAAAGATGACGGCTTTGGGGAGCAGATTGGTTGTTTTGTTTTGTTTTGTTTTTTAATCACCCAACAAATATTTACTGAGCACCTACCATGTTCTTTGCAATGTGCTGGTATAGGACATACGGGGATGGGTCAGCCACGGGCTTTGTCCTTGAAAAACTTCCAGCAGACATCAATTAGCAACAGGAGGCCACACAAGGTTAAACACCAAATGGTAAAGAAGGAGCGTCTGTTGCGAGCTGAGGTCTGTTAGCAAAAGAAAGTGGATGCATGCTAGCCTTACAGGAAAAACACTGTTTTTGCAGAGAGAAGAAAAGATACACCTTGCAGGGCCGAGGGCTCCACTGAAGGCAAAGAGACGGGGGGGGGGGGANAGATACACCTTGCAGGGCCGAGGGCTCCACTGAAGGCAAAGAGAGGGGGGGGGGGGGAAGCAGAACCATGGGGACAGAATGTGAAGGCAGCGTGGCAGGGACACAGAGAGGAGGTCAATCGAATAATCCAGCCAGGAGGAGAGGGGCTCCAAGATGGGCAAGGAGAAACCACTGTCTTCCTAATACCCATTATGTGCCAAGCACCATTCTCAAAACCTCACAGCTGTCACTCACCTCCATCCTCACGGCCACCCTGTGAGGAGGGAGACGGAGGTTACTAGCCCCACTTCGTGGACGTGCAACTGTAGCTTCGTAGAACTAAAAGCACTTTCAAATAAGTCTATCAGCTCTAGGACCCGGCCCCCAGCCACCCAGGCAAGTGAGGGGCATTGACTACGCATCCCCAGAGCCCTGTGTGCGTTGTCACTGTTGTTATTCCGGGTGGGCATTCTGTGTCTTGTGTATGTGTTGTATACGGGCAGGGGGGAAATCAGCTTTAATCTGTTTATCACAAAGCTGTTCTGGAAAGTGCCGGATGAGAGGCCCCCCTGCAGCCCGGGAGACTGCATACTGTTCCCGAACTTCACCCCCTCCTATTCCCAAGGTCACCATGTGACTCTGCAGTTGGTCCCATGAGAAGAGGAGCGTACGTTCCTGCTCCAAGGGCATCCAGCTTGGCCACGTCACCTGCCTTGGCCGGTGCTATGTGGGCAGAAGGGACAGTGAGACTCAGCTCAGCCTAGGCCTTCCCAAGCACTGTGTCTCCATTCCCCCAGTGCCGACAGAGGAACCTGCCCTGGTGGGGGGGGGGGATGTTAGGGAGGCTGAGTCCCAGCAAACAGAGCCAGGCGAGCACACGTGAACCCCAAATGCACCTGTGAACTAAGGCCAGGTAAGTCAGCAACATTCTGAAATGCCCTCTGGTTGCAAATCACCGATCTCTCCCAAATCCCTCATTTTTCAATAAATGCATCTGGGACCCAGACTGGAGAAATGATCTGTTGGAGTCCTACAACCAGTTGGAAATTGGGTCTCCTGGCTGCTAATCCTACTGCCTTTTCACTGCACCACCCTATCTCATCAAAGGGATTCCCTGCAGGCTCCACGAAAATAGAGGAAATCTGAGATGCCAACCAAGTAAGTAATTAAGCAGAATAGATGCAGTCAAAAAGCATGAAAGCAAGATTTAACCCGGATAATCCCTCCATAATTTAGAGTTGATCTGTCTAAAAGAGTTCCTGTTGATTTCCCAGGAGGACCTTTCTTCTAGAGCTGGAACCGCAGGGAACATCAGAGCTGAATCTATTAACCCCATCATCTTTCAAGGTGTCAGTCTTTTGTACCTAAGAAATGTGGCCCAATTTCTTTCCTTTTGGAATTTGTGTTTTATTACTAGCATCTACAGTACTCAAAAATAACATTTCTTTCCCAAATGACTTTGCATGTTCTTCTCTGCTTCGCACAGATTACGAGCCAGTCTGAACTATAATATCATTTACTATAAATACTGCTGTCGTTCAAAGAGTCTGAAAATCATGGCCCGTTAGGGCTGCAAGGGACCTTAAGAAGTCATCCATTCCACCCGTCAGCCTACAGGAAAGGACACTGAGGCCCAAGGAGGGTAAGGGATCTTCCCAAGGTCACGCAGCTGGTTAGTGGCAGGTGTCAGGGGGCAGAATCGCGGTACTGTGCTAGAAATACGGAATAAGCTCGACCATCTCCAGGAGCCATGGAAAGCAGGTCAGTCCAGATTTAAGATGTAGAATGCCGGGAGCTGTGCTCTGAGGCTGGGGAAGATACATGACCACTCTGGGGAAGAAATCCAGACCTCCCTGAAGAGCTAGCAGGTTACTGGGACCATTGGCCCCTCAGACGCCTGGCTGAGCCCAGATCCAGCAAGCAGCCCATCCTTCAGACTTGGGCACCGAGCCCCCCGGAAAGGCAAGGGTGCTGCAAGTGGCATGCTGGGCTCAGCTCCTGACAGCTTCCGAGAGCCAAGAGTTTAGTTCTGGGAGCCAGTTATTCAACTGCTGGTAGCTCCAAGTCAGCCAGGGTGGAAGCGTTTCCACCCTGGAAACGGGCAAGCTCTACAAATCAAGGGCGGTAGTGTTTCTTGAGAACCCGTCTAGCAGCACGGCATGGTGCATGTCCCTCCACCAGGGACTGATGGCCTGGCCTCACAGAGAAGCCCCTTCCCCACGGAGCAGGCTACTCAGAGAAGAAAACAAAAATAATTATCAAGGATGCAGGAGCACTTACCCGGATCCCTGTCAGCCCTACAGGGGCCCCAGGATCTCCGTCCCTGTACCATGAGAACTTGCCTCTCAGAATTCCTTGTCTAAATCTTCTGCCTAGAATCCCAGTGACCTGGATTCTTGCTGCCCCTACTAGCCCTGTTTTCAGCCCTGGAAGCCTCCACAGAGTAACCGAGTTAGGACAATAGCAAGGAAATCAACACCCTGCTCTCCTTTTCTAACCTGAGCTGGAAAATTCAACGGCTGTATTCCAGGGGCCAAGGGACCCAGGTCCAGAGAACTAGCAAGGAATCAGAACTGTAACTATCCAACAGCAACTGTGGATCCTGGGCCTGTCACCTTCCACGGAGAAAGCATCCAGAATTTACTAGCAACCCAGGAGAAGGGGCCACTGCTTCAAGATCGAACAAGGAAGCTGCCGTGTCATCACCAGCTTCAGGGGCAGCAAGACCTCGGTGGGTCAAGTTTTCTTGTCCATACCAAGTCACCCCTGAAGGACATATTACGCAAGAGCAGCCAACCAAGAACTCCAACAGTCACAGCAAAACCTCAGGTCTGTTCTGAGGGCTCATGCCCACCCAAGGGAACCAACTTCAGGAAGGAGGGCCTTAGTGGCCCTTGTAGAATGAACTGGCCTGTGACAAGGGGTCTGGAATTTGACAGTCTGAGTCAAGGGACGCTGACCTCTAGGTAATAGATCTTTCATTGAGGAAGAAAGCCATTCTGCTTCAAGCCTTAAGATTCTGGCCTTAACCAAAGAATCTTCCTCTGAACCCTTCCCTCCCGTGGAAGGCAGATCCACCACAGCAGTTCAACTAAGTTCCTGGTGACCCTGCGAAGAAAGAACATCTACCTAGAACTTCTTGTCTCTCTGTACTTAAAATGAATTTCGGGGAGATGGAAAATGTCAGAAGTAGGACTTTGTCCATTTGCTTATGTACCCCCAATGCCTATGATGGGCCAGATACAGCATATGCTCTCAAATATTTGTTGAATGAATGACTTAAAAATAAGTAAAAGAATCAAATTATTTTTTTAAACAAAGATACGTGTATCATCTGGCATTGAACCAAAAGTAAAGACAGTAAAGGCAAGGATTGGTAGATGGGATTACCTAGAAATGTAAAACTTCTCCACATTAAAAAAAAACTATTCATAAAATATAAAAGTATACGGCAAATGAAAAAAATATCTACAACATAGGACCAAATGTTCATGCCATTGCTTCATATATAAAGAACTCATCCAAATCAATAAGAAAAGGAAATACTCTAATAAAAGCAATTCACAAGGAAACTACATGTGCCTGAAAAATCTAGTGTCCTAGGTCATTAGTGATCAAAGACTGTAAAATTTCTCTGGTGAAAACTAAGCTTAAAAATAAAATATCCACTGTCGGCAGAGTTGTAAGTAAGTAGGTGCTCTATACTCTGCTAGTGAGATAAGAAATTAGTACAGACCTTCCAGAAACTATTCTTTGCAATAATACCAAGGGCCTTTAAAATGTACATGCCTTTTGATGTAGAAACACCACTTTTAAGAATTTATCTTTAGGCAGTCTTCCGAGGTGTATGCAGAAACACATGCATAAACAAAGTTGCTAATAGTGGCATTTTTTAGAACTTATAAACAACCTAGCGTTCCAATAATAAGGAAAGCTTTTTCAAACTATAGATTCCTGTATAATAAAATACTTTGCACCCATTAAAGATCAAGGTGTTGAAGAATACTTAATATTGGAAAATATTCAAAATGTAATGCAGAATATAAGAAAAGCAGTCTGAAGTCCGTAGTTATAACTCCATTTTTTTAAGCGACACACTTAAGTGCACGGAAAAAATACGAACACTGGTTACCTGTGAAGGGAGAGACTACAGATGATTTTTCTCCCACGTTTTGTCAGTTCTCCACCTGGCTCCTGTTTCATCTCCGCCATCTGGAGGCAGCACAGGTAAGTGCCCAGGCCTCGGGTGAATCCCGGGGTCCACCACTTACCAGCCAAGGGACTGAGGCCAAGTCACTGACACGCTCTCGCTCTACACCACTGTTTCACCATCTGTGCAGGAGGGGTTCTGGTAGTGTCTACCTCACCACGGGGAGAGAACCAGCATCACCTCCGTGATGTGCCTGGCACAATTCCTGGCACGTAGTAAATGTCTGATGAATATTAACCGCTACCCATAAAGACAAGGAATAGTAGCTATTATTTAAAAAGAGAAAAGATTCTATTCTGAGGTTTGGCCTTGGCCTTTATTGAGGTCCGACAGAATCTGCCTGGCTGCCTGTCACCTCTGTCCAAGGGGAGACAGCCACCCCTCGGTTCGGAGGTCCTCCCCTGAGCCACTGGATGGGTCCACCTTTCCGTGGCTTAGCCACCGTGCCCGTTCTAGTTCCTATTCTTGCAGCCGTTGCAGAGCAAGACCACCCCAGGAAAGAAAAAAAATTTTTTTTAACTTCAAAACCTTCCTGAGTATCCTAGTCAAGACACAGTCTGGTCTGGAAATACCTAAGTGACAGACAGTCACATTCTGTCTTCAAGTCCTGGGATTCAGAGAGCCTGGAGTCTAAAACACTGGGAACCAAAAAGAAGCAAACACCCTTGAAGGGACCCCCATTTTGTGACGTCTGGAGGCTGAGCCCGCCTGTCTTGTCAGACCCCGAGGCCCACCCTCCCAGACCCGGTGCCGGAACACAGCCACTAGCCCTGAGTCCTCCAGAAGGGGCCCTGTGGAAAGCAGCCCGTGCCGGGGTGGAGGCTCCCAGGACTGACGGCCGCTCCTGGCCTCCCAGGATGTGGCGCTGTCTGCCTGCATCCCAGCCAGAGATGCTGATTTTTGCCTCCCTGCTCACGACCCCTTCTGTCTCTGCCTTCTTATCAGCCTGACTCTCGGGAAGGCAGCTGCCACAGGCTCCCTCCGACCCTGGACGATGTCCCTCCTTTCAGCACAGGAGGGCCGCCAGGCCACGACCCTGGCTCCCAAAGAGTCAAATGCAGGGCACCTGGGTGGCTCAGTCAGTTGGGCATCTGCCTTCGGCTCAGGTCATGATGCAGTGGGGGGACCTGGGTTCGAGCCCTGCATTGGGCTCCTTGCTCAGCAGGGGGTCTGCTTCTCCCTCTCCCTCTGCCCTTCCCCCACTTGTGCTTGCTTTCTCTCGTGTGTGCCCTCGCTCTCAAATAAAAATCTTAAAAAAAAAAAAAAAAGTCAAATAACCCACAAGCCCTCTTTCACTCTCGGCTCCCAGCCCCACTGCAGCACCGTCTGATGGCTGGGACAGCATGAGCCAGCTCTGCTGGTGGAACCTGGCTGCCACGTCCAAGCTGTGGAGCCTGCAGAAGGCAGCTAAGTGCGGCCAGGAGGGACTTGAGAGGCCAAGGGCAAGGACTCTGAAAGTGGTCTTCCCCTTGTGGCTAATGCCCACCACCCACATGGCTGTGCCATGAATCTGGTACAACGGGAGGGGGGAGCCCTCCCTATGAAAGTCTATTTGGGGAGGGAGAAGGGCTCTTTACAGATTTCACAGATTAAAATCGTGATGGTTTGGTTTCACTTGGCCTACACCTGTCCACTGAATCCAGCTGGGTTCTCCATGGGCAGAGAGAATTGGGGGCTATACCTCCACATCAACCCTCCCGATCCCAACTGCCAACCCAGAGAGGAACCCCACCTGACTACAGGAGCCTAAAGCCCAACCTACAGTCTGGCCCTCTAACCTGAGTCAGGTGAGGAATTAATGGGAAAAGATGACACCAGGGGGAAAGAGTAGAAACCTGAGAGTCAGACTCAACTGGTAGCTTATCCACCCCTTTCCAGCCGTGGAATCCTGGCCAGACTACTTGCCCATTATAAGGCCCAGTTTCTTCATGCATAGAATGGAGAAGAATCATCCCTATCCCATAGGGTCACGGTGAAGTCTAAACGGGCACAGGGCCTAGTCCATCAACCACAGTCATTGTTATCCTTAACCACATTCTCTACCTCCATGGCCATTCCTCACCACACACTCAAAGATCAACTCCATAAAGTCAGTGACAATACTTGGAGGGCTCATCCCATTCACCTCTGTACCCCTCACCTACCACCCCCCCCAGGCATACTGTAGCAGGTAGACCCTTAAAAATTTATTGAAGGAATGACTTAATGCATGCCATCTGGCCTCTGAAATGTGCCTTCTGCATTTTATCATTTCATGACTGATGTATTATTCCGTGACCTTTTGGATTTCCATTTAATCATATCTAGATTAAATCCTGATTGATTTCCATGACCCTCAATAGGACTCAGCTATTTTCCTATTATCCTGGTTAAGGGACTACAAGCGTGACACCAGGTATATTCCTTTGTGTCACCAACCACTCTGAAACTTTTTAACTAAAATACGGTGTATTATTTCCTCCAGTTCTGTGGGCTGATGAGGCAGTTCTGCCGCTGGTCCCACTAGGCTTCAGCCAGAGGACTCACCATTAGCAATGGGACCTAGACTTCCTGAGGCAGTGGTGGCTCAGGAGGGTCAAATCAGAAGCTGCAAGACTTCCAGAATCCACGCTCTGAAACCATCATGACATCACTTCTACAGCATTCATCGGTCAAAGCCAATCCCGAGACCGATACAATTATTGGCCAAGGTAGGCGGGAGGAATTTGGAGGGATGAATAGATTCTGCCTCTTGATGCAGGGAGCTTCAACATATTGTGGCCAGGGTTTCAAACCAGACCAAGTAAAAGAAAGACACATTTAAACTTTGCCATGCAGGTCTGGGAAGTAGCACACATCCCAACTGGAACCCCTGAAAAGTCCAGAGTATCTGACACTTGAAAGCACTTTATTCAGGGGGCGCCTGGCTGGCTCAGTGGGGAGAGCATGTGACTCTTGATCTCAGAGTTGTGAGTCCCCAAGCCCCACGTTGGGTGTAGAGATTACTTAAAAATAAAATCCTAAAATAATAATAGTAAGGATTTAGAAAAAAAAGAGAGAGAGAAACTTTTTTCTCCACTTTAGGAATTTTCAAGGCCATTTGGGGTTGCCTGAAACTTTCTCTCCCGGGGTGACTTCACTCACTCTCATTATTTCAATGCCATCTATATGCTAATGACCCTCAAATTTATACCTCCAGCTCAGCCTCTGACTCACACAGTCAAGTCTTGATTCTGCTCCCCTAACTTGCTCTATCCACAGTCTGCAATCGTGGGAAAGAGAATCATCAGCCACCCAGATGCTCAGGCCACGAATCTACTTTGTCCTCAGCTGCTCCCTTTCCTTCACCTCCCACTCTCCATCCATCAGCAAATCCTATCGGCTCCACCTCCGCACCCCTCTCCCCAGCTCTACTACTTTCCAGCTTCCTAAGATGCCATAACAAACTACCACAAAGTGGGTGCCCTGAAACAGAAACGGATGGTCTCGCAGGGCTTGAAGCTGGAATTCCGGAACCAGTTGTTGGCAGAGCCAGGCTCCCCGGTAACCTGTAGGGAGACTCTTTCCCGGCCTCTTCCTAGCTTCTGGTGGTGACCTCAGTGTCCCTTGGCTTGTAGCTACAGCACCCCCATCTCTGCCTCCATGGTCAAATGATGTTCTCCTTATCTCTGTCCCAACTTCCCTCTTATAACTAGGACATCAGTGACACTGGGTTAGGGCCCACCTTAACCAAGTATGGCCCCATTCTAACTTGAGTATAGCTGCAAAGATCTTGTTTCCTATTAAGGTCACATTCACAGCTACCAGGGGTTCAATGTATCTTTTGGGAGGACATAATTCAACCCATAACAGCTACAATCCCAGTCCAAACCACCATAAACGCTGACTGCAATTTGCCTCTTTTACCAGTCTCCCTGTTTCACTCTTGACTCCCTACCATAAAATCTGAGAACAAAATCTAAATTCCTTACCTGGCATTTAAAGCCCAAAGCCACGATCTACACAGCCTTTCGCAAGTTCATCCCCCACCACCCTTCTCACCCTCGTGAGAAGCTACAGCCACGCCAAGCCCCTCTCTGTCCCTGCCAAGCTGGGATCTACACAAGGAAGGGCCTTTTCACTAGCTGCTTCCAACACTTGAATACCATCCCCGCTATTCAATGAGTCGCTCTTCATTCAGATGTCACCTCTTCAGGGGCCTCCCAAGTCATTCTCTTTCACATTGCCTAATTGGACTCTTTACCCAGCATTTAGAACTATGTGATTTGTTTACCTGTTGATTTCTTGCCTTCTCCCCCACCAGCATGTAAGCAGCGGCTGTGCTCTATTTTCATACATTCGTATGTATCACGACTCTATTTTCAGCACCTAGGACAGTGCCTGCACAATGCAGATGCTCAATAACTGCTTGTTGAAAGAATGAACTGCTTCTTGCTTATCAAGTCCAATGGTCATCTTTCAGTCTTTACCCTACAGAACCTAGTGCATTTGACAGGAACAATCATTCCCTCTTCTTGAGGTTCTCTACCATCTCCTCTCACCCCCAACCGATCTCAAAGCCGTGGTGTCCTCATTCTCCTTACTCTAACTTCTGACTCCTTCGCACACTCTTCACCCTCTGTCTGTGCCTTTAATATCAGTAAGCTTTGGGTTGTTTTGGGTCCTTGTGGAAGACAGGATAATTCCCCCCAGAAATGCCCACATCCTCATGCCTGAAACATGTGACTATATTACCTTCCATGACAAAAGGACTTTGCGGGTGCAAAGGCGAGATTAGCTTTGATATCCAAGTGGGCCCAATGTAACAAGGATCCTTATAAAAAGGACACAGCAGGTGGAGCACCTGGGTGGCTTAGTCGTTAAGTGTCTGCCTTCGGCTGGGGTCATGATCCCAAGGTCCTGGGATCGAGTCCTGCATTAGCCTCCCTGCTCATCGGGAAGCCTGCCGCTCCGGCTTCCCCTGCTTGTGTTCCCTGTCTGTCAAATAAATAAATAAAAATCTTTAAAAAGAAAAAAAAAGGAGGCAGCAGGGACAGAGTTAGAGAAGTTATAACGAAAGCAGAGGGTAGGAGTGATGTGGCCACAAGCCAAGAAATGTGGGCAGCCTTTAGAGACTCACAGGGCAAGGAATAGACTCTCCCTCAAGTTTCTAGAAGGAACATAGTCCTGCTGACATCTTGATTTCAGTCCCATAAGACCGCTTTCAGAATTCTGACATCCAGTAGTGTTACATAACAAATCGGTGTTACATTAAGCCACTCAGGTTGGTATTTTGTCAGAGCAGACCTATGAAATTTACACGGTTCTCTTCTCTTCCATTCTACATGTTCTCTTCAGATAACTTCATCTTCACCATGGCTTCAATGACCACCTACAAGAGGATGTTTCTCCTCCAAAATTCAGTCTTTCATATCCAATAACTTCACATCCATACCTGGGCACGCCAGGACTATGCCCAAACACAGTAGGTCCTCAGCTCAATCCCTCTCCCACTCCACCCCACCTGCCTCTCCACCTGTACTCTGTCTCAGCTGATGACAGCTCCATGCACCCACTCTCCCACACAGGGCACCTAAGGACTCCCTCTCCTTCACCACAGTGTCCATCTCCAATCCCTGTTGATTTCAGCTCATACCCTTGTCCTCTCATCTCATTGTTTCGAACAGAACCTTGATTTACACAGTCGCCTTCTACCTGGTTCTCAGCCTCCAGCCTTGAAGCCCTCAAACCCATCTTCCATGTTGCATTTTTCTTTTTAAAATGCAAATATCTTACCACATCCTTCCTTTCTAGATTCCTCGGAGATAAAAGTCAAGTTGCTAAATTCAACTTACAAGGCTTCCCTGTCTGCCTCCTACCCTATCACTCCAGCCTTACCCTCTTCTGTATGTAGCCCATCTTCCCACTCCCCCAACTGCACTCCCCTGTTAGAAGAGAGGGGAGCACAGGAAGGGAGAAGGGAGAGACAGTTATGGAAAATGAGTGGTTTCATTCGGTTCTTTCCCTCACTCCATATTCCTCCCCCAATCTGACTTCCAATTCAAGGGGAATGGCCATACCCCCTCCATATAAGACACTGTCAGCAATTATGTATTCTCATTACTCGTGAGCCACCCCCAAAATGCAAAATGATGCCCCAACATGCAATTCATGCAAATATGCACTGTCTTGCAGTGCCTGCATGGCTCAGTTGGTTAAGCATCTGCCTTCAGCTCAGGTCATGATCTCAGGGTTCTGGGTTCAAACCCCATTTTGGGTTCCCTGCTCCGCGGGGAGCCTGCTTCTCCCTCTGTCCCGGCTTATGTTATCTCTCTCACTCTCTATCTCAGATAGATAGATAGATAGATAGATAGATAGATAGATAGATAGATAGATAGATAGATAGATTAGATAGATAGAGGGGGGTGGGAGGGTAGGGATAGGGTGGCTGGGTTATGGACATTGGGGAGGGTTTGTGCTATGGTAAGTGCTGTGAAAGGGGTAAGCCTGATGATTCACAGACCTGTACCCCTGGGGCAAATAATAATACATAAAATAAAAAATAAAAACCAAGAAAAGATAAATTCTTTAAAACAATATTCATTGTCCTAGATCTGCCCACCCACAGAAACACACACAATATGGACAGATGCTCATCCAGCTACATGCACCTTCCCATTATGAGCCTTAAAATCCTCTCACGTGGACACAGCATGAAGTCACAAACATCCAAAGCAGGGAAAGCAGGTTAACTTCTGTGGCTTGGGGAGTGAGAGAACACATAGGAGAGGAAGGAAAGAATGGTGACAGGCTGAGGGTAAGCGGAGGAAAAGAGGAATGACCATGGAAGGGTCAACTAGTGTATATCCATGCACCAACACTCCCTAAGCCCCAGTAATAGGTCACATGTCACGCTGCTGAGCAAAGAGCCACAGTGGCTCATTACAGCCTCAGCCACTAATACTCCAAGAGCAGTCACTATGCACCAGGCACCAGGTGTTACATTAACTCATAGAGCCCCCCTAGCGGTCTCAAGAGGTAGACAGATATTCTTACCCTCGAGTTACAGGTGATGAAAAAAAGGTCCAAGAAACTGGCATGTCTCCCATCCCATTGCTAAGAAGGGACAGGACCTAGCTTCCTTTCTAGGCATCAGATTCTAGAGTCTGTGTTCTTACCTACCTTCTGATACAACAGCCTGCCCATCAGTAGCTCACAGACTACCAGGCACTCACGTGCTGGAGCTGGGGCTGTGTGTTCTTTCCTCGGCAAAGCAGCATGGAATAGAAGGCAGTGACAGGGACTAGCTGGGGTGGCCAGCTAGACCTAACTCTAAGCAAGACCTAACTCTGCCACCCTCTACCCGCCTCGAAATCAAGAAGTCAAGTCATTAACCACTCTGAGCAGCAGTTACCACCCCCATAAACGAAGGTGTGAAGATCGACTTAGTCAAGTTTTATTAGAATTAAATGAGATACTATATATGAAAGTGCTAAGGGGTGACTGAGTGGCTCCATGGGTTAAAGCCTCTGCCTTCAGCTCAGGTCATGATCTCTGGGTCCTGGGATCGAGGCCCGCATCGGGCTCTCTGCTCAGCAGGGAGCCTGCTTCTCCCTACTCTCTCTGCCTGCTTGTGATCTGTCAAATAAACAAAATCTTAAAAAAAAAAAAAAGAAAAGAAAAGAAAAAAAGAAAGTGCTAAGTACTGTGCTTGGCATAGAGTAAGCTCTCAGAAAATCCCTTTCTCTTGTTGTCTCAATACTTCCTCTCCAGATCCCTAAACGTCATGTTCTCCAGAAACATAGGAAGAACAACTGCAAATTATGGCCCTCAGGCATGCATGTGGTTTAGCCAGCAAAGTATTTTAAAAGGCGTCATAACTGGGCAGGAACTATCATGGCCACAAGACAAGCAGCTCAGGACCAAGCTGAGGACCATAACGATAGTCACCCCCAAACGCCGCAGGCAGGTGAGTTCTCGACTTCTGTGTACCATCAAGGTGTCCTAAATCTGCTTCAGACTTACAGAACCAGACTTTCCCAGGGCAGGGCCCTGGACCCCACTGTTTAAAGTCTTGGACACCTCAAGTTTGAGAACCACTGAAGGAAAAAAATAAAACACTCTTTTCCAACAAAATGCAGGGCTCAGGGGTGAATGAGCTGACCTGCCATGGGGCCAACTCTGGATGTTTCTTTCACAGGAGATTGGAAATAAAGGCCGTTTCTCTGTTGCTGGAAAGAAGTGACCCTTTTATAAATTTTTTTTAAAGATTTTATTTGACACAGAGAGAGATCATAAGTAGGCAGAGAGGCAGGCAGAGAGGAGGAAGCAGGCTCCCCGCTGAGCAGAGAGCCGGACATGGGGCTCAATCCCAGGACCCTGAGATCATGACCCGAGCTGAAGGCAGAGGCTTAACCCACTAAGCCACCCAGGTGCCCCAAGACGTGACCCTTTTAAACTAGGATTTCCAGGAAATCCAGGGGAAGCCAGAGCTCCTTCCTTCCCAGATTTCAGAAACTAGAAAAGTTAGGCACAGCAGAGCCCAGAAGCAACCCAACGGCCAGCTGGGGCTGGTTGGGAAAGAGGCATTTATGCTGCCCGGGCCCCAACCTTTGAGTTACAGGCCAGAAGCAAAGCCAAGTCTGGCTGGCTGACCCCGTATGCAACCAGAGGTGACCTGAGAATAATTCTGTCATCAGGTAAGCCAGAGCTAAAGGTCAAGTAATAACCAAAGACCCCCTAGTTCAGGCCGAGCATTTCCTCTCGACCTAGCGATGAGGTCATGTGACCAATACGCCTGACTTGGACCCTGGGCCTAGTTAATGACAGGAGACAACTCTGGGGTGCCAGCCCACAGGACCTCAAGTCTACCTCAGTCCTGGCACCATGTTCTTCGCCCTCTATCAATTATTGGTTCCAGCTCTGGCAGACAAGTCCCCATCTCCTTACGTCCAAGTCTCTGAGGTCGGTATGCCCCCTCTGCACCCAATCCCCCCGAAAGACTTCCTGAGTCCCTTGAATGAACCTGGGGCCCCACTCTTCACAGGCAGGGTTCCCACACCGAGGACACTGCTTGTCTGGGCTCTGTACCCGAAGGACAGGAGGTGTCCTAGGGGAGCACTAGCCCACGTGGACAGCATAAGCTGATCATCTAGTGGCTCTGACCCCTGCATTCAGCGTGCCTGCCTGTGTGACCCCACGACCCAGTGCCTGCCCAGCCCTGGGTGCTTCACCACTTCGTGTCTCTAGCTCTGTTCCAAAACGTTACAGAGGAAAAGTAATTAGCACATTTCCTGATACCTCTACTTGCACTTACTTGCCCATGGCTATTGAGGGAGGGGGAAGACAATAAGAAAAAACGTATTTTTTTTAATATTTTTATTTATTTATTTATTTGATAGAGCACAAGTATGCAGAGTGGCAGGGAGAGGGAGAGGGGGAAGCAGGCTCTCCGCTGAGCAGGGAGTCTGACACGTGGCTTGATCCCCAGACCCTGGGATCATGACCTGAGCTGAAAGCAGACGCTTAACTGACTGAGCCCCCAGGCGCCCCCCAAAAAAGTCTTTATTGTCTCTACCAGCAAACCAAAAGGAGTTTACCATCTAGCCATCTCGCCTACAGGGTGCAATACTCAGCTAGAATTCACAAATATCTTTTCTGATCATAAAGCTTAATTAATAAGTTGACTAGACAATTAGAATGTGCACATCACAGGTAATGAAGCTGTAAGTTCAGTAATCTCTCAATATCACATATTATTCAGCTTTTAACCGACCTGTGTTTAAAACTTTATACTGAATCCCCTAAAGTCTGAACCACCACTCATACTAAATTTGGGCTTTTAACAGCTGTTGAATGAATATGCAAGCTTTCTGATGAAAGTCTTGCTGTCCAGCCAGTATTCAGGCATCCGCTCAACAAATGTTTCTTGAGGGCCAACTATGCATCGGACATTGTGGGTGAAGCCTGATGTCTGACCTTGTGGAGCAGACAACGTAGGTGGGAAAAATACACAAGAAAGAAAGCAAACAAATCACACACTGTGTATTTTATGCTACCAATGAAAGCATCGGGCATTATAATAAAAATAAATAGGGAATACTCCAAATACTCCAGTAGCAAGGAGCACACCTGGTGCCCAGACCTTGGTCTCTAACACCAATCTCCACTAACAGGAACCAAGGCTCCTCGGAGAAATGGATGCTTCTAGGTCTGGGCAGGAAATACACAAGATTGTCTTGGAGCCTGTTGAGGTGCCAGAAATTAAGATGCTCCAAGATGATTTAATAAGTCAATACCCACATTGATGAGATGAGGTCAAAGAGACACAGGAGCCAACTGAAAGAGTTCCTAATGGCCAAAGGTAGAACAACTGGGGCAAAAAAATAAGGAGCATTGGATTATAACCCAAAGTATAAATATTCATGAATCCATACAGATGAGTAATGATTGAATATATTAATGGAGAACAAATCTCTCATGCAGAATTCCAAATAAGTTACATAGATGCTCCTCCCCAAAGGATGGGGAGCATAACCTCCCATTCCTCAGGTGTACTCTGGGCCTAGTGACACCCTTCCCCAGAGGACAGTGTAGATGGGGGCTCAGGGAGGAAGGGGGAAGAGTAACTGAGAGTAGAGACATACACTATTTCAGCCAGGTGAGCAAAGTCAACATCAAGAGTCATAAATCACATTGATAGAATATATTTTTAACACGATATGATGAAAATGGCACTTTACATGATTTTCCTCCAAACCCATTATGTAGCCCAATCATGAAGGCGGTAAAAATTCAGACAAGTTCCGGCAGAAGAGCATCCTACAAAATATGTGACTAGTAGTCCTCAGTCAAGGTCATCACAAACAAGGAACGTCTGAAAAACTGTCACAGACAAGAGCCCAAGGAGACACAACAACTAAATGCCATGTGGTATCCTGAATGGGACCCTGGGACAGATAAAGGACATCATAAAAATTAAGGAAAGCTGAATAAAATGTGGAGTTAATATATTGTTTACACTAATTGAAACAAATGTACCCTACTAACCATGTCCGTAGGAGAAAACGCACAGGGGCTATTTAAGAACTCTGTACTATCCAACTCAGGTTTTCTTTAAATCTATTCTAAAAATCAAAGTCTATCAGAACACCTGGGTGGTTCAGTGCATGAAGCATCCGACTCCTGATTTCGGCTCAGGTTGTGATCTCAGGGTTGTGAGATCAAGCCCCACGTCAGGCTCTGCGCTCAGTGGGCAAAGGCAGCTTGAGATTCTCTCTCCCTCTCCCTCGGCCCCTCCCCCTACTCAAACTCACTCTAACTAAATTAATTATATCTTTAAAAATCAAAGTCTTTTAATAAAATGCAATAAATGGGGAGAAGAGTCAGTCTGAGAAAGCGTCATCAGTGGTTCACTTTAAGCCTAGACCTGAAGGTTCTAGGTCATTCGAGAGAAGAGAAAGTGCTCAGAGGTGAGGAAACGGGATGTGCAAATCCCCATCCGGCTGGACAGAACCTGACAAATCAGAGGAACAGGGAACACGCCTACATGCCAGCAGTGCCACGGACTAGAGGGAGGACGGTGGGAAAGAAGGCAGAGCCAGTGGGAAGCTACTTAGGCTGGGACTCCTCAGGAAGGAGGGAGACGGTCTTCTGAGTGCAGTGGGAAGCAAAGAAAGAGTGTCCTCGGCACAGCCATCTTATTTAGCACTGTTTGCTCAACTGTCGGATACTTTATTATATTCTATATAAACTCCTTTTACAGACGTGAATGAGAAATGAAATAGGAAGATCAAAAACTGGAGATCTCAAACACACATGGGCAAAGACAAACTACTAAGCAGACAGAAAGCTAAGACTAAAGATGAAATTAAACGCATCTTTGGATTAGTCATGGATTTAAGCGGACTGTGGGATTAATTGTGACAGAAAAGAATTAAAGACCTAGAACATTTCACTGCAGATTAGGTCTAAAAGATAAAACTTAAGCCTTCGTAATTTGTTTTATCTCGGAGAACAAAGCTTCCTTACAACATGGAAGCCGTCTTTTTTTGTACAGGATTTTAGAAATCAAAGTAGGAGATGGCTTCTACTTTCTACATGTAAATCTGACCTTTAACAGCTTAATAACAGATAAAAATTTTGACAGGTCATGTTTTGCCCTCCCCCCACCCAACACCGTCCCTTCTGCACTTGGCTTTTCAAGGTCAATGTCAACCCACTTTCACACTCCATGGCCCACCCAGATGCCTTACCTTCCCAAGGCACACACCCTGCCACCCTCAGCCTCCGGGAACGAGCCTTTGCCAACCTCCTCTCTTTCTGGGTCTTGCTCCCCCCCAACCTGGTGAAGGGACTGGGGAGTAGTGCATTACACTGATTCTCAGTAAGGACGCACATGGCTCTTCCTTAGAATTTTGAATTTTAAAAGATAGCTCGTGAAACTAAGAATAGCTTCGCCAAGAAACAAATCTTTACTAATCTATATTTTTGTCCTGCCAATCTGGTGGGAGAAAGATTTTGTAGAATGGAAGCTCTGCGCAGCTCCCTGCTATGATACCACATGGACACCCAAGCCCTGGGCCAACAGGGAAATATTTTTATCGTCAAGAACTCCCATCTATTTTCTTCAGCTACTTCCATACCCTTTTCACCAAATCATACTCCCTCTTCATGGAGGAAAAAAAAAAATATTAACTTTGGCACTATCAGAAACTCCTAATAAGTAAATTTGTAAATATTGATTAAGTATAGTATGTTCACTTTCATAGTTTAAGATGTACTCATTCAACACGCACTAATTATGTGCCAGCATTGTTCTGGAAGCTCGAGAGAGGATGATAATCAAGTCAGACAAGGGCCCCACTCTTGAAGAATTTGTTTTTCGAGATTCATTTAGTTAAAGCCAAAAATCCAGAAGAAAAGAGTGATCTGAACTTAGAGGCTCAGTGGGAATTCAAGACCTCACAAAGGAGGACAGAAAGGCTGGGATGAGCTCAGAGTCTCCTTTTTTCAAGCAGGAAACAAACCAATGTGCAATAAGGATCCAGGTTAAAAAGAACGAAGGAGGGACGCTTGGGTGGCTCAGTCATTTGAGCATCTGCCCTCGGCGTAGGTCACGATCTTGGGGTCTCGGGGTCGAGCCTCGCATCGGGCTCTCTGCTCAGTGGGGGGCCTGCTTCTCCCTCTGCTCCTCACCCCACTTGTGCTCTCTCAAATAAATAAAATTTAAAAAAAAAATAGAACTAAGGAATCTCAGCCTTGTCACTCAAAAAAAGAAAAAAGGCCTAGTGCTGTGAACAGAGGCTCAAGGTAGATGTTAAGAGATCCAGAACTGGGCGCCTGGGTGGCTCAGTGGGTTAAAGCCTCTGCCTTTGGCTCAGGTCATGATCTCAGGGTCCTGGGATCGAGGCCCGCATTGGGCTCTCTGCTCAGCAGGGAGCCTGCTTCTTCCTTTCTCTCTGCCTGCCTCTCTGCTTGCTTGTAATCTCTGTGTGTCAAATAAATAAATAAAATCTTTAAAAAGAGAGAGAGAGAGAGAGAGAGAGAGAGAGAGATCCAGAACTGCATAGAACAAGTGTTGGAGCGAATTAGAGCTTATTTAAAAAGAGCTCATTGAAATAATTCCACAATAGCGAATATAGTAAAGATGTGGAACAACTGGAAAACGCGTACATTGCTGGTGGGAGTATAAAGTAGTTCAATCACTTTCACGAGCTGCCCATTTCTTATCAAGTGAAACATTCATTTACCAAATAATCCCACCCCCAGGTATTTATCCAAGAGAAATGAAAATCTAGGTCCGCAAAAAGACTTGAACATGAATGTAAATACCAGAGGTCTTAAAAATAACCAAAAACTGTAAACTACCCAAATGTCTATCAATTAAAAAATTAAGTGGGAGCCAGCCATTCAAATGGAATAATATCCAATAACAAAAATGCACACAGTAAATCTGAAAACACTGATAAGCAAAAGAGGCTGGTCACAACTCAGTACGTACTGCACATTTCCATTCCTATACAGTCCCAAACAGGCAAAACCAATCTCTGCTGAAAGAACTCAGGTCTGTCGCTGCCTACAGTTGGGAAGAGGTGGAACCTGAGGAGAGAATGCATATGGGGTGACAGAAAGGGCCTGCTTCTTATTGAGGTGATAGTTACAACCAACTGCCAACACACACAGAATTTTGTTGAGATCTGGGCATTTTATGGTATGTTAATTAAGACCCATTTTTCCTCCCAATGGTTAACCTGCTTAACATTAGGTTAACAGTAAAAAGAGCAAAAGGGCCCCAGCAAACACCTTGGGCTGCTCTCTTAGATGAGTGTAGGAGGTCTTGGCGGGGCGGCCACCATCAAATTCTAGTTCACTAATAAAAGGTTGGGTTAGACTGGTCTAAGACAATTTGGTGGCCAAATGTCTGGGAGATTCAAAAGCAACTTGTTAAAGAATAATCTTTAAGAATGGTTTCCTTATAAGTAAAAATATTTACTGAGCATCTACCAAAGCCAGGCACAAAACTGGCCATTGGGAATTCAGCCCAAAACTGATGCACACCCATCCTAGCGATGGGATGAGCGTCAAGGGAGGGGGGTGGGGAGGGAGGCAGCTACAAAATAAAGTTAGATAATTTCAGATGCCGACTGATCACATCAACTTGTATTTCTAAGGTTGTCTTGCTTGTTTGTAGAGTTTTCTCTAATTAAGGTACGAAGTTGGCAAACACTGATGGAGCGATAAAAAGCACACATGGGCTGTGGCTACAGAGCGTTGCTTAGTTGCTTACGATCGTTCCTGGCATCCAGTAACCTTTCAGTAAGTATCAATGCTAATTATTTCCCTTCTCTCCCTCCTTGTAAGTAAAACATGAACTTTGAGAATAGATGTACAATTAGAGACATGTACAAGAATATTCTTAAGTTCCATTCATAATAGCCAAAGCTGGAAATGGCCCAACCGAATGGATAGACTGTGGTATATTCATATAATGGGATACCTCCTGGCTGCTACAGAGCAATTAACAACTTGGATGAGTCTCACAGACATAACATTGAGTGAAAGAAGCCAAACACAAACGACCACATACTATTACTGTCACTTATATGAAGTTCAAGAACAGGCAAAAGCTACCCAGGTAACAGAAGACCATGGGTGCATCTGGCAGGAGCTGCTGACAGGAAGGGGGCACAGGAGAGCCTTCTCGTGTATTGGCAAGGTTACCCTGAGCGGAATGGGGACAGGGGTGTGTGTGCACAAGTAAGTTAACAGAGATCACTACAGATCGGTGCGCTGTATATATGTTATGCCACAATTTTAAGAAGTTATGAATTTAAATGCAACTAGCTAAATAAAGAAGCACATTTGGGATATGAGTATTTCTCATGTGGGATCTCATTTTCAGCCACTGATGGCTTCAGTGACTGGAAACGCTGAACCTCTTCTAACATCGATCGTCCATTCATCCACTACACAGCTCCTGGTCATCTCCCAGCTGCTGGGCGCCATGCTAGGCGCCCAGAACACACGAATGAACCTGTCAACACAATCCTCACCCTTAAGGGCATCCCTGACATGGGCCAGCAGCCGTGCAACCCAGTACCCTGGGGTGGCTGGTAGCAGCGTCTCTAAAATGCGGCCACGAAGTCCTGTGGGAGTTCAGAGATTTCCACAGGAGAAACCTCAGACCGTCATTCTAACCTAGGAACTGAAACATCAGGCAAGGTCATGGTCATCCATTTCTCCAGAGGAACGACATAGGCAATAGACCTCAGATCACACCGTTTAATGGCAATTGACATTTCTAGGTCATCAGTAGTGATGGCAAGTATCCTCCTGGAAGGCTCCTCATTTGTGACAACGGCAGAGGAAAAGCAGCTAATTTTAGAGAACACAGCGCAGCTTCCACCCTGTGGAGGAACATCCAACAGAAGACTCTTTGTTCTCTCAGCAGTGGCAGGGGTGTGGGAATCACAAAACTACTCCAGCAACTGCCTCCCACCCTCACCAAGGGCCCGGGGATTCTGCCATCCAGATGGTTCAAGAGGCAGCCCCATGCAGTATTAATGTATGAAACATGACAAACACTTTGCTCTTGTTTCTGGCATGAATTAATAATTTAACACGCTTTGAGTTTTAAAGGCTCCAAGTTAATTGATGGTGCATCCAAAACGGCCCTGATCTTCTTGCGTTTTTCTGCTAGAAGCATTTTTAAAATGCTTGGTGGCAAAATGGGCACGAGCAAGGTGTCCGGGGGCTGCTTTGCCTTCCTGAAGAGATCTGATGACCAGACAAATTTCATAACCCCGGAGCTAAGAAGAAAGTCAACCTCTGGAGAGAACAAAAGAACAAGAGAAAAGGGACTAGGAAGGCCAAGGATTCCTAACAGTGCTGCAGTGCTCACTCCCCCTACGGCTGAGCGAGCTATTATTCTGGACTACCACTGACAAGACCAGAAAGGACGCCCAACGGGACTGGCACTTGGTATCTAGATAGGACCAATAAGAAGGGTGACCAGATGTCCCGGTCTGTCTGGGCCCAACCCGCTTGTTACAAATATCAACAGTGCCCCCTTTAATACTCAGAAGCATCCCAGTTTGAAGAATAGATTATACAGTCCCTTAATTAGTAAGGGAAACAAGAGCGGGTACACTAGAATCAACACAGCCTTTGGAGGAAAAGGACCAAGTCTTTTTATGTCCTGTGGTTCACCTCGGGCCCACTCAGAGAGGGGCAGATGTCAGAGCCGATAGACCCTGACAGGAAAATCTAACTCTACAAGCGTGAAAAACCACACAGACAAGGAAAAGTGAAGAATCTCTGAAGAATCAAAGACAACCACTCAGGGAGGCTAAAGGGGTTTGGACCACAAAGACAAGAGAAAGCTCTGCCCATAGATGCCGGAGTTTCCCAGGGCTGCCATAACGAATTTACCATAAACTGAGTGGCTTAAAACAAATTTACATTCTCCTGGTTCTAGGGGCCAGAAGTCCAAAATCAAGGTGTCATCAGGGTTAACTCCTTCTAGAAGGATCCATGCCTCTCCCAGCTTCTGGTGGTTTGCCAGCAATCCTTCCATCCCAATGTTCCAATCTCTGCCTCCAGGTTCACAAGGCCTTCCCCTCTGGGTGTCTTCTCAGATCTGCATCCTCTCTTCTTTTTATAGGGACTCCTGTCACTGGGCCCACACTAAATCCAAGATGACCTCATCATGAGATCTTTAATTACATTTGCTAAGACCTTTTTTCTAAATAAGGCATCTTCATAGGTTCCAGGAGGTAGGACTTCCACATCTCTTTTTGGAAGCCACCATTCAACCCAATACAGAGATATGCAAAATAGTGCCTCCATGAGTCAAATTTACCAAAAAATATTTTTAAATCAAAGGCTTTTCTAAGCTAAATCTGGAGGGGGGAGGGGAGAAAGAACAGAACTCAACATAGAAGAGAGGGTATAAGTAAACCAAATCTGCAAGGGATGAGACAACTTCTCTGTGCCTGTGGCCACTGTGTCCAATGAGGAGAAGCTGGGACAGGTGACAGTCACACCCCAGTCCTCACCTACAAGGCTTTCCCTGGTTTTCGCTGTCAATGGCCTCTGAGGCTCCAGTGTCACCAGGGCTGAAGGTGGCAGAGGTACATCGGACACAAATCCACCCGCTCCTAAAGCCTTCATACTTCCTAATTTTTGGTCACTGAATAGACTGGCCCCACAAACACTTTGGGGAGGGGCAGTGAATAGGAGAAGGGGCCTCCTTCTCAGGCATGACAGGGACTAAAATCTCAAAATTCCCCAGGGTTTTACTAGACCAAGATCCCCACCTGACCCTGTGAATTAAACCGCCAACCCAATCCAGCATGTCCACTGTCCATCAAATGCCTGCAACTACAAACAAGACAAAACAAAATAAATTGGGGCACCTGGGTGGCTCAGTCGGTTAAGCAGCTGCCTTCGGCTCAGGTCATGATCCCAGGGTCCTGGGTTCGAGTCCTGTTCTCCCTCTCCCTCTGCCTGCCACTCCCCCTGCTTGTGCTCCCTCTCACTCTGTCAAATAAATAAAATCTTTAAAAAAAATTCCTAAGTTCTTACATAATCACCTTCCAGGACAGGTCCTTTCCTTGATCAGAAGCATCACTGACTGCTCATTGCTATAGTAGGAGTTTCCCGGTGGGTTTCCAGGTACACCCAAAACAAAGTAGAAGGTATTGAGGGGGAAGAATAGATGGGATCAGTTTCAGACAAGATGTTCCAGACTCAGACTGCACTTCTCCAAGGATGTCTACACTTGAGTTCCTTCCTCCTCTCTCCTTATCCCCTACATGTACCACCCCGCCCGGCTAGCCAGGCTGCCCATAGAGCTGGTCCTGAGCTTTGGCTCATGCTATTCCTCAGCTTGGAATGCTCTTCCCAGCCCTCTCCACTCACTCACCTGTGAACCAGGTGTCCTATCAGGCACACCTCCTCTGAGGTCCTCTTTCTCCACTCCAGTCCAAGATGGCCACTCCTATCTCTGAGCTCCTAGTGCACTAATCTGACCATCTGACCACTCATTCCACAAAATCTGTCATCTCTTAATAAATGTCTTGCTCCTTTCCTACTCCCCATTAGCCCAAAGCCCTTTAAGGAAGAGAGCACTCTTCACCAAGCATAGTGGCCTCCACTTAGAGTCACAAGGTCTACTAACAAAAGACAAGGTTACTTCTGGGTCCATGTGAAACTCCAGAGATGAGCTTTAATAGGTAAGTACAACTTTGTCTCTGGCCCATTCTTATTTCCTGAGCTTCTGGTGCCAAGAGAAATTTTCCAGCAAATTGACCTCCTTCACCTGGAGAATTGCAAATGCCAGCTATAATTAAAACAGCAACTTTATTTTCCAGTGGGTTTCCGATGATACACGGGGCACAGGACCTCACTTCCTTCCAGGTACCTAGGGAGTAGAGTTTATTTTCAGTTGTTTCCCAGATTTTATGCCCATGCTTTCTACCCCTGATGCATGGCATATGGGTCTTGAACTCTACTAAAAAAATTTTTTTGCTTTAATAATTTCTTTAAATGGCTTAACACCTCTTGAGCTAAGTGGAGACACCCGAGAATGTCAAATAACCAAAGAGGGACTGAGACAGAAGTTCTCCTCTAAATCAAACACAGACATCTTCTCAGAAGTTTTTAAATTCCTTTGACAAGAAACAACTCATTAACATCCTGATAGGGGTGATAGGGGACCTCAGATATTTCTTTCATCCTTGGTTATCCAACAAACTAAAGCACAAAAGGACCAGGAAAAAAAAAAAAAGAGGGAGAGTAAGTAGCCTAGGTAATTCCGGAAGCTCTCCTTTTCTATTTTTCCTCTTTTGACTCTGTTTGGTGAGATAATAAGACTGGAAATTTGGGGGAGGGGGAGAGTGATGAGTAATGAGAAAGAAAACAGCTTTATAATCTCCTTTGAAAGGTTTTTACTTCACCTATTTTTTTCTTAGAAAAAAGAAAAAACAATACTATCTCTACCTGGCTTTTGTTGCAATTCCAAACATTCACAATAGTTAGAATACCATATGGTAGGCATCGATTCAACCAATATTTATCACATGTCTGGCACTATGCTAGGTGCAGAGGAAACAAAATGTGATCCACTCTCCCTTCCAGGAATGTGGACAGGCACATGGTGGGAAGGAACTCTAAAATAAGAAACAGGGGCTCCTGACTGCCTCAGTCAGTAGAGCATGTGACTCTTGGTCTCAGGGTTGTAAGTTCAAGCCCCACATTGGATGTAGAGATTACTTTTAAAAATCTTCAAAAATAATAATAATAAAAATAAAGAAACAAGAGTCCTGTCCTCCTGGAGTGGACAGTCTAGAAGACAAGGCTTGTCAATACTAAAAAGGGTAGGAAGCAAAAAAGCTCATGGCTTCTTTATAGTTGATATTCATTACCAGACTAAATCGAGTCCACGGAGGTAAAAGTTCCTTCCTTTGAAACTTTTAAAAACTGAATGTTTAGGGTCACTCTAAGAAAGAGTTAACCAGCATGCAATTCTAATTCTACAGATCTGTGGCTAGAGTCATAGAATGTCCTAGATCAGAAGACTGCAGAGCTCTCCACCTCCCTCCTTATAGAGCCAAGGACATCGAAGCTCACAAGTTCATGGTCTGCTGGAGTAGGAAGCAGCCACTAGAGGAGACAAGGGAACTAAACCCCACATCCCTCTGAAGCAGGTACAACCACAACAGCTGTACTGTCCTCTGCGTGATGCGCTTCCTCCTTGGACTCCTCAGGGGGATGTTGTGTGGAGGCTGACAGAAGGGAGCACTCTTGCTCCTGATCGCTGCCACAGCTACTGAAAGAGGACCAGTACAGGACGGTCATCAGGAGATCTTCAGAATTGCAGACAGTGACGCCACCGATCCCACCACCAGTCAGAAGACAAGGAAGGGCCTCCCCTGATCATCTGAACACTCATTAAACCCCTGAACACCCAGCCAATCTTAGCGTTGCTCTCCCTGCCTTATCAGATTCCAATAGCTCTCTTCTGCAACTTGGGTGTAATTTCTTTTTTTCTGGGTACCTCTGACAGAGCACCAAGAGACAGGAAAAGCAGGCCAAGACAAGTGGGGCAACATTCAGGAGACTCACAAGAACCTGAAGACAAAAGGACAGTAAGATCATTAAAGGAAAAGAGCCAGGGGCGTGATCAGAAAGTTGGGTATAAAACAGAGTGTGAAACTAGACAGAAACTCAGAGGCTCCTGGCTGACCAAGACTGCTATTTCCAGAGTTTAGCCTTTCTCCTTACTCTGACCAGTGGCCTTGATCCACCTGGACATGGGCAAGAACTACTGGAACTCTAGAAACAAACAAGCCACAGCGGTTACCTTTATAGCTGCGTAAAGGAGTTCTTCCGGTTCTCTTTCATCCAGAGCCTTCACATTCCCGAAGTGAAGGAAGGAGAAAAATATGGACAAGGTGAAAAAGGAAAAAGCCCCATCCGTGCTGGTCTCCCCTACCATCAGGATCAATTACATCCGTGAAATCACATTTGAACTCAAGTCTTCAGTCCCTACAACACGTCCCTGCGCCACTGGACCCGCATTCCATCTTCGAGGATACTGGTGGGATTCCTCTGGCAGAGGGTTTGGCACATTTCCTTGGGCAGGACGGGGGCTTGTTTTGCATAATCAATGTCCTTTGTTTTATAGGCCTGTATCCCTAGGGCCCTCTGGGGCCGGCGAGCAGATAAATCCTTCCACATAACAGCACTTGATAAAGATGCTACAGTCATGGCCCATTGATAAATCCATTATCAATAACAATTCCCTCATCCACAGTGGATGAGCAGCCCGGACTAGACGGGACAGGCCTGGATTTAATGGTTTTCCTTCTTGATAGGTTGCTCTAAAGTCCCTCCCTGAGGCATGTCCTCTCTCAGCCAGCCCTCTTCTGTCCTCCTTCCACGTCTTTTACTCCTTTACCCTGCTCTGCCACACTCTGTTCTTGCCCAAAGTCTTATTTACCTTTTAAATCAAAAGACTTTGAATATATTATTTTCCAGGGGAATTTGCAGGCTGTTCTCATTTACTTCTAGAAACATATCTCTAATTAGACAGAGCAGGTCAAATACACTCGTTTTACTCCTCGCAGCAATTCCACCAATGGAAGGAAAAGAGTTATGGAACACAAAGAGGCTACAATCCCCAATCTGAGGGTTACTGGGGGGTGATGGGGAGGGATAGGGTGGGTGGGTGATGGACACTGGGGAGGGTATATGCTGTGGTGAGTGCTGTGAAAGGTGTAAGCCTGATGATTCACAGACCTGTACCACTGGGGCAAAGAATAATTAAAAAAAAAAAAAAAGAGGCTACAATCCCACGGAGACAACGAAGAGGAGGAGACACCAACTCAAGAAAGATTTCAGCAAGTTTTTGGAAGACAAGGGCAGGTGGAAGAAGGCACCTGGCTGGACTTACACCCTCAACAGGTCAAAGGAGGATGATAATGAGAAGGGAGGATTGACTGCCAGCCCCAAGAGGCTCAACTCTTCTGAGCAACAGGTGCACTGGGGAGGGGGGGGCAGGGAGAACCAGGTCTCCTACAAAGTAACAACGTAAGTGGCATCACACTTCATCACCTCGAGACCAACAGATAACGTTCTCTCACATTTGAGACAGCATTCAATTCAACATTCTCTACTTGGTCAAACTATCAAACCAAGAATAAGAGAACTAAATCCTTTTCGAGCAAATAAGGACTTTAAAAAAAAAAAGTATTTTTAAAGTAGGCTCTACACCCAGTGTGGAGCCCAATGTGGGGCTCGAACTCACAACCCTGAGGTCAAGACCTGAGCGGAGATCAAGGGTCTGAGGCTTATCTGACTGAGCCACCGAGGGTCCCTCAAAAAACACACTTTTAAGAAGCTACTACAGGATGTGCTGCAGCTAAATAAATAAACAAGAAAAAATGACATGAACTCTATGGAAATGGAAATGTCACCAAGAGAGTGGTCAAATCCTAGGACCTGCCTAAAGAGACACCAACCAGAACAGGAATGAAAGAGGTCTCAGAAGGGCAAATGAAACCTCGAGGAGCTTTCCTGTTGAGATGTTTGGGGAACAATATTGATAGGTATCGACAGACCTATTAGAATCTCTGGGAGAAGTAAGTAAGAGATACATGAAGTCCTAAAGGTCATTATGACCTCTAGTCAAATAAAACAATGTACAAGAAGTAAATATAATCACAGTACACAGTGTGGCTCAAAAGTAAATGATACCTAGAAATAATAATATAAATACAAAGGATTTAACCAAAAATTGTGATACAGTTATATAGAGAAAATAAGAGAGAAGTGGATGAAGGGTGGGGAATACTGAAATTCAATCAGCTATATCAGATAGTTGACATGTAGTATCTAATACTGCCTAAGAAACAGCAGATTTCTTTTAAATATGGTGACATAGGAGGAAACCAAAAATCTCTAAAGTGCCTGCCTCTACAAAGCTGGTGTGGGAAAGGAGAAGAGAAGGACTGGCTTTTTTCTTTAGGACACTTTTAGTTATATTTTACTACCACTGTTTTCCTTTGATTAAGGGAAATAAAATTAAATTTAAAGATGTGTGTCCTATTTATAATCTGAATTAACATTTTTATAAGACCTGCAATAATCTTGTAAATAGCATAATCATATTGTGTTGCATGATTTTATTAAAAGCATTTTATTAAACGTAAACTTTTTAAACATTCCACCATTAAAAAAATAATAAACAAGGACAGGAGTGCATTTAATAGCTACATCTGCTCCTCCAATTCTCACAACCTGGTAAATTACCTATTACCTCCTGCAGATGAAACAGGTTTAACTTGAGCCTCCACCTGGGGCTTCTGGCCTCCAGGTGCCCCATATCACACCGCTGATACCACCACCTCTCTGCTCTACCCAGGCCTCACGATGCTAGTACCCCTAAGTTTTGCCTACAGATATGGAGGAAGACACCACTCTTCCCAAAGCAACAGATCCTTGACCCAGCGCCACCCCCACTTAGGCCTCCCTCCCTCCCTCCCCTGCATAAAATCGGGCCCCTGTACTATTATAGCTAGACTATCTACAAAAGCAAACTATGCTCTGCTGACCTTTCAACGCCCTGCTCCAGCCCTCATTCACGGAGACGCGTGACCACAGAGACGTGTGACCCCTTCCATGTGGCAGACAGCATCCAATCCAAGGCCCCCCTCATGCTCCAAGTGGCTCATCAACTGCTCTCAACCTGCATGGTCCTGGCTCCCTTCACCAGCCCCCCCTCTTTCTCACCCCACCCCTATTTCTGCAACTGGACCAAACAGGAAATCTCCAAGACAGGAATCCCCCACTGAGGACATTTAGCAAATGTATCTGCAAAATGCATCGAAGCATATTAATTACGTTTGCTAAGTGCCAATGGGAGCTGCAGGTGTTGCACAGAACACAGGACTTGAAAAGGGTTCAGACAGCACCCATGTCCGCCAGAGCTCCTCAGCCCCCGCCCACCAGGCCCGGACCCGCCCGTCGGTACCTGAAAGCTCTCTGGGACCATGGGGGTCAGACAGGAAGCACCTCAACACAAGAAGGATCCGCAGATAAACAGCTCACGAGCCAGCTGGAGAAAGTAGGTTTTTTGCACCGTTTCCCAGAGCTCCGGGGGGACTGAGTCCCAGCTGCCCACAGCAATAACCCACCCAGCGACTCTCCCATCCCATCCCCCTCGCCTCAGGGTGCACTTGGCGGGACCTTGAACTAAGACGAGGGCCTGCCTGACTCAGCAAAATGTCCTGAGAGCCAACTGTGCCCGATAACGGTCCTCGGGGACCTGCTAGAATAAATAGATAAGACGGACACATAATTAGCACGTTTCTTAATGCAAAAAAAGTTCGATTTTCTGAAGTGCCTCGGACAAGGCCCTTTTCATTTTGTTTACACTGTTTTCTTCACACCGTTCCTTTAACACCTTTTTTTCTTTGCAAAGGCAAAATTCATCTGACCACACAGTCGAAACACACCGATAAATAAGGTCTGAAACAATAAGGGCTCGTGATCATTTACGGATGTTTATATCCCGGTGTGACCTCTTTAGCAGAACCTGCTCCTCCTGCAGAACCTGCCTAAGATCCCCCCCAACAGCAAGCCCAGAGCTTGCCGCCGAAGTCAAACGTCACTGCTTGAACCAACGCGGTCATCACCGTCCGAAACCCGGGAACTTCGGTACGCTCAGCGTTCCAAGCACTTAATGTATATGACCTCATTCCTCCTGCGAAGTCGCATTATTCTTCCCCAGCCACACAGAAAATGGAGAAGTGGAGAGTAAAACCCAGGCCACCTTACCTCCAGGCCCCGATTCTAGGCGTGAGGGGAAAAGGACCCTTCCCAGCAGAGCCCACTGTGGACGGGAGGCATCCTGAAGTCTCAGATCAGCCCCGCCAGAGAAGCCCTTAAATAGCGGGGGTGGGGACGAGCCCGGATGGAAGCATTTAAGTGCTGAGAACACTCCCCCCACCATCACCACCACCACAGCATCTGAACTTTGCCACTCAGCTCCCTTCCGTAGTTAGGGATCCCTGCAATATGTCAATTTCATAAAGTTGCACAGGAGACCGTAAGTCGTGTACTATCTTACAAATATTCTACCCCACCCACAGATGCCACACAGGAGTCCCTTGAGCCAGAAACGTATCTCTACGTCCCCATTTCGTTGGAATTTCATAGCCAAAGAAATTGGCGTCAGCACCCCAGCTGAACTAAAACATTTGATCCCAGCAGCCCTCTTGGGTCTTGCAAGATGCTGTGAGCTCTCTCCCCAAACTTCTTCCCTCCTCCCACCTCCATCTCCTGACCCCTTGCCCGCACTGCCCCTCCCACCCTGGGTCACATGGAGGTCAGCACCCAGTTTGCTTTAGGCTTAGGGCCGCGCTGGCACAAATGACGCCAAGTGCATGGTCTTTGGCTAATGAGAAAAGAGCAAACAACGCATTCAACCAGGGCCAGCTGGGCAAACAGAAGTTTCTCAGTGGTTCAAGCAGAGGAGCAGGCCAAAGTGTTGGAGTTCTAAGCTAGGCCACCCATTTAGCACAAAACATCACCCATCACACTGAATTCATGTTGTTATTTGAATCTTACTGGTTTTGTCACTGTATCTGTTTTTAATGTGTAAATCTCTTTTGGTTTTATGGATATGTAAGAGCTTTCAGTGCTAGGAGTTTATACCTCGCTTTATTTTATACACATTCAAATAAAATTATGATAAAGATAAGTTGACGCTGAAGGTCCGCGAGAACCTCCCCCTATAAATACTACCCTAACCTCACAGGTAGGCCTTCTTCGTTCCTCCCCCAGGGAATCCTCCAAGCAGATGCCCAATGCACTGAACTTTGCCCTTCATTCACCTGACCCCCATTTTTCTGTCTCAGCAGGTCCTTATTCCTTTGTCTTTCTTTCCCAGACTATCCCCCCAACCCAAGTTTTCAAATTCCCCAAGGCAACTCTTACTTTTCAGCAAAGCCAAGGGAAGTTGGAAATTGTATACCTAGCATCTGGGAATGCTCACATTCTGGTCACTCAGATTCCACTCTTCCATTCTCTCCCTCAGATAATCCTCGGCCAGCTTTTCTGCTCACCCCTACTGTGAACATGGAAGCTTCCTCGGCCCATTCAGCTCCTTCCCAGGGTCTGCGTGGTCCCCAAGCCCCACTCAAACCGACCTTCTCTTCTCCTTTCTACACTAGCATCCTCCCTATCTGAATCATCCACTTTGGCCTCTTCCTGTGTGATACCCTCTAAAGTAACCAAAGTTCCAGCAATACTCCCCAAACGATTAATACACTCTTGAAGAACAGGAAAAAATCCTGCTGCCTTCATTTTTTTTTTAAGATTTTTTATTTATTTATTTGTCAGAAAGAGAGAACACAAGCAGGGGGAGCAGCAGAGGGAGAAGGAGAAGCAGGCTCCGCACTGAGCAGGGAGCCTGATGCAGGGCTCTATCCCAGGACCCTGAGATCATGACCTGAGCCAAAAGCAGGGCTCAACCAACTGAGCCACCCAGGCATCCCCCTGCTATATTCTTTATTGCCCTGAATTCCCTTGACTTACCCACTAACAGTAGAGTCTGTGCTAACGGTTTATATGTGGTAAAGGATAGATGGATCCTAGGGGCTGGAGTGAAGAATTAGGGGAGAGAGAAAGCCACCACAAAGATGTATCAATGGACAGGTCACTGTATGGCTCACCAGGGCTCAATCACATTGGGACCCCTGAAGATGAATAGAATAGGCTCAGAATCATCCACCCAAATGACAGGAGGAGAGAGCATTTTACCACCAGTTCCCATCCCTCATTGGCCACGGACTGACCCATGGGTATTGATTTCTTGACTTGAGATCCATCAGGCCTTCCAAGGGTGATTTCCAGAAACCCTTGGGCAGAGAGAGAGAGACAGAGACAGAGACGTGGTGCAGCTGAAGCCAGATGCTGTCGGTTACACCTGTGTGAGGCTGGTGGCCCAGCAATGGCTGGGGTACAAGATGGCAGAGAGGATGTGAGGCAGGACCCAGAGATGTCAGGGAAGTCCCCTCAGCAACTAGCACAACTCGATGCTTAAAGCAGGTTCTTAGTAGTGGAATGAATTCAAACACTTCTTCCTTGAGGCCTTCACACATTAATCAGTGATTCTGTGGTCATCCACTGTCAGATCTGGAAAACTCAAGGCTTCCCCTTTATGCCAATTATACGCCATCTTTGATCCCTATACTAAAATGCCCTTAACTGTGAAAAATAGCAAGACAATAGGCTCACACTTTTAGATTTTTACATAGCATTTCTGTACAGGGATTATCTAAATAATCTCTCAGCCTCAGGTGGCCCAATTACCGTACTTGCAAATCAGAGGTTACTCAGCTCATGCAGTGATAAAACGGTGACCACAGAAAACGGGTTTTTTCGATTCAATTCCTCAAGCATTTCCTGGGTCTCTATTATATGCAACATGCTGTTTTGGTGCTAAAGAGATGTGACGAGTATGCTGTGGTCTCAGGCCTCAAGAAGCTTAGTCGGCCTGAGCCCAGCTCACCAACAAGGTAGACAATAAGAGGGGCCCCAGAGAAGCAGACACACTGACGAAATTCCGAGGGAGGGGCTCCTGTTCCAATGGGGATGGACTCTGGTCACTCTCATCACCGTCCTGGAGAAATGGCAGCAGCAGTGTCATTCGGTCGGGCCATGCCCTCGCTTGGGCCCGTCCACACCTTTCTAGTCCAGTGGTTTTCAAGTCTGATGGTTTTCAAGTCTGATGGTTTCCAAGCTGTGTTACGTGGAGTCCCAGGATCTCAGGGAACAGATGGACGGCGAGGGGACAGATGGGACAGAGCACAGGGATCTGAGAGTCCCCCCCTCCCAGTTCAACTGGAGCAGCTGAGTCAGACTGAAACGAAGGCCACTGTTAAACAAGCATTTAGACAGTACTAACCGCACCTGGAGCTGGAGGCAGCTGTGCAGGAGTTGAAGCTCCTCCTAACCAGCCACCGGAACAGGCCTTGAGCCTCACCCTCAGCCTTCGACGGCTCTCAACTTCCATCCAACTCTTCCTGCCAACTCGGAATTGTTAGCTCCGGGGGAATCTACTGACTATTTGGAAGCCTGGTGAGCACTTGCTGATAGGCAGTGGGCTACCTCTGGCTAAAATCCAAAGTAAGTTCCCAAGTCACAGTAGATTTCACCTCCTTTTCCCCCTCTTCCCCACAGGAGGGGCCTGAGCAGTAAGATAAATGAAACAGCTTCCTGGCCACTCACCCAGCAAAAGGCATTTATCACCCCGGCCAAGTGGAGGAGGGGCTACTTGCAGAACGGAATTCCTGGGGTCGAGAAGCGTCCAGGTGTGTTCTCTCTCCTAACGGACCAGAGGAAGAGCTTCGATGTTACGGGCGACGCTGGCCTCCCGAGGTCCCGCAGGGGCGCGGAGCAGGACCCGGCACAGATGTGCTCCTGTCAAATGCGGAGCAAGAGGGAAAAGGCAGAACACACTGGCACTTGGGCCTGCAACTGTTCGATTTTTAAGTCCTAATCCGATAGTAAGACAGAGGTAGTGAGGTGATTTCTGAAGATAAACTGCTCCAAGGTGAGTAAATCTTCCAGAGAAGGCTTAGACCAAAAAGCATATGAAAAGGTCCTGCGTGAGTTACTCCTTCCTGACCACCTATCGCTGGGTTTATATACATCTGGGCAAAAACTAAGGATCAGGTATCCGCAAATAGCAGGACCAAATAATTACTGACTTTGCGAATTGTGCGTCCTTCACACATCTAATCTAAAGACTAATGTTTCTGGCTTTGTCATGAAAATTGTTAACAAAATTGTTAACTTCGGCTCCTTCTGTAAATGAGCATACACACTTTGGTTTACTGAAGGCTGTAATCAGAATGAAAATGTTGATATATGCAAAGACTCATTTCTAGCGACTGAAAAGTAAAGAGAAACATAATTCATGACAGTATCCATCCGCCGACTCTTTCTCCCAGAATTTTTATGAAGTGTTCTAGTGCTACCACATCTGAGGAAAGGATGGACAGTGTTTCAGCTCTGACTCTTCCTCTTTCTCTTTTTAATCCAGAATTAACATTAGAAAATCCCCTCCACTTTTTAAATAAATTTTTATTAATTTCTTTGAGAGAGACAGAGGGAGAGAGCACAAGCAGGGGGAGCAGCAGAGGGAGAGGGAGAAGCAGACTCCACGCTGAGCAGAGACCCCATGTGGGGCTCCATCCCAGGACCCTGAGATCATGACCTGAGCTGAGTCACCAAGCGCCCCTCCCCTCCACATTTTAACGTTTGTCTTCTCTGATTCTCTGCAAGCTGGTTTCCCTACAGCTGAGGCAAGAAACAATCCATATTTAGGGAACATCCCCTAGGCCAAGGAATCTTCAGCAAAGATACCATTTGTGAAGCGATCCCGTAAAACATAAATGGAAAGTTAATGTATTGGCAGATGCCATATTCTTCAAGTGGCAGGCAAAAGCTTCATAAGGCTGTCTTAGCTCAGCTACCCTACCAAATTCCACAGGCTGGGGGCTCAACCAACACGCATTTTATCTTCTCACAGCTCCGGAGGCAGGGAAGTCCAAGACCAAGGTTCCAGCAGGCTTGGGTTTCCTGCTGTGTCCTCAGGCAGCCTCTCCTCTCAGGGTGCCCCGGGAAGAGAGCAACTGGGCTGTGGTGTCTCTCTGTCTAAGGACGCCGATCCTTTTAGCTCGGGTCCCCAGCCTCAGACCTCATGTATTTAACCTTAATGACTTCCTTACTCCAAATGCAGCCACACTGGGGCTTCAGGCTTCAACGTATGAATCAGGAGGTCCAGTCCATCACAATGGCTGCAGAGGAACGGGTCATTCTCTGGAACTGAAGGGAAAGTCTCTAGTCTGGGCATGTTTACTCATTTCCTGCTACGTGCCAGGCATTTCTCTGGTGGTGGAAGGAAAGCGAGGAGGAGGGTGAAGAACTGCAGGAAGGTGAAGCACGAACAAGCTTCAGGTTTTAACGAAGAGCTTCTCTTCTTCATACCTTTAGTTTTCTATGTGGACCTGCAGGTGAGTTTACTGACCTTCAAAATGCTGCGTCTGCACGTGAAGTCCGATACCTTACGTGGCAGCATTCAAATCACTGTTCGTGCCTCCTTCTCCATCACTGTACATTCTGAATTGTGTTATCGAACTTTCACGACATATTTATCAGAAAAAGTTCTTTCTTCAATCAGTTATTGACTCTCTAAGCCTTCAAGGGCAGAGCCTGGACTCATTCCATTGAAATCCCAGCTATGGAGCATCTGGACATTCATACAATTGTAGAATGAATAAAGAAACTACAACCACACATCAAACTTTTAAATATTATTTTTTTAAAGATTTTTATTTATTTATTTGAGAGAGAGAATGAGAGAGAGAGAGAGAGAGAGAGAGCCTGAGAGGGGGAAGGGGTCAGAGGGAGAAGCAGGCTCCCTGCTGAGCAGGGAGCCTGATGGGGGACATCCCAGGATTGTAACCTGAGCTGAAGGCAGTCACTTAACCAACTGAGCCACCCAGGAACACTTAAATATTATTTTAAATAAAAGCACTAAAGAAGTAACTTCTTGGGATGCCTGGGTGACTCAGTTGGTTAAGCAGCTGCCTTTGGCTCAGGTCATGATCCGTGGGTCCTGGGATCAAGCCCTGCATCGGGTTCCCTGCCCAGCAGAGAGCCTGCTTCCCCTTCTCCCTCTGCCTGCTGCTCCCCCTTGTTTGTGCTCTCTGTCTCCCTGTCAAATAAATAAATAAAATCTTTAAAAAAAAAGAAAGAAAGAGAAAGAAGTTCCTAAAACCCAATTATTATCTTTCCTACCATGTGCCTTCTTTGTCCTATAAATTAACTTTTTTTTAAGTGGTGTAAGATTTTCTTCTTTTAATCAACAGATCAGAAATTCCCTAAAATCCTTTTGGATTTTTGCAGAAGAGGCAATTGTTGATTTCCGAGAGCCACAGTGCCCTAGTGCACAGTGCCCCACCTCAGGCCACAGCATGGGTCTTAGGACCAACAGTGTGGGTGTGACTCATGATTGGACAACTGTTTATGAAGCCCCTGCAGTTTCCCAGGCACTATCCTAGACAGTGAGGAGGAACCGGCCAGGTCCTCATCATAAGATCCTTACAATTTAGGAAAGGAAAGTCACACTAATAAATGCACAGGTTCAGTGTACTGAAGGGAAGGAATCTGGCCGGTGAGAACTGAGGAATGGGGAAGGAGGGAGGAATTCAAAGTAACTGCAGCTCCTCCACGATCATATGTCCAGTGCCATGATGTCCGCCATGTCCTGAGTTTCCCACTTATTCCCTCCAGTGACATATCAAACGCTGCAACCATGCCAAGACATACAATCCATTGAGCCTATCACCTTTTCACTGTCCCTCATCCCCTCCTGGCCTTTCCTCCCACCTATCCTAGCGTGGATGACAGAGACAGTCACTGGATCACTCTTGCCTACATCCTCCCCCTCCCCCTGTCCCCTTGGCTTCCCCATCCTCCCAGCCAGCAAACTCCTGCCAACCTCTAACTGTGCCTTCGTCATGCTTTCACCCATGCAGCAGAGCACCACTAGAGAAAAACCCACAATCATGCCACACCGGTCTCGAATTAAACTTGGGACCACAAGCCCCAAGGGAACCCTCAATGCTGCCCACAAGGACCCCATATTTCCAGGTGCCCTCACTCACTCATGTTCCCAGACAATTATTTCACACCTTTTCCTTCCTCTTCACCCTTCCACGACCTGCTCACCCAGCTCACTCTCAGGTGATGATCTGGCATCCCGAAACACAGAGAACTGATGCAACTGACAGAATCCCCATGAACTCCCACTGCCTACACTACCATCGCACGTCTCACTGCCACACCCTCACCGTGCCTCCTACTACTATTACAGACGAACGCATGCACACCCACCTCCTATGAACTTGTGCACATCCCTGGATGCCGAGGCAGTGACTTCACTGGATTCTCCCCTTCTCCACTGGACCATTCCCATCATCATTCAGACATGCTGTTATTCTACCCATCTTTAAAAATCCCTCTCCTAGATGCCCTTCTCACTCCAACTACTGCTCCATTCCTCTACTACCATTGTTACAAACCACCTTTGAGGCATTCTCTCTACTCTCTGTCTCCAATATCTCTCCTTCCAGCCTCTGATAACCCACCCCAATCAGACTTTTGCTCCTCTACCACCATAACCACCAATAACCTCCAAAGTGCCAAACCCAAAGGGCAGATCTCACTTCATTTCATTTGACCAACTAGGAATATTCAACACAGACCACTTCCTCTTCCTGAAAACGTCTTCCCTTGACTTCGAGAACACTGCAAGCTCCAGGACCTCACTGACCACACCTCCTCAGTCTTCCTCGTCCTAGACCTCCTTATGTTGTAGTGCACCCAGCCTCACTCTGTGGGCCTTTAATCTTCTCCCACTCATTCTCTGAGCATCTCATCTAAGACCAGCTTTAACCACCATCTTTGCTGACAACTCTCAAGTTTATGTCTCTAGTCCAGATCACTCAGCTGATCCCCAATGCATATAACCAAATGCCTACTCTTTAATGTCTAACAGACATATCCAACTTAATATGCTCCAGGCCAAAGCCTTAATGTCTCCAAAGCCTGCTCTAACCATTGTGGTCTCCATCTTGGTTGACTGCAACTCCATCTCTGCTCAAGCAAAGACAATGGAGCCTTTCCTGAGTCCTCTTGTTCTCTCACATCCCTCTCACCCAATCCATCTGTAAATCCTGTTCACTCTACCTTTAAAATATCCCCAGAACCCAACCACTTACCACCACCCCCACTGCCAACAAGTCTGGCCCATCATCATCTTGTCTCTATTGTGGTAATCGCCTCCTAACTGATCACCTTGCTTCCGCTGTTGGCCCCCTACTATCTGCCATCAACACAGCAACCAGAATGATCCAGTGGCTCCCCATCTCACAGTAAAAGTCACAGACCTTGCAAAAGCCCAACATGAGCACACGTCCTACTGCTTAGTCCTTCATTCCCTCCCTCCCTCCACTGGCCTCTTAGCTATTTCCCAAACAGAGAAGACCTACTCTAGCCATAGAGATTTTACACAGACTGCTTCCTCACTCTTATCCCTCTTTCTCCAGAAATCTCTTATCTACTTCAATGTCATGTTCTTGGTGAGTCCTTCCGTGTCTGGCATATTTAAAATTGCAAACCAGTGTCTCTATTCCACACTTCCTACACCCCATACTTTGCTCCATTTTTTCCCAAAGCACTCCTCAGTTTCAAATAGTATACAATCTACTTATTCTGATTATTATCTCCTCACCAGATGTAGGCTTGGCCAGGGAAGGGATTTTGTTTATCTTCTACTCATGTGTCTTGGGTGCCAAAACAGTACCTGGCACACAGTAAACACCCAATAAATATATGCTGAGTGAATACAAAAGTGAGAAGCACAGGTACCTGTGTGGCTCGGTCAGTTAGGGGTTGGACTCTTGGTTTTGGCTCAGGTCGTGATCTCATAGGTCATGAGAATAAGCCCCCAGCCCCCGTGGGATCCACACTTAGCAGGGAGTCAGCTTCAAGATTCTCTCCCTCTGCCCCTCCCCAACTCACACACCCACTCTCTCTCAAATAAAGATATAAATCCTTAAAGAAAATTTAAAAATTTAAGGAAAAAAAAAAAAGAAGTGAGAAGCAGAGACACCATCACTAAACAGCCACAATTAAAATACACATCGTGTATCCGAAGGAGTGAAGATGGTGATGAATAGAAAGGACACTGTGGCACATTTGCACAAATTATGTTTATCAAATTATCTGGTTGTTACTTTGGAAAGTGGCCTGAGGCCAAAAGAAGATTCCAGACTGATAACTTGAGGAGAGTTTAAGAATTTCTAAAGCTTTTCGGGCGCCTGGGTGGCTCAGTGGGTTAAAGCCTCTCTGCCTTCGGCTCAGGTCATGATCTCAGGGTCCTGGGATTGGGGCCCGCATCGGGCTCTCTGCTCAGCGGAGAGCCTGCCTCCTCCTCTCTCTCTGCCTGCCTCTCTGCCTACTTGTGATCTCTCTCTCTCTCTCTGTGTCAAATAAATAAATAAAATCTTAAAAAAAAAAAAAAGAATTTCTAAAGCTCTTCTACAATCCATCAACCCCCTCCAGAAACTAAATGACCATAAACTTAACACTCCTGGGGTACAATAAGGAGTGGGCGTGGCCCACCAAAACCCTTGATTTCTTTAAAGTGTCATGTTTTATTTTTTTTTAAGATTTTTTATTTCTTTATTTGACAGAGAGAGGAAGCACAGGCAGGTAGAGTAGCAGGCAGAGGGAAAGAGAGAAACAGGCTCCCCTCTGAGCAAGGAGCCTGACACAGGGCTCAATCCCAGGACCCCGGGATCTTGACCTGAGCTGAAAGCAGTCACTTAACCAACTGAGCCACCCAGGCGCCCCTAAAGAGTCATGTTTTAGCTTTAAAAGTTCTACATTTTGAATTCCATTCTGTAATACATCCATTCATTTTAATATAAAAACAATGTTAAATTATTTAGTAGCTTAATTATTCGATTTCCCAAACAATCGTAGAGTAAAATTCACAAACCACAAAGGGTTTGCCCTGGGCATCACATACTCCTTGGGAGGAGAGGACCCCACTTTGAGAAACACTTTAGAACTGCAGAACAACTATAAGCAACACAAAGCCAAATGGAAGCAAAAATACAAACCAGCCTATTTCACAATGTTGCCTTGCCTGACCCTAACCGACCATTTTCAAAGGCCCTATTAAAAGGCTCCTTTGAATTAAACAAACTGTGAATTCCTGGCTTTGCTTTCCTAGTCTGTAATGACCACACACTCTGTTCTAGAGCTATTTAGAGGAGCTACTTGTTCCATTTTATGTTTTCCCCCTAACATACTTTAGCAGCGTTAACTTGGAAGAAGTCATTACAACTGATGAGAGAAATTAAGGAAAAGAGTATTTTTAATGAAAATTATATCAGTGTGCATTTCCATTTGTGGCTAAATAAAGCAAAAGAAATAAAATGTTCCATCTTCTAGATAAAATCGTGGGGTAGAGGAGGTTGAGCTCAGACACTACAGCTTTGCCACCTAACCCTTCCCTTCCCCCATACTCATTCCCACTCTTGGCCTCCTCTTTCCTCTCCTTCCTCCTCCACCATGCCTTAACGTTTGGACAAAAAGCCACAATGGGATTGGGGGTAATACTTTGCTGGGCTGGGTTTAAGTCTGACTTCCGACTCTGTTTCAGAGCAACCGTTCTCAAAGCCCATGAAGATTTAAGACTTTCAGCCCATGTTATGGGCTGAATTAGGTACCCCCAGAATTCATATTTTGGAGATAGGATCTTCAATGAGGTAATCACATTAAAGCAAAGTCATCAGAGTGGGCTCTAATCCAATACAACTAGTGACCTTATAAGAAGAGCAGATTGGTAGGGCACCTGATTGGCTCAGTCAGTATAGCATGTGACCCTTGATCTCTGGGTTTTGAGTTTGAGCCCCACATTGGGTGTAAGGATAACTTAAAAATCTTTTAAATCTTTAAAAAAAAAGAGAGAGAGAGAAGAAGAAGAGATTAGGACATGGGGAAGAGAAGGCCACAGGCCAAGGAGAAAGCCTCAGAAGAACCCAACCCAACCCTACAGGCCCTTGACCTCAGCCTTCTGGCTTCCACAGTCATGAGAACATACATGTCTGTTCCTCAAGCCGCCCAGTCTGCTGCACGTTACTACAGCTGCCCCAGCAAAATCATAGATGCAATTCAGGAATGAGGAAGGTGAGGGTAGGAAGGAAGGCAGGTCGTTGATGGTGGGGGTCTGGATGGCAGAAACAGAGGGACAGCCAGAGGGAGAATCCAATCCTGGAAATCTGATTATGTTTTTGGACCTAGAAAGGATCCTGGCTTTGCTCTACTGCAGTTCCTCCCTGACCTCCACCGATATGTCCTCACACCTGGAGAGGAATTTCACCTCCTCTGCTTCCAGCGAAAGGCTTTCGGGAGCCCCGCAGGAGGCCTCGATCAGCCTTCATGGGTCACTGTACAGGACATGCAGGGGTGGAAACAGAGGTCCCTTAACCCCCCACAGCAGGAGCGGGGACAGCCTACCCGCCGTGAGCCTCCAGGGAAGGCCAGGGCTTTGCCTACTGCCCAGCAGGCACTTTAAACACAGTCCTCGGGGCGCCTGGGTGGCTCAGTCATTAAGCATCTGCCTTTGGTTCAAGTCATGATCCCGGGGCCCTGGGATCGAGTCCCACATCGGGCTCCCTGCTTGGTGGGAACCCTGCTCCTCCCTCTCCCACTCCCCCTACTTATATTCCCTCTCTCCCTGTCTCTCCGTAAAATGAATAAATAAAATCTTTTTTAAAAAAAAGATTGTTTTAATTTTTTTTAATAAATAAATAAATAAACACAGTCGTCTTTGTTTTACATTCACAACTGGTCTGACCCAACTTAGATTCAACTAAAATACCCGTAGCAAGAGCTCAAAAAATGCACAAAAGTGTTCTCGGTTATGCATGGCAGGAGGTGAGGAGGGAAGAAAGAGAAAAAATAATTCGTATTTTGACACCCAGTTGCAAGAGAGAGTTGAAGAAGACTCTCTTCTCTCAACAGTGAAACTGTACAGACAAATTGATTCCATAGAGGGGCTCCTGGGTGGGTCAGTTGGTTAAAATGCCACCGACTCTTTATGTCAGCTCAGGTCATGATCTCAGGGTATTGACATCGAGTCCCGAATCAGGCTCCACACTCAGCAGGGAGTCTGCCTGAGAACTCTCTCTCTCTCCCTCTCTCTCTCTAACATAAATAAATAAGGGGCGCTGGGGTGGCTCAGTTGGTGAAGCATGTACCTTAGGCTCAGGTCATGATTCCAGGGTCCTGGGATCGAGCCCCCAGTCGGGCTCCTTGCTCAGCAGGAAGCCTGCTTCTCCCTCTCCCTCTGCCCTTCTCCCTGCTCGTGCTCTCTTTCTCTCTCTCTTAAATAAATAAATAAAATCTTTAAAAAATTAAACTAAAATAAACAAGTCTTAAAAATCCAATCAACCCTCTTTTCCTTGCTGTGAGAAGGGTGTTCATCAGGGAAACCCCATAATTCCAGCACTAATACGGTCTCCATAAAATCTGTCAATAAATCTTCAAAGAAAGTCTGTCAGCAATCCTGTTATTAAATAAATGGAACAACATATTGCATGGCACAAATTCAAAGAACACACCTCATTATTGTATAAATTCAGGTTTCTCCCAAGTCAAATTTTGTCCCCGGAAGCTGTGTTAAAGCCAAACAATAGCACGAGTCCCCCACCTGAAGCCCAGGGTTAAAAACCCACTCAGCCATTCAACCAACATTTAGAGAGCACCCACTACCTGCCACGCAGGTGATGCACCAGAGATAAACAGAGGAAGGAGATACAGTCCCTGCCTTCAAGGAATTCATTACCACATACCATAGACAAACAACTCAATCAATGGATCATAATGGGGTCTGATGCATGCCCAAGGAGAGGCAGAGGGAAAGCAGAGATGAGAGCCGGGGGAGGCTGTCCTCGGATGCCAGATGCTGAAGGCACTTGAACTTTAACTTCTCAGCTTGGTCTGACAATGTGTGTCCACGGCCAACACTCCTCTCCTTCCCACTCCCACCATGATTCATCAGGTCTACACGGGTCTTTGGCTTCCAAAGTCCTCAGAAAAGATGAGTTGGGACCACCTAGGGAGCAATAATTTTTTCTCTCCCTCTCTTTCTGCACTGGAAAGAAAACTAGGTAGCAGAAAAATGGCAGACACAGCAGTAGAGAAAAACTGCAAGCGACCCGAAGTGCACTCTGGGTATCTCTGGGCTTCTGGATTTAACAGCTCCTGGGAGCACCAGCCTCGTGATGCAGTGGGGGTGAGGGGCTGGCGCCCCAGCTTTAACTTTCTTATCTGTACAATGGAGTCACACCGTCTATCCTGCCTACCTCACAGGAAGCTTGGAAAAAATCAGAGGAACTGTGATAAGCGAAAATGCTCTGAAGCCAGAAAAACACTGTACAAATACAAGAGAGGGTTATAATTAACCTAGCCACAGAGCTGCCTTAGGGCTGGATTAAAATACACTGTACCCCTCTGGATCGACAAAGTGTGAATATGGTTAAAAAAGAGGGACAGCTACTCCTAAACAGAGACAGTTGGTGTGTGGGCAAACCCCCATAAGCATGTTCTATGCCAGGAAACCTGCATATGCTTAGAAAATTAGCACGTTTCTGTTGGCCTTATAGCAGCAGTGTAGGAGAGCTCGCAAAATGAAATCCGCAACAGGCGACACCACTGCCAAATACAACTGTCCTAACTCCCAAGAAATATATTGAACACCAACCCCGATCAATGAAATAAAATACACCCTGTGCTGTTGGCCAGTGGAACCCCCTACAGAGGACACATGTGTGATAAACACAAACAGGGCCTCTGGCAAAGTGACCATGTTCTGAACACTGTTATGGACCAAATGCTGTGCCCTCCCTGCCGGATCCCTGTTCATACGTTGAAACCTAACACCCCCTCCCCTGCAATAGGGTTAGGAGGTGGGGCCCGTGGGACATGATTAGGTCATGAGGGTAGAGCCTCATGAATGGCCTTACAACCTTATGAAAGGAACCCCAGAGAGCTCTCTCATCCCTTGGGCCAGGTGAGAAATAAATGTTTGGTTGGGTAAGCCACCCAGCCCCTGGTATTGTCAGAGCAGCTCAAATGGACTAAGACACAGACCCTTACATTTCAAAGATGATGAGTGCAAGCCCCTCTTAATAAAAGTTCTAGATAGTGGAACTCCTTCTGCAACCTGACAGAGGATGTCCCAAAACAGTATTTTTTCTATCTGATTACAGTAAATTTTCCAATACAATGAATACTTTGTTTGGCTGAACCATTCAATAGTCATTCACACTCTCTAATGAAACTACTAATTACAATCTCTGCATTGCAGGCAATAAAAAGGGGTTGCTAACCTCTTCACAGTGCTTTAGTTCTGCCATCAAGTAGCAATTAGTCAGTGACCCTCCCTCTTTTTCACTGATTCTCACCTCCAAACATCCCAACCACACCTACTAAAAACTAAGATTCATTCAAACATACAGGTAAGCATACGGCCTGCACACACACACACTCCTACACACACTACTTTGGAACTAGAAGAAGAAAACTAGAGGTAATGACAAGGATCAGAGAGGACCCTCTTATTCAGATCATTCCTTTGCATTGGCTAATCCAGGAAGAGCAGGGCCTCAGCTCTCTGCCTACTGGAAATGTGCCTTTTAGTAACATGGTCATTAAAACTAGACTTCATCACAACAGAAATATTTGATACCTACTAGAATACATTGTACCAGAATATGCTACATATATTTTAATTTCTAAGAGAGCTGTCATTCCTCGGTCTCCCCAGCTGCTGTCACCAAAAAAATAGGAGACATAAAGACATCATGAGATATGTTTCTTTCAGGCTTGTTTCAGTCGCTTCCAAGTCACCAGGAACATCATCTCAGAGAAGCTACCACATCCTGAGCCCCAAGCTCCAAGGGCATCTCCACCTGTACCAGAGAAAACCCAAGTTAACCACTTCAACCATTTCCACTGAGGCTCTACAAGCAGCAGGTGAGGTCTATACAGAAGAAATCAATGTTTAATGCATGAACACAGGCGAAAAGACAGAAAGAGGTAAAAATCTGCTATTCCAGTATAGAATAAACAGAAGGACAGAAAAGAAAAACAGAAAGACTGCATGAAACATTTTAATGTGATTCATTAATTAATTAATCAAGAGTTTGACAACAGGCAACAGATTTGGAGTAACTTTTGCCAAACCCAAATGAGATTCAAGAGAGCCAAAATATTTTTTCCCACATTTGCAGGTTATGGACTTATAATTTGGTGACTTAGCTGATGTTCCAAAGAATGTATTGCAAAGGATTATATTAATAACTCAGAAAAGTACTCAAATCAAGCCTGTGGAAATTAATTTTTTTCTCCTTTTCAAAGATCCATGGAATGAGGTAAGAGCTTTGAGGGCACTTAAGTCAGAATCTGTCTACTTATAAAGTAGCCAGGCTATTTAAAGGTATCTGGTTGTTTAAATAAACATTAAAATGTATACATGAATGTTGACTGTCTTCGAAAAGCCTTTACCTTTGAGAGCTACGTAGTTATCCCATTGCTCAAGACACTTTTGGGGGCGCCTGGGTGGCTCAGTGGGTTAAAGCCGCTGCCTTCGGCTCGGGTCATGATCTCAGGGTCCAGGGATTGAGTCCCGCATTGGGCTCCCTGCTCAGCAGGGAGCCTGCTTCCTCCTCTCTCTCTGCCTGCCTCTCTGCCTACTTGTGATCTCTCTCTCTCTCTCTCTCTGTGTCAAATAAATAAATAAATAAAATTTTTTTAAAAAGACACTTTTGGAACGCTTCTCTGGAATAATTTTTTAAGACCAGCTTATTGTCACACACTGCACACAAATGCATGCATGCAAACACAGTCAATCCCCACTTAAATCTATAGAACTTCAGAGTGCATAATCTAAAAATTTCTACTTGGTTGAGTGTCCTTTTATGTATTTACGTTAGAATACAGGTGTTTTGGAACTTCTGTGAATCCATGTCAACTAAAATAACACAAACGTGATGATTTGGAGGCAGATTCTATCAGGAATACCTGGGAGGCTGATGGGTTTGCCTGCACCGCCACCGCTATCTGCTCCAAGCTGGCTGTAGAAAATGCTAGCCTCTCTCACACTTCCACAAGAAGAAGAATGTGTATAAGTATTTGCATTTATACAGAGTACAGAGTCAGAACACTCAGAGAGAAAATGATGGCTCAAAATATCCAAAGACCTTAAAAATGGACCCATCCGGTAATGCCCAGTTCAGCCATTAATTATAGAACACCCGGCACACCCAAATGTACTGAATTAGAAGTTAGAGTTGGGGTCTGGGAGTCTGCATATTTTTAAGTTGCACAGGTGATTATAAGCCTGCGTTAAAAGACACCATTTTCATTTTACAGACAAAAGCTATAAAATGAAGGGGGCAGTCACCCCCAGGTAAACGGCAGAGCTGGAACTAGGAGCCAAGGCTTTGATTCAACCTAGCACAGTGTTCTTTCAATTAAATGTCACCAATGGCTGTGATTAATGACAATAACACACTAATACAATTAATACATATGAAATTGTGCTTTGCTATGGATATACAACAGTGCAAGCTCCTGTGCCCATTCAAGAGATTACAGCATAACTAGGTGTGTGAGCTCTATTCTGACCTGCATCCCTATTTGAAGAACTTAACTTATGGTTCATTAGAAGTAAATTGCTAGGCACATTCAAATCCATTCAGCAAGTTGACAATTCAATTCAAAACGAACTAATGTGTGAACCCTTCATCAGAACCAGACCTGTAAGAAAGTGAAAAAGGGTAGCTATTTATAATAATGGGTGACCACAAAATACTCATCCCACCTAATAGCTAAAATTTCACATTAGAAATGTAGTCCTTTAGCTTAACGCTGAGTCTCCATATCTGTAGCAAGTTCCTCTGGGAAGGGCCAGTCACTGGGCTTTACTGGTCATTTACAATTGATAATAAAGGATCTGCTCTGACTCTTCTGAGATGAAGAGCTATGATAGGAAGGAAGGTGGAGAAGTGTTTTAATTGACAGCAATGGGATTCTATCAAGAGAAGAAAATATTCCAACAAGGGATATAGGTGTCCCCAGAGACAAACTTCACAGCTGCCCCAAGATCTGGTTTTGCTGTAGATGGTGCTGTATGATCAAGCTGGCTTTAGCAAAGTTGAAGAGTTTTGCTTAAGTTGTTTTGTTTTTTTTAAATGGATTTTGATTTGGTTTGGTTTTGGTTTTTGTAAATCAAGATAACCAATATGGGGGCCAAAGAGAGTTTATTAAAGGAACAAACTTCATTTGAAAGGTGAAGACAAAGCCCAAAAGAAAAAAACAGAGACTTTCAGATATGAAATATTTCAGAAATTCTATGCCATAAGGCTTTTCTGGCAACAGAGATCATTTTGGAAATTATCTGATATAGAGACCTACATATAAATGATCCTGTCTAATCCATTCTATTTTTTTGCAAGTTTTAAATATAATATCAGTTAACACTTACTATGTGCCAGAAACTATTCTCAGGTCTTTACTTGTATGAATTCACTCAACCCTTACAATAACTCTATGAGGTAGATTAAAAATAAAATCTCCATTTTACAGATAAGGAAATTAAGGTCTAGGAAAGTTAAGTATCTTATTCAGAGTCACACAATAAACAGTGAAGCTGGAATTTGGAGGCAGTATCATGCTACACTGTTAACTACTTACACTCTAATGAAGATATTTAAAACAGAAGCCTAGACAAACCACTTTACACATAAATGTTTTAAAGTTGGGCTGATATCAAAAGTATTTTTAAAACTGTGTTAAGATAAACTTGATAAGCCTTGGATTTCAAACTTTAAGCCCTTTAAGGTAGCAGTTCTGTATTTAATGTGGTATAAGTGATTAGGGTCAGAAGAACATCCTCCATTGGCATTGGGGAAATTTTTCAATATCACGAAGCATGAGAGACTGTGGACTCTGAGAAACAAACTGAGGGCTGTGGAGGGGGGGTGGGGGATGGGTGAGCCTGGTGGTGGGTATTAAGGAGGGCATGTATTGCCTGGAACATTGGATGTGATGCACAAACAATGAATCCTGGAACACTGAAAAAATAAAATAAAATTTTAAAAAAGTGTCAATTGTCATAACTTCAAGTGAGTGAATAGAAGAGATTATAAATTGGAGAGATGCCTCTTGACTGGGAAAAAGTCATAGGGATTCCTATTTGGGGGAAGAGAACTTGCAGCAGGAAGCTCTTCTGCTAATGTCATGAATCAGAATAGAAAATCATGAAAAGAGGGGCGCCTGCATGGCTCAGTTGGTTAAGTGTCCGACTCTTCAGTCCAGGTCTTGATCTCAGGGTGGGGAGTTCAAGCCCCACACTGGGCTCCAGACTGGGTGTGGAGCCTAATTAAAAAAAAAAAAAATCATGAAAAGAAATTTTTGGCAAGCTGAGATAAAAGGAAAGCCTGGTTGTTTTAAGAGAACACTAGCTGTCTGGCGGATAACTTCTGTAAGAAGAAATACTGTATACACTAAGGATAATGAATTTGAAAGAGAAGGTTGCAGATTTAACACGATGGAAATACTAAATTTTTCAGGACCATGGACAGACTCCCACGGAGCTCTATTGGCCAAAAGGCTCAAGGCTGAGTCGGTTCTCTTCAACTTTGAAATAATAAGTATGATTAAGCTAAGCAATCTTCAACAATACCTAAAAATTTGGAGGAAAGGTACTGAACTAATATTTGATTTCTTCAAATCTTGCTATAAATGCATATAGACAAATATATAAATGAAACTCTACAACAATGCTAGTATTAGTAGAAGGGCCTATTGTTTATTGTGCTAATCTAGGCACAAACATTTTACGTGTTGTTAATAGTAGTTGTAATATAGGTTTTCACATTAGTGTTGCAAGAGATGCATTAAATCATTATACACATGAGTAAATAATGAAATACTAGCTACTTTACCAGATAAACTCTAAAATCTCAGTGGCTTAACTAAGAAGTTTATTTCTTGCTCACTAAAGTCCAACCAGCCAGCACGACAGAGGAGACGACCATTTCCTGTCATTCAGGGCCTCAGTCTTCCCAAAGTTTTGCCACCTTCAATGTCTTGGCTTCCAGTGTCACCCAGATTGTAGGCATCCAAACAGAAGAAAGAGGAGAGAAAGTAGGGGATCACACAGGAGGATTTTATGGGACAGACGTGAAAATGGAATATATTGCTTATATCCACAAATCACTGGTCATAACTCGGTCATATGGCCACACTTAACAGCTGAGAATTCTGGGGGAAATACTCTGGTTGGGCACCCAAAGGGAAAGAGAAATAAGTGGGTAAAAGACAGTCACTCTTTGTTTGATGGACAATCGTCTGACCTAAAGCAAAATTTAAAGCATAGAATAACAAAATATTTAAAGTGGAATACTATTCCATCAAACTATTTTTTCCTCAAATCCGGGGGAAGGCCAATTATAAGCACTCAAAACAAGAATCTGGCCAATAGGTTAATGATGTTATATGGGCGGGGGGGGGGGGGCCTGGGTGGCTCAGTGGGTTAAAGCCTCTGCCTTCGGCTCAGGTCAGGATCTCAGGGTCCTGGGATCGAGGCCCTCGTCAGGCTACCTGCTCAGCGGGGAGCCTGCTTCCTCCTCTCTCTGCCTGCCTCTCTGCCTATTTGTAATCTCTCTCTCTCTCTCTGTGTCAAATAAATAAATTAAATATTTTTTAAAAATGATGTTATATGGGATGTAGTTCTGAGTTTCTCCCCATCAGAGGCTGCCAATGCCATCGGAGAGATATGCCTTGGTTGTCCGGAGCCACCATCAGCATGCGCACTTCCCTTCACCCCTCTGGTCACTCCTACGGATGCAATGATAAAGGAGAGGTAGGAGGACAAAACAGGAAAATACCCAGGCGCACCTCTAATGCAGCCCAGCCCTATGGCGCAGCCCCCCGGACTGTGGGGGTGGGCAGAACACAGAAAAAGCCAATGGTCCCAGGATAGTCCCACTATTCACTAGTCAGCCAACAGATGATAAACTTTTTTGAGTCTCAGGCACCTCTTGTGTAAAATGGGGATAATCAGACCTGCTCTGTATGCCCCACATATTGGCGAGGTGGCTCAGGGTTTGATTGGTGAAAAAAACAGTGTTGATGAAAGGATGTGATTGAGAAAATAAGCAGCTACTGAAAGAGAGAGAGCAAGTAGGTGAGAGAAGGTTAGGCAGGAGAGCAAGCTACGGAATAAGCTTATGACTGCAACAGTTGCGGGGAAAAGTGCCAATAACCCAACAGGGAAAAATCACAAGCTAAAAAACTTCCAAGCACTTGACAAAATAAAATTGGTCGTGACATGCACCTTGAAAGACATTTTATGGAAATTCAGAACTTGCGTGCTTACAGACGGAATCGCAAACCAGAAGGGTAAAGGAAAAAGTCAAAAGTTAGGTACAATTATAGGTAGCAATGAATGCTACTTCTCACATGGTTTCCAAACTGGGACCGAGTTTCCCTCTATTTCTGAGTAGGAGGCAAAGGTGAAATTATATACCACCTGCTCCACTAACTTGCACCTGTTATTCTTTGTCTCTAGAACTTACAGTTTTTCTTAGAATTTTGAGTCTTTATAATCTCCATGGAAGAAATAAAAAATGCTAATGACCTTCACACCTTCTCAAAAACCATGCAGACAAGTGACTGCCTATCAACATGGCTCATAATTTTTGCACAATATCCAGACTCCTTTCTTCACCAAGAAAGGAAGATTTTGTGACTTCAATTCCTACACCAATCATAGAAAATATTTGTTGCTGAGAGGTTACCAGAAATCCATGGACTTTGTTTTCCAGAGAAACTTACAATATAATGGACAAAGAAGACTAATTCTGCACCACCATAGGTTTTCAGTCATTTAATCAGTGGCTTTGAAAAGCAGACACAGTGCAGCATTTTTAGGATGACATGGCAAGAATGTGACTATTCAGCCTGAAAATAAAGCAGCTTTATCTCGAAAATGACCTGAATGTCATCAGAGCCAAAGCACCCTAAGATTCTCATTAGAGGGATGCTATTAAATGGAAAACTGCAGAACCCATTGGCTAAAGGGCCCTACAGCACCTAGTAGGAGAGGTTTAAGGATGAGCTGTCCTCTCTTTAAAAAATGAAATCTTTTAAAACTTTTCAGGGCACCATACTTCAAGAGAGAACACATCACATTCCCTCTAACACCTGAGGGCAAAATGTCTCAGAATGTCCAACCAATCACCAGCCACCTGGTGCTGAGAACAGTTAGGCTACTCTGACCAGTTCCTCTTTATAAAGCAGAAAGCAAAGGCAACATGCATAACCAGAATGGACTTCACTCTCCAATCCTGCTTTCTTCTGAGAAACTCCCATTAAATGCTCAATGACAATAAGATGTTGATGTACTACAGAAACTCTCTTTTGAGAAGCTTAAAGGTCTTAGCTCGAATTATCCCACAAGCTTGTAGAGGGAGCAAGATGACTGATAACTTGCCCCAAGAAAAATAATCCTAGGGGTGCCTGGCTGGCTCAGTCAGTAGAGCACAGGACTCTTGATCTCAGGGTTGCAAGTTCGAGCCCCAGCTTGGGTGTAGAGATTACTTAAAAAGAAAAAGAAAAATTAAAATATAGAAAAGAAAAAGAAAAATAGGCCTGCACCTGAACCTAATATTACACTGCATGTTAACTAACTGGAATTTAAATAAAAACCTTTAAAAAAAAAGAAATGCAAAAAATAAACAACTAAATAAAAAATTTTAAAAACATAAAAATCTTTTCTTGCCTGATTTCCACATTTGGGTGACACTTAGGAAGTTGGTCCTTAAAAAACTCTGTTATTTTTTCCTTACATAAACTAAATAATGCCCCCCCAAAAAAAAAACACATATGCACAAGAAAAAACACAGTCTTCGATTTTTGGGTCCTGGATCATCTAAAACATGTGTTTCTTCCTGGGCCACATTCCTTTCTTTCCACCCTTTCCTCTACCTTCCTTTCTGCCTCAACCTTCTCCAACAATAACTCCAGCAATTCTTCCCCCTCTTTTTTCTGTACCGTCAGTTTTGTCCCTGTCTACTAGGTCATTCCCATCAGCCTACAATTATGCTATTACTTCTCTAATTTTATAAAAAGAGGGGCAACTGGGTGGCTCGGTCAGTTGAGCCACCGACTCTTGGTTTTGGCTCAGGTCATGATCTCAGGGCCCCTGAGGTGGAGCCTGTGTGTTGGGCTCTGTGCTCAGCAGGGAGTCTGCTTGAGATTCCCTCTCCCTCTCCCTCTGCCCCTCCCACTCAGGCGCGCGCGCGCACTCTCTCTCTCTCTCTAAAATAAATAAATCTTAAAGAAAGTTTTAAGTCTCTCTTAATTTAATTTCTCAGCCCAACTATCATATTTCTCTCCCGACTTTTACACCAAAAATCCTTTTTTTTTTTTTTAAGATTTTACGTATTTGACAGAGAGAGAGAGACATTGAGACAGGGAACACAACCAGGAGGAGTGGGAGAGGGAGAAGCGGACACTCCGGTAAGCAGGGAGCCCGATTCGGGGCTCGATCCCAGGATCATGACCTGAGCTGAAGGCAGACACTTAATGACCGAGCCACCCAGGCGACCCCCTCCTTTCCTCCCCTTGTCCATTCACTCTTGAACCCACCACTGATGTCAAAAATCTCCACATTGTGGAGTTCAAAGTTCAAGTCTCAGCTTCATCCTACGTGACCCACTGGCAGCCTTGCACACAACTGATCACTTTCTCTTCCTTAACACACTGGCTTCCCTTAGCTTCCAGGACACTACACTTCCCTAATTTTTCTCTCACCACCCTAGCTATTTCTTCTTGGTACCTTATCTCCCTGAGCTCTGTGAAATCTGTGTGCCCCAGGACTTAACCTTCAGACCTCTCTCTTCTGTACTTGCTGTCACTTCCTAGGTGATCTCATTTGTTCTTGTGACTTTGAATAGTAGAAACTGACGACTCCCAAATTTCCATCCCAAGTGAGATTTCTTCCCTGAACCCAGGCCAGTATTTCCAACTAACTGTTGATATCTCCACTTAAGCATTTGAAAGTTGTCTAAAAGGTTATCATACCCAAAATAATGGCTCCCCAAATCAAGATCCTCCTACAGTCCTATCCATTATATATATTTTTTATTAACATACACTGTATGTTTAGTTTCAGAGGTAGAGTTTAATGATTCATCAGTTGCATATAACAACTCAGTGCGCATTCCATCACATGCCCTCCTTAATGCCCATCACCCAGTTACCGCATCCCCTCACCCACCTCCCCTCCAGCAACCCTCACTTTGTTTCAAGAGTTAAGAGTCTCTTACTGTTTGTCTTCCTCTGTTTTTGTCTTATTTTTCCTTTCCTTCCCCTATGCCATCTGTGTGTTTCTTAAATTCCACATAGGAGTGAAATCACACAGTATTTGTCTTTCTCTGACTTATTTCACTTAGCATAATACCCTCTAGTTCCATCCACATTGTTGCAAATGACAAGATTTCATTCTTTTTAATGGCTGAGTATTAAAAAAGTCCATTGTGTATATGTACCACATCTTTGTCCTTTCATCTGAAAATGGACAACTGGGCTCTTTTCATAGTTTGGCCATTGTGGCCATTGATGGCAACACATTTCACCAGCTCCTCTGGTGAAAACCCTTGGTGCCATCTTTGACTTCTCTTTTTTTTCCTACACCCTATATCTAATCCATCAGCCCATCCTAGTAGTTTGCCATTCAAAATATATCCAGTGTCTTCTCCCATCGCTCCAGTTCCAGCCACCATCTCTGTTGGCTGCTCCCACTGTTTCTATACAAGCCCCACTGTAATCTGTTATTAGCTCAGCAACCCAAGTGATCCTTGAAACCATAAATCTGATCATGCCACTCCTTCTTCAGAGCCTACAATGACTTCCCATCTTACTCCTTCCCATGACCTTCAAACCCCATGTGAGGTGGCTCTTTACTTCTCTGACATCATATCCTACCACTTCTCTGACATCATATCCTACCACAAGCCCCCTCCTTGCCCCCACCCCCGGCCATTCTGCCATCATCATTATGTCTCCAACACCAGGGCCACTGCCCTTACTACTCCCTCTTTCTGAAGTCTTTGTCCTCCAACTATACCCAGAGCTAGTTCCCTCACATGCATCCACTCTTTACTCAAAAGCCACCTTCTCAGCGAGGGCTTCCCTTGCCATGCCATCTACAATTTCAACCCTGCCTCCTCACATTTCTTATCCCTTTCCATGCTTTGTTTTTTCTCCTTAGGACTCATCACTGTCTATATTACATATTTTACTTATTTACTTTTTAATTATCTCACCAGAATATAAACTCCAGGTGAGCAAAGAGTTTGTATATTTGGTGCAGTACTGTACCTAAACCCCCAGTATAAAACCTGACATGTAAGTATCACCAAATATTTGTTGAATAATTGAATATATAATTCATGTAATTTACTCCTGCCTCAAGAAGGAGAAGCACAGAGTGAAAATTGTTACCCCACTGGAAAACGTCACCATCCTTTCTGATACCATACCCTTAGGAAGTCACCAGGATGTAAGTACATTCAGCTCTACGTGTCCACAAGTCAAGAACCTTAGCTAAGGAGCTTTGTGCTGCCTTGTATACCTTTCTCCTCCCTCCAAGCCTACCCACATCATGCTGTATTTAGGGCCTCTACCTTTCAGAACTACTCACCGACACTATACCCAAAGCCACCCAAGTGTCTTAAACATGAGTGTTCGGATTACAAGATTTTCTTTTAATTAATAAGACAACCAAGAACAACTGCAATCAAGTAGTATTTGAGGCCAAGGGAATTGATTCTGTATTTCTCCATCTGGGAATTCTTCCATCAAAACAACTGAGTTTGTTTCCAATGCAGCCAGAACAGTGGACACGAACCTCCCAGAATGTAGGGTTAGCCTGGTCAGGTCTTTATTGCAGGACGCATCACCTTGAGAGAGCCCGTTTCTTTCTTCTAAATAATAAGGATCTCAATACAGGGATATCATGGTTGTTGTTCCTAAATGCACTTCACTACCTAGAGACGATCTATCTTCTGTGATGAAGCCATTATGGTCTCTGATGCATCTCCCTTTTTAGCAGCTTGGTCTACAAGCGCCCAGCCAGCCACCACACCACTACGGATATGAGTAATAAAAGCTGATACAGCCACACTGCTGGCATAGGAACATAAAAGTCCTTCTCTGAAATGTTAACAACTCTGCTGACCCAAAGAGATGAAATGCCACCTTCCAGTCTGAAATAAACCTCTGAGTTCCCACAGGTTTTGAAATAAACATAGATAGCAAAAGACAGTTTTCTAGGGTGAGGATTACCCACCATTTTATGAGACACGCGATAGTATATAGCTCATCAATACTTTTTATAATTACTTTTTACAATTAATCCAGCTCTTCAAAACACCAGTTTCATTGCAATTCCTACCCAATGGTTATTGCTGAAAGTACAATCTAAATTTTTGATCTGAGCACTTTATACAATGTGGGCAGAAGGTGCTAGAAATCAGTTTTCTAGCTTAAACCCACAACAGATTGAACTAATATAAATCCAGAAATTAGAGTGGTCTTAGGAAATGTTTCCTTGACATGAATCATTTATTTAACCTAGTTTAGACAGAAAAGCAATGTGGCTGCCTCTATATTTATCTGCTGAAAGCAAAAGAATTACTCCACTTATCTGAATGACTCAGCAACGAGCTCAGCCTTAGCAGACTATGTGGCTACAGGAGAAGTCCTTAACACCTTCACCGTGAGATGACCCAGCCAGAACAGCAGTCATGGTCATTTTGGAAAAGAATCCACTGAGAAGTGAACAGCTGTCCCATCGGTTGTTGACCTAGGGCTGGGTGGTCTTCATAAGCAAAGATGTGTCAGTTGGCCACCTTGTCTTTCTGTCCCCAAGTCCCCTTGTAGGACACGGATGTGTTCTATCAGCAGTGCTGCTCACCAACAACAATGGTGCCAGCGTGCCAGAGAATTGGAGACAGACACTTACCATGTTTTCCCAGCATCACGGACCCACTCCTGTTCAAAGTCACAAAAAGTGAACTGAGGTAGGAACCAGAGAGGAGGCATTTACAGAAGGCCCAGTCTCTATTTTCAGGTCATTATCTGATGGAAATCAGCCTCAGAGGAGATTTGAGGAAGTCGCCCTCAATTGACGGTTGAGAGGGAGGATGGCCTGAAGACTCTTTGCCTACCATGTTTTGGGAAGGAGGACGAGCCTAGGAAAGGCAAGAAGAGGAGAAAAAGTGGGCAGGATCACAACAAGGAGGTCCAATCCTGGAAACATGGAATAGTCCCCACTTGAAATTCTCCTCTTGTGAGTCAGAAATATGGGTGCTTTAAGAAAATACAAACCTTACCAAAGGAAATAAATTGAAGTTTATCATATGCATTACAGAACAATTCACAGCAGGCTTCCTTTTAATAGTGAGTCTCCCTGGTCCAATGAAATTATGGCTCTTGGTTAAATACGATTTCCAGATCGACTGCATTAACTGAGATAAACCTTCATTCATTCAACAAGTATGTATTAAATACCCTATTATGGCCCATGCATTATGCAAAATGCTGCGGATAAGAAGATGAATACCGAATGGTGCAAAAATAGTCTCAAAAAGGAGGCAAGCATATGGGGAAATAAAATGTCACTGGTGCTAGCAAGTGTTTGGTGTGTGATGAAGGCCTAGCAGGAGGAAGGCGATCCTCTCTCTGGGGGAGCCGGGTAAGAACACCAAGCAAGAGGACGAGGGGCCTTAAGCTGATGGCTAAAGGGTAAGCACGTGTTGATCAGGCATTGGGGGTGGGGGCGAGCAGGGAGGGACAGGGACTTTCAGGCAAAGGAAGAAGCTTCATAAGCAAAAGTTCCCAAGGTATAAAATAGCTTAACCTGTTTGGGGGCCCGGGAGTCCTTCATCAGGGCTGAAGGAGAGCATGCTGGTATGGAACAAAGCATACAAAAGCATGAGATGCACAGACTGGGGGGAGGGGGGCCTGTTGCCAGGCCTGGGGGGCCTACTTGCCAAGGTGAAGATTACAGATGTTATCCTGACTGATTGGCCATGGGGAACCACTGAAGGATGTTGAGCAGAGTGGTAACAGGATTCGATTTCCGTTTAAGAAAAATCGCTCTGAATAGAAAGCAGCGAGGAGAGACGCGCTAGAGAACAGGAAACCAGAGGGCACCGTATGAGCACAGGTGCGGTGGACCAACGCGCAGCATCAATGCTGGACCAGGATGGGGGGTCCGTGTCAGGAGGGGCGCCGACCTGTTCGGTGCCTCGATGAGCAGGGCAGGAGAGATGAGAGCCCCCAAGGACGATCCTTAAGCCTCTGGGTTGGGCAACAAGAGAGGCAGGGGTGTCATCCCCCAAGATGGAGGAAAAGGAAGGAGAAAGGATTCCAGGGCGAGGGAAGAGAAAGCAGATTCTCGTGGACCTGCGTACTCCAAGCGAGACACCCCGCAGGCGAGCTGTTTGGACTTTAGGTCTGAGGGAGAGATTCCCAGGGCAACAAGTCATGAGCTTTGAGGGGTGCAAAGGGCCACTGGCGTGAACGATAATGCTCAAGGAGAACGCAACACTGGAGAACCCCACCCAGGCTGAGAAAGAAGAGCCAGTGAAGGAGCGGGAAGAAGAGCAGAGGTAAAGGGGTGACTGGCTGGCTCGGTCGGAAGAGTCTGTGACTCTTGATCTCGGGGCAGTGAGTTCAAGTCCCATGTTGGGTATAGAGATTACTAAATAAAGAAACAAAGAAACTTGAAGAAGAAGAAGAAGAAGGAGGAGGAGGAGGGGAAGGAGAAGAAGAAGAAGAAGAAGGAAGAAGAAGAAGGAGGAGGAGGAGGGGGGGGGTAGAAGCAGGTCCAGGAGCAAATGTTGCCTCCAAAGCCAGAGGAGGCCCAGTGTCAAAAAAGGGCGAGCAGCCCCAGCCCTGGGGAAGGAGGAGGAAACCTAGAGCCTGGGACCTAGGAGTGCCCTGAAGACGCTCTGAGGAAGAGAAGCAAGCCAGGCCACTGCTGAGCAAGATCACCTCCGCTTCCTTTGTGCCGACACATCTAGGGAGGAGGGAGAGCCGGGGAGAGGCTGGAGACGCAGAGGCCAGCTTCCCTCGGACCAGGAGCGCATCCACCTACGGAAGGACAGGCAGCGCCAGCGGTGCCCACCTCCCCGCAGACCACGGGGAACACGGCGGCTCATCGTCGCCCGGGACCTTCCGAAGCAGACTGCCCAGAGCTGCACGTGGTCACCTCGTCAGCCCTATGGTTACGGAAAGACCCCTGAAATCCCACGGGACACTCATGATTCCCTAGGAACTTCGGACCCAGCTTTGGTGTTTGAAAGCATAACCAGCTGAAAATGGACTCCCTGCTATCGTTCTGACGGGCCTTTCTGCACCAGCTGTAGTTTGTACAAACAGAGTGGAAACACCACCATCTGAACAGAGGCTTAGCCCTTGGCTAAAGTCGCCCTCATAATTTTAAGAATGAAGAATCCAAACCATAATCATCAGTAACTAAACTACTTCAAGTTTTACCAACTAACATTCTCTACTCAGCCTGAAAGGGGATAAGAAAACTTCTGAAGAAACGAAGTGCAATTCTGGTCCTTTCTTACTAATTCTCAGCTTTTCCTCTCCTGGTTCACACCAAGTTCCTCCCCGAGGGCTCGAAGGCCTTCCCAGATGTTGGTGCTCTGGTTCGTCCCACACACCGCCTCTGTGTCTTTTCTATTTAAAGTTAGGCATCTGTCTTTAAAAAAAAAAGGGGGGGGGCCGCCTGGGTGGCTCAATGGGTTAAAGCCTCTGCTTTCGGCTCAGGTCATGATCCCAGGGTCCTGGGATCGAGGCCCATATCGGGTTCTCTGCTCAGCGGGGAGCCTGCTTCCTCCTCTCTCCTCTCTCTCTGCCTGACTCTCTGCCTACTTGTAATCTCTCTCTCTCGCTCTGTGTCAAATGAAGAAATAAAATCTTTAAAATAAATAAATAAATAAATAAATAAATAAATAAATAAATAAAAAAGTTAGGCATCTGATCAATTCCAGGATTGGTAGAATTGAGTTTAACTTTCTGACCTTTGAAATTCTTTGTTTTGCTCCACAAGCTGCAGGAAATGTACAAAGAGGGGCGTCACTTGTACATTACTCTATCTCAGAAACAAATCATTTCAAAAGTCTCAATTTCCTCTTTTTACACTCCATCCAGAGTGAATAAAACAATTTTATTTGTTCTAAGTCCTTCCCATGAGCTACTTTCAGTGAAAACTGTTGATTAGGAGTTACCTGATTCTCCTCTAAATGTTCCTTGCTACTACTTATAAAAGTCAGTCACAGATCACCTCAAAAACAAAGTTTTCCAAGGATTGTCCTTAAAAAGCCTGCCTCCTTGTGCTTTGGTGAGTGCTGTGAAAGGTGTAAGCCTGATGATTCACAGATCTGTACCCCTGGGGCAAATAATAATAAATAAATAAATAAATAAATAAATAAAAATTAAAAAAAAATAAAAAGCCTGCCTCCTCTACACTGAACAACACAGTCTAAATAAAATTTTAACTTTTTTTGTCGGGATCATAAAAACTTTCCAAATAGCCTGATTGTGCATGCACGTGTATGCCTCCATTTGCTTCAGATTTCTTTTGTTTTTTAAGAAATGAAACAGAGATGATTTAAAAGCAACTTCCCAATTCCATTTGTTTCTCTGTCTTGAGAAAGGCAAACATCATCCTTCATTTTGGGTTCATCGGCCCGGTGCATACTTTCATAAATACCATGCAAATCATGTTTCCATAAACAATATCTAATGTTACTTGATCTACTTTTTAACTTCATATGAACAGCAACATACTCCCCCATTTCAATCTGCATCCTGCTTTTTTCACTCAAATTTTGTTGACCCATTTGGAAATACGCAGATGGAGTATATTTATGTTAAATAGAGGGCAACAGTTTCCACCGTATGAATACACACCATACCTCATTATCCATTTTCCAACTCACAGACACTTAAGTTTTCCCGTTTTGCTTATTTATTTTGCTATTACGACCGGTGGCGCCAGGGGACATTCTTGGACAGGAGGATAGCCAGGCTGCAAGGCTGTGCATGTCTCCAGCCTCCTGAGATAGCATCCAGCCGCGTCCCTGTGTGCTGTCAGCGGCCACACAGCAGTGTATGAGCTCAGAGCTTTCTCAAGGTAAGAACAACCCCAGCCCATCCAGGTCTATGAAATACTCCAGGGCCCTGGGGAGTAGGAGTTGTGTTTGCCTAAATAGAATTGCTGTTATAAAGATTAAGAGAAATTCAGGCCAAAATTGAAAGGGAGATGCTCTGAAGCAAACAACGTGTCCAATAGAGTGAGGTTCGGAATATAGAACAGCAGGGCATTTTAAAACTCAGGAAATGATATAAATTTATGAAGATGACCTAATATAAAGTAAATTGCCTTTTCTTGGCAAAATACTTCGACGCCAAGAAAAAAAAATCAATTGAAATAATTCAGATACTGCAGTCTCCCATAAAAGAGCAAATCTGTCAAACTTCCTTGAACACCAACAGCAGCTTCCACTCAGAATAAACATTACCTGTAGAAGATTCCTGGTGACTCCTGGAACAAGGCCTTTAAACATCGACTCTGCGCATACAAATTTATAAAAAAATAAACTTTTGTCCTGTTTGACTCTCCATCTGTTGCCTGACTTCTATTTATATTTGCTGCTATTTTTAAATACCGCTGAATAAATGATCTCTGATATGATTTATAAAACCTGGCGGCAGTAGCTGACCCTTGGGGGACAATGGGCTGGGGGGCCTAGGAGACAAGTACAGGGCGGAAGGCAGACTGGACAAGGATTTACCTCGTCGGGATTGATTAGTACTTTTTAAATAAGGCTGAGACTTCACCTTATCCATCCACAAATTACAACTCTAAGAACATCCCCTCCTGTGCAAAGCCTCCCCTAACTGCTCCAAAATTCGAGAGCCACCGGGGCCCCCGGGATGTAAATCTCTCTTGGAACCAACCTTGGGGATCGTATGCATTAGTCTTCTCGCACACTTCCTCCTTTTGTTTGTCCTTTGAGGACAAAGAGAATATGGGTTTCACTCGGGATCCGCCACCCCAAGTTAGGCGCCTGACATAGATGGAGCTCAAAAGCCATTTTTAGAATAAATACAGGGAAGTGTGCTTCATTACACAATGATTTTTAAATGACCGCCAGGGATGTATTCATTACTTTTACTTCTCTTATACCTTAGTGCCCTTTAAATGTTTTGTTTTAAAAAAACAAGCTAAGAAAAAAAAAAGATATGATACTCAAAACTGTTCAAACGTAAGCCCCATGAGAGCAGGAATTTTGTCTGTTTTATTAACATCTGTATCCCAAGCAATATCTGAGCTAATGCCTAACACCTACAGGTGCTCAATAAATGTGCTAAATGAATGAAGATCTTCGGTGAAGTAGTCCACACACCGACCAGTAATCCAGTTCCTTTCTCTGTGCAGTTTTATAATTTCTTTGCATTTATTTATTTAAACTGTGGCAAAATGTACAGAACACAAAATTCACTCCAGAAGGAGTGGGGGGAGGGGCAGAGGGAGAGGAAGAGAGAATCTCCAGGCTCCTGGCGGAGGGTGGAGCCAGGAGCACCCCCCCTCCCCGCCGACCCTCTCCCCCACTCCCTCCCCCACTCCCCATCAATCTCACCTCCCTGAGATTGGACCTGAGCCAAAACCAAGGGTCAGAGGCTTCACTCACTGGCCACTCAGGTGCCCCTAAGTGTTTACATTTTTAACTCCAATCTGCAAAGTGGCATTTCAAATCATTAGAAAAGAGGAAAAGCTTTGTTCCACAATTGGACGGGGGAATAAAGTGAGCTGCTGCTCTGTTTCCCGACTCTCCCTCTGGTACGCCAGCGTCCTGGGATGGTCCCTTTCTCTGTCCTTCCTCCCTGGCTTTCTTGTTCTCTCCTAGCTCACCTTTTCTCGACCATCTATCTATTATTTATGCTCTATCGCCTAAATTTAACTTCCTCATCAAATGTTAGAGCGTGAAAGGGCCTGAAGTTTATATAATCCAAACTCACTATTTTACATACGAGGAAATGACATCCTTTGATAGAATGTATGCATTTTCTCAGATACAGCAGATGCCCGATCCAGATGTTCAAATCAATTTTCTGTCCACTCCTCCCCAGGTCACGCATTCCCTCCTCTCTCTCTGCACTGTTTGGAGTACATAGTTATAAAAGAATCTGCATCTGAATACACATTTTTGACTTTACTCCAGTTCCCAGATGTTCACATGCCTGCATATGAAGGGTCAAACTAGCCCAGAGTATTTAGGATTCTGCTGGAAGACCTAGGATTACCTACTAACAGCAGAGAGGGAAAAAATTATTTTTAACTCACAACCCAAAGTGGAATATACAGAATCGATCCTGTAATTGATCCTTACCAACCCTACAGTAAAAGAATAAATAAACCAACCTTCTGGAATAGAAATATGGCTCCTGATTTTGTTGACTCAGTAAAAAGAACTCGCCCCCCTCCCCAAATTCCCTGACCAGTTGATTCCTGGTCCAGTTGACACAGATGAGATCTTCAGAGGAAGAGCCTGATCCAACCACAGAAGACAATGAATTTGTCATTGAGATAGGGTGTAAGTTCCCACAGAACAGGAACCACGTGATGCCTCCTTGCTTTCCCCAGCACAGAGCAGAGGGCTGGGCACACAGCTGGTGCTCAAATACACCACACCCACCCTCTCTCTCTTCCCACCCATGCACTTGCCCGCTGAGTCAAGGGCTCCCAACCATCAGCTCTCACTGGTCAGCTGGGTTCCAGAGTGATGACAGAGGAGGGTGCAACTGAGTGCATTTGCTGTACTTCTGGGCACACAACGTGCATGCAGAGCACACGCTCTACATCTGAAGACCATGGGTATTTTTATGTGCTTACCGGTGAGCAGCTCAAGCCTCCCTATATTTTAAAACCAAGACTAAGGGAACCACTTAACTTGGGGCTTACTTGTCCATTGACCCCTTTGTGCTTCCTAAGAGCAAAGACACGTCATGGCATTCACTCCCACCCATTACGTTCTACACTGATTAGTTCATTAGATACTATTTTTATCCTGATTGGCATAAAGCAGTGCCATTTTTAGTACCATTATTTTTAAGGTAGTACCCTTATTTTTTTTTTTTTGGTAGTAAGCCCCATGCCCAATGTGGGGCTGAACTCACGACCCTAAGATCAAGAGCTGCGTGTTCTGCTGACTGAGCAAGCCAGGCGCCCCTTATTACTATTTCATATGCATTTATCCATTATCTGTTTCTTGCTCCTGGAATGTAAGTTTCTCCATGATGCCCCAGTCCCTAGGCTCTCCGAGAATATTTGCGGGATGAATGAGTGTCCTTCATGGCTCTAACCTCAGCATCTACCACAGTGAACAAAAGAGACACTCACAAATCATACAGCAAAGTGTGCATGCGCTGCTGTCAAAGCAAGGTGTGTGAAGCACTTTAGAAGGATCTTCCTCCTCAGAGCTAAGCTGAAGTCAAGCAGCCCTCCCCTGGGCGAGACTCTAAAATTAACTTCCCATTTCTTTTCCAGTTTGAGGAATCAAGATACAGGCCTCTTGTCCACCCCACCCCTGCCCCAGCAGAATCCGCAGTAACAAGAGAGTACAGCGGGTGTCATCAAACCTGGAGCCAGAATTCAAATCCTGGCAGCTTCACTTGCTTATCCTGAGACTCAGCAAGTTCACTGACATTTAGACGCCTCAGTTGCTTTAACTGTAGAAGAGCGAGGAAAAAAATAATGACACCCACCTCGAGTGTTATAATGAAGAATAAATTAGCTAAAAATGTAAAACTCTTAGAGGAGTACCTGGCAGCAAGTTTGGCAATTATTATTATTAATCCTCCCGGCCCAGTCAACACCGCAAGCTTCTCTTCATGGAGTGGAGAAAGGGAGAGGAGAGAACAGAGGAGCATGTGAGAATTCTGTGAGTCAAAGACGGAAAACCCATAAAATATAGATTTAGTGTAACTGACCATGAATTCAAACCTTCTGCCCCATTCAAGTAGCAAAGTTTGTTCAAGGGTAGAACAATATACTTAAACTCAAGCTCAAGTTGTCATGTTTAATTATCCTCGCCTGAAACGAAGTATGTGCTTGTTCTTTTTAGAGGCTCTAGGCTCCATGCAGCACTGCCCAGTGGAGCTTTCCTTGCCGACAGGAATGTTCTCTCATCTGCACTGTCCGGTACGATGGCCACTAGTCACACGTGGCTCTTGAACATTTGCAATGTGGCCAACAGGACTAAGGAAATGAATTTTTAATTTCATTGAATACTGGTTGTTTTAAAATTTAAATAGCCGGGCGCCTGGGTGGCTCAGTGGGTTAAAGCCTCTGCCTTCGGCTCAGGTCATGATCTCAGGGTCCTGGGATGGGGCTCCCTCAGCGGGGAGCCTGCTTCCTCCTCTCTCTCTGCCTGCCTGTCTGCCTACTTGTAATCTCTCTCTCTCTCTGTGTGTCATATAAATAAATAAAATCTTTAAAAAATAAAATAAAATAAAATAAAATAAAATTTAAATAGCCACTTGTGGCTAGTGGCTACCGTAGTGAGTACAGCTACCTGGGCTCTGAGTATGCAAAGCCCCTGGCCTCAGCTCTTTCTCACTCTCCAGCTCTGTGCTCTGCTCCTCTCTCTCCCTCCCTCCAGCAGTCAACACTCCCAACTGCTGTTTCACACCTCCGTGCCTACACGGATGCTGCCCTCTTGGCCTGAAATGCCCTTTCCTCGTCATCCACCTCCCAACTTCATGAAAATTGTGTCCAGATTTCACTTCCTCCCGGGCAACTGTCCCCAACCCCCTCCCAACTTCCCTCACCCCACTGCCAACACCATCCATCACTGCCTGCTTGGTGCTTCTCTGCATCTGTTTCTGCTGCTCTCATCACCCCGTAGTTGACACATATTCCCCGTGACGCTAACAGACTGGGGGAATTTTAAGGACCAGGTCTTATTCATCGCTGCGTTCCTGTGATGTGTGCCCATCACATAATAAACGTCCAGTAAATATCTGCTGAGCACATTATTCATTTGTGACTATATGTGATGTTTTGTTAAAATAAGCCTCCGTATATTGACAACCACTCCCTGATTATATAGATCAAACTCTCTTACAAGGCCAATTTTCAAAGAGTTAAAAAGTTCTTAGAGTCTCAGTTGAAGGTCTATTTAAGCCATAGCACTATAACGTTTCAGTACAAATCAAAGAATATAAATGTTCCCTGGAACAAAATCCTACCTGCAGCTGCTCCTCCTAAGGGTCTGGAAGTCTCTTGGATTTCAGAAACTGATCCTGTCATGGATCTATCCCACTCCCACCCTCCCCAACCCCCGTGCTTGCAGTGACTTACTAGGGAGACACTGATGAGGTCGAAAAGCAAGAAGACAAGAGGACTCGATTATGGACACAGTCATATGGGAATTCAAGGGTTATCTATCCTTGCTACACCCTCAACCCAATCCTACCTCTAAGAAGGAAATCATCAAAATCTTATCTAACGTGAAAAATAATGATTGTGGGTGATACGTGTCTGTTCAGTGGCATACGCTATCCAAAAAAAGTATTGTTTCCCTTATTCCTTAGCAAAACTTTTTTGCTCAAAAAAAATCTTCCTTGTTAAATTATGTAGCATCTGTTGCAATATTAATCTGCCCTGGGAGCCACCCTGGTTCATTTTTTTTATCACAATTTTCTGATTAATCCTTTATTTGGATTCCCACACAAGTGTTCCTACAATTAGAATAAGCTTTTGATGGATACAATTCTGTGAACCTTATTTATATGAGATATTTCCCAAGGACCAAGCATCTAGTGAATATATTTTACAAATGATTTTCTTTCCTGCCCTTCAGGAACTTACAGTTCAATAAGACAAACAAATAAATATACAGTGACCAGAAATGCGTATCTTTTGGTACAATCCTGGCAGTGGGTGTCGAAGAAATGGATTTCAGAGAGAACATGCCTCCAAAGGACTTCATCTTCAAATCAGATATAGATTTGACTTTTGTTTTCTTATTAATTATGTGGTTTTGTTTTATTTTAAAATGCGCAAACAGCACTTTCTAATGTAATGAACATCGATTTAGCAAATGATTGAGTTACATGGGGCTGTATGATCATTTAGATAAATCTCTAGTTTTCCCATAATACTGACAGATTTTACACAGTCCTTTCTCTGGTTTCCCTTTCCCCTCACCCAACACGAATCTTCCAGAATTTGAATCTAAGATGTTCCCCTGAAAAACAAAGGACTAACATATTTTTTGAGGCTACTAATGAATACTCTGAGATACGTATCTTTCCCTAAGTTGCCTGCCTTAAATTTAAATATAGGGATATCAATTTTTTTTTACTTCTTTGCCAAATCTGCCAGTCTAGGAAGAACACTGATCAAGTCTAGAAATCATGTTCTACGTTCTTGGAATCACTGGTGAATTCTACTAACATAAGATGCACCTATTTCCAAAATGTGTCTCTTGTTGCTTAGGAAAAAGAAGATCTAGCTTTCACAGATTATGTTTTGAGGTTAAAAATGAAGATAGTGACCTTAAGTCCCTCAAGATTTGTAAGGCTGGCATGCCATCTATCTCAATCATACCTAACAAGAATGTCAAACGGACAGAAACGGCCGTGGTAAGCGGGTGTTTGCAGCTGACAGTGATTGCTGTATTTTGGGTGATGGGGAAGAGCATCTCCATTAGTTCAAGTGAAATACAATGCTCTGCCAACTCCGGGTATCAATGTATTCAATCCCCCTGCTGTGCCGTGTCCATTCTCTGTTGCTGCAATTAAAAATCAGTCGATACAAAGTCAAAATGTTGCACACTCTTCCCCTATTCCTTTCCCTGTCACTGTGTTTCCAGCTTCACCGGAAGAACATGTCACTATGGTAACGAATCTCTCTGGTGCACAGACCAAGTCAACCTTTCCAGCCGGATTGCCAGGCAAAGCAACAGGGAATCAATGGAACCACCAGAAGGCAAGGATTCCATCCCCCTTTCTCTGAGTGGCGTGAACCAATGCCTGACAGAAGGATACCAAACCCATCTTGTTGCAAGAGATGCTTAAGAAAGGAAATGCAAGAATGTCCTTCAGCAAGTCCTACCACTGTTTATCAGTCATTATTAACATGAATTCTTCCTCCCCTTTCAGCTAACTTCTTACCATTTCAATTCTAATGAACGCGGAGAACACACGACAGAACACTTCATGAATCTGAGACTCTGAACACTGTTACAGTCACCCATTGTCAAAAATGATTCTGTTTTCTCTTGCTTTCCTACTTGCAAATCCAAACCAAGTTACTCTCTTCTGGAATTCTCTAACATCCTGCACATCTTTACAAAGTTGGAGAGCTCCAAATGGGTCACCCTGCTCTCACATGAGCCTAACCATGAAGCAGTTGTGATGTTTGTAGTATTAACACACTCACAACTGAATCAGCTAAAATCCCTAGTCATTCCACAGAATCTACAAAACAAACATGAAGATGGATTCTCCTTCTGGACTTAGGTCACCTACATCTGACTAGCCACCTAGACCATTCCCACTGCTTGTTGTTCTTAAACAATTCACTTTTTTTTTCCAAATTAACTATCCTTTCTGATCAGTTTCAATATTTTTCTAAATCAAAGAACATCAGTTCTCACAAATAACATTTTAAAACAGCAGCAAACCTGCATTATAATATTAAGGGACAGTAAGAACTGCTTTCCATCTGGGCCTCAAAGACTTTGCAGATCACAACATAATTTTCACTCTGGCATCACCATTTAATAGTTGGAGAGAATGAAACACAGCAGGGAGAAAAAAAAAAAAGACCCAGAAAATCACACCACATCTTCCAGAATGCAACTACCACAGAAGAGAACGCATTCCCTTCTTCAGAGCAAATGTTAATATACGTCCAAACAATATTTCAGTGGCTTAACAGAACAGGGTGGTCCCCAAAGTATAAATCATCCAAGATTTACAAATTGCATCAGATGAATGGACTTTCACACAAGTACTCGAGAAATCTTCATCATTAGCAAATGCAGTCTGTTTTCTGTTTGGGAATACTTTAGGCAAATTTTTGATACAAATCTTCGGAACATGGTAATCTTTTTTCCTCCGAAATGCCCACTCTGGAGTGACCTGAGGAACTACTTTCTATGTGTTTATTAGGCCCTGTTAAAATTCGATGCATACAAGTCACTTTCGTCAACCTCCTCCCCATAAGGAGAGATCAAGAACCCCGGTATGATGTTCCTGGTCCACAGGCCTGCAGCTGCAAAAGGGGCCGGGGCTGTGATTTACTATATTTATGTGACCAGTGCCTGCACGGAGCTCCGTACAGCCCAGCACTTAGCAACCGTCTGTGAGGTGAATAAGGCCTTCTGGGCGAGATGCTTCCCCTGAATCCGTTCAACACCCCAAAGATCAAAACCAGGAGGGTGTCCACCTGACACCGTCTCAGATTTGGGGCTTCCTCTGCGAACAACACAACAGGAGAGATTCCCTCCCTTCTGAGAGACCGGTGAAGCATTAGCCTGGGTTCAAACCCCGGGCCCACGATACTCCCCGGGAACCCCACCGGACCAACCCAAGCCCCGAGGCCGGCCAGGGGGAAGTAAGCCTCCATTACCAGCTACCGGCAGGCAAGCCCTGGCCGCCCCGACGCTCCGCAGGGCCCGGAACGCCCGAGCTCCTGGAAGCGGGAGGCCCGGGAGACCGCGGCCGGGCGGAGGGAGGAGGAGGTGGCCGGGCCGGGCTCCCCGCAGCGCCCCGCCCCGCGCCCCGCGCTTACCTTTCCGGATGAGGGCTGCGATCTCGGGGTCGAAGCCCTGCCGGTGGCACTTCCTCCAGAGGCCCATGTTGGTGGAGTTGTACTGCCGGCTGCACTCGTCCACCGGGCTCATGGCGAAGAGCTGCCGGCGGTTCCGGGCCCGGAGGAGTTTGCCCTCCCAGCGGTCCAGGCGCGAGCGGCTCGCCCGGAGCGGCAAGTTGTTGTTGTTGTTGTAAATGAAGCCGGGGTCCACCCGGCGGGTGTTGAAGGCCTTGCACCTGTCCCTGTGCTTCCTGGCGTCCGTCTCGTACCAGTGGTCCGAGCAGATGGCCACGGCCAGCATGCCGAGGGCGCAGAGCGCTAGCGAGAGGCCCGTGTAGAGCAGTAACCTTCCGGCAGCCATGCCTCCGCTGGGCCGCTACACCATGGGCATCATCCGCCGCAGCCTCGCCTTCCCTCCGCGCGCCCGGAACAAAGCGGCGGGCGGCCGAGCCGAGGGGGAGGGGACCGGAGGGGGGACTCGCGCCGCGGCGCCCCTCGCCCCCGCCTGCCGGGGCGCGGCCCGGGGACTGCGGGCACGGGGGCGGTCGGCCTACCGAGTTCTGACCCGGGGAGGTTCGGGCGGGCTCCTGGGCATCCTCCGGGGCAGGTGCGGCCTCGGGCGGCGGCGAGCGGACCGGACCGCCTCCCGCCCCCTCCCTGCCCCGCGGGAAGCGCCTGCCCCGAACCGGCCGCGTCGGCGCGCAGCCGGCCTTCGGGCGCCGCTGCCCTGGGGCCAGAAGCTAAGCGCCGAGTGCCCTCGGCGGCGGTGGGGCTGCCGGGC
>LNAC01000057.1:1921266-1990479 GCA_002007465.1 Ailurus styani
CCCGCCGCCCGAGCCCGGCTCTGTAGCGGTCTGCTCTGCCCGACCGGGGTCAGCCGCTCTCAGGCTGCACCATTTTCTTCGCAGCCCGCCCAGGAGCCGGGGCGCCGGCTCACTCGGCCGCTTGCAGAGAATCCCGTCCCGGTCCGGGTCCCGGCGTCCCGCGATCGGGCTCCCAGCGCGCGCTGGCCGCCGAGGTGAAGGGGGCGAGGGTGGGGGAGGGAGGCTGGGTCGCCAGGCTTCCCCTCCCCGCCTCCTCCGCGAGCCGCGGCGGCTCCGGGGCCTCGCGGGCCGGGCCGATGCCGAGGAGCGAGAGCCCCGGCTGCGCCCGGTGCGGGCAGATCGCAACGCCCGGCTGCGAGCGCCGGAGGAAGCCGCTGCCGCGCTCGCTCGCTCAGGCGCCGGGCGCTGCAGCCTTGGCTAAAACCCACAGACGAGAACACGGAGCGCGCAGCCAAAAGCTAGTGATGTCATCCGTGCAACGTGAGCCTCATCTCTTATTTTTCTAGCATCCTTAAAGATAAACTGCACCATTTCCCAGGCACGAAACGTCTGAGCCTTCGTCTTTGACCAGGCAAGTCAATGGTGTCTAGCTAGCTGTGTGCCCAACCACATCCATATTTATGCACATATACATATGTGTGGTGTGTAGCATGTTTACACGCGTTGTTATAAATTTAGGGATGTTGCCTCCATCTCCTGTTTCTCTTTTCAGTGGTGGAAAATTCCCTCAAATCGACCAGTTCTTTAAAGACCGCTTATTGAGGAGCCGGCATCCGGAGGGGCTGAGGAAGTTCCCTGCGTCCCCAGTTTGGGTCGCCGGTATCTTGGAGCACATCTGATCTGTGTTTTCCCCCAGAAAGCCACAGGCGCTACCTCGCCAGCTACAGGCGCTTCCCCCTGGGGCCGAGCGCGTCGGCGGGGTTGCCACGGCCAACACCAGTCTAGCCCCACGCCAGCGCCAGACACCCCGCCACACACCCACGTCCCCCCGCCGCCTCCTCCCTCCCTCCCCAGCAGGAGAGGAAAAAAGGAAATTGATTGATCCTTTCAAGGCCGGAGGAAGAGAATGTTAACGGGTGGGTGCGGGGGTGCTTAACAGATATTTTGAAGACGCCCGGGGGCTCGCTCTTTGAGAAGGGGAGGTGGGGTTCAATGAAACCTCCGCGCGGGATTTGGCCTCATCCGGGTGGCGCCTGGATCTAGGCTCAGCGGGGGCTCTGGGAGGCAGTGAGGGGCCCCAGACCTTGAGCGGGTGGGCCGCAAGCGAGCCCCACTTCATCCCAGAAACGCCCCCCCACCCCGCACCCGCCGGGCTCACGTGAGACAGCGCCGCAAAGGCTGGGAGCCTCCCTCCCAGGTTGAAAGCCTGGGTTTTTTTTTCTCTAACGCTCGCCCCTCGTTTGCACCCGCACTCCAAAGCCGGGGGCCCGCACTGCGGGTGGAAAGAGCTGCCCGGGGGGGAAAGAGGGTCCGGCACCCTGCTCTGCACAACGGAGCCTGCGAGCCAGAAAGAGCGCACCTCCACCATATTCTTTTTGTCTTTTTTCATCCTCCCTGCAGTTTGAAAATCTGGAACGAGGCGTTTCAGTGCCATCTAGTGGGGGAGGGGCGTGCCTCGCTTTCCGTCCCTGGATGCGGCAATGGGATTTGCTGAAAGGGACAGCAGAGCCTGACGATGTCCGCTAGGTTCTTGGGTGCCCCGCTAGTGAAGAGGCTGTGGGCATGTCCTGGTCGCCTGGGTTCCCTAGGACGGCGAGGCGGAGCCAAGGGACTTGGCCACAACGTCTTCTCACCGTCCTTTCTATCCTCCTCCCCCCACCCCTCTCTCTCCCACAACCGTGAAAATGTGGCAACAAGCGACAACACTTTGCACATGCAGACGCTGTCTAAAATTTCTGGAGCTATTTTATTCTGTAAAGCCCAGAGCACTTTTAGGCGAACAGGATGTCTGTGTTTGACCATAGGGAGGAGGCAGAAACCTGAAATGATACCTACAAGGTCACTCAGCAAGTTGGGGCACATCTAGCATTAGAGCCTCACTCTCCTGATTCCTAGCTCTGCCCTCTCCTGAGAACTAGCTGCAAGAGCTGCCTCGGAGACCCCTGGAAGCCCGGGCAGTTACCCACTTGGCAATGAAGGAACCTGTTCATTTTATCTCTATCTGTCCTCCCTCTTCCATTATTCCCTCCCTTTCTTCTTCCTTTTTAACCTTTTTCTCTGGGCCTGGGCCTTAGGCCTGCTTCCAATGATGTGCCTTGCCCCTCCTCCCATGGTCCTCCTCAGCAGTCCTGTGATTTCAGGGCCCTGTTGGGGGCACACACCTAAATGGCATGCTGTCCTCCTCTTTTCTGAATATCATTAAAATTTTGTTTTGAAATTTTTGTCCTTGGTGACATCCCAAAAGCCTTTTAAAGATGTTCATTTGAGGCTTCCTTTGAAATGCAGTTTTCCTGGACAGCCCAACTCCATTTGGGGAAGATCCTGGTCTTTGGAACTAAAAAGATGGTAGATTCTTCCTCTAGACTGTATAACTACATGACCTTCTTTTCTTAATTGAGTGATCTATGTTTCTTCCCTCTGTCTTCCATTTCCTTCCACCTGTTAGCTATGGCATCACTATCTCCAACCTTGTCCTGCAATGTGAACCTACACTGTCCTAGGAACATAGAATCTCAAAATTGGAAGGGACTTTAGAGTCAACCACACAACGCATGAATCTCTCCTAGAACATTTCCCAAAAAAGTAGTTGGCCAGCTTCTGCTTGCACACTTGCAGTGATAGGGAAACCACTCTCTTGGCAAGCACCCTGGTCCACTGTCAGATGGTGTAAATGGTTAGACAACCCTTCCTTACATTGAATCTTATCCTAGACCCTGTAATCCTACCCATTGGCCTTTGAGAAGCCCACAGGTACCTGATTCCTCTTCCATGTAATGGTTCTTCTCACAGTTCACATTGGCCCCTCCCCAAGACTTCCTCCTTCCAAGCTAAATACCCCTTGTTTATTTCCTCCTTGAGCTTGCTGCTCCTGAGTTTCTGATTCTTCCTGATTATTAGTGTGCCTTGTATCCAACAGTGCTCCTTAATCTAACAGTCAAGTAACCAATAAAAACGAATGGTCAGTCATGTTTTCACATGACCCATGTAAAGTACTAATAATCCTCACTTTCTCTTCTAGGATCTCTTCTACAACTCATCCCTTTTGACTGTTACTCTAGGAACTTGCCCCAAAATGACATTAAAATCATTGGTTTGCAGTTTCTGAAATCCACATTTTTGAAACTTGGAATTTCATTTGCTCACACACAACTTCCCTACTTTCTCTAACCGATGTTCACATTCTCCAAGCTTTCTCCAAGGCCAACAACAGAGATGCGGAGATATCATCAAAAGTTCTCTCTGTTTCCTGGGGCATAGTTCACCCAGAGCACATAGATGCTTTCCTACAATCCCTTCACCCACTGAGAACTGTCTTCAGTTATCATATTTGTTCTACCCTATATCCTACCTTTCGTCAGAAATCACTCTCCTTAACATCGTCTATTAGAAGCAAAATAAAAATTGATGAGGTGTGTTTTCTCTTTGCCATCTATCAACATGTCATCATTTGCTCAGAGAAAAGGCCCCCTATATATTCTTATTCTTGTTTTCTTAACTAATGTTGCACAACTGGGACATTAGTTGAAACCCAAGAGTTATCTTCTACTTTAGGCCTCCTGAGTGTCCCCCAAGTGTTTAATATGCTGATATTTATGCTTCTTTCTACATCTCAACTCATCACAGAGCCACACTGGTTTGTTATGGAATTTCCTTCTTTTCTTCCTCATTAGGGTCATTAGAGCATTTACATCTCACCTCTGGGCATCCAACTCCTCTCCTTGCTTTTTTTCTTTCTACCACACCACCAGGTTAATCTTCTTATATTCTACAGTTATCCTTTACTGAAAATTCTACAGTAATTTCATCTTGCCTGTAGATTAAACCTCAAACTCTTTACCCCCTTCCAGGGTTTCACAAAGGCTTCGGGCCATTTTCCAAAGCTGACCATCACACTCCCTTAGACACACCCTCTGTACTGATCAGGCAGCCCTCTGAACATGTTTTGAAAAGCCCCCACACTGGCATCAATCCTCTTCCCCATAAAATATTTAACTGCTCTGCTTTTTAAAGTTCTTATAATTACAGGTGCCACATATCAGTAGGTCGTATAAATATCATTTGATCATCTCACTAGAAGCTGAAAAGATAACCAATTAAAGCCAATAAACATTCTTGATATTTAAAACCTCTTCCTAAACTAGGAATAGTTTATAAAGAATAAGATCATCTCCTGCATAAAGAACTATTCCAAACTAGTAGGAATAAAGCAAATAACACAACGGAAAAATGATCAAAGGTCATAAAAATAAAATTTACAGAAGAAAAAATTCAAATGAAAAATTAACATATGAAAAAAAAACCACTCAAGCTCACTAGTAATCAGAGAATACAATTTTTTTAAATACTTCTTTTTTGCCCATCAGATGGAAAAAAATTTTTTACATGTCTGTTAAAGTCAAGAGTTGGCCGGGGCATTAGGAAACATGCTCTCATACACGGCTGGTAGGAGCATAAACAGATACTGCCACTCTGGAGGGCAATTTGGAGTAGCTCTTAAGATGAAAACTAGATGTTTGTTATAACCCAACAGATCTACTTCTAGGTATCTAGTCTGGAGAAACACTGGCATGAGGGTCAAAGAGCAACTTTAGTATGCTGCCCACATCCTAGAGCTTCTATGACAAAACACCACAAATTAGGTGTCTTAAAATGTCAGAAATTTATTGTGAGACAGTTCTAGAGACTCGGAGTCCAAGATCAAGGTGCTGGCAGGACCACACTCCCTCTGAAACCGGTAGGGGAGAATACTGCCTTGCCCTTGAGTATCTGCTAGAAATCCTTGACATTCCTTGGCTTATCGATGCTTCATTCCAATTTCTGCCTCTCTTATCACATGACTGGCTTTTCTCACATCATCCTTCCTCTGTTGCCAAATTTCTCTCTTCTTATAAGGACACCAGTCATATTGGATTATAAACCTACCCTATTCCAGCATGACCTCATTTTAATTAATTACATTTACAGTAACAGTATTTCTAAATAAAGTTACATTTTGAGGTCATAGGTGTTAGGACTTCAGCATATCTTCCCGGGTGGGGGGTGAGGACACTTTTCAACCCGTAACTCTACCTTTCATGTAACAAAGAAGGGAACTGGGGCACCAGGCTGGCTGACTCAGTCGGTGGAGTGTGTGGCTCTTGATCTCGGGATTGTGGGTTCTGGCCCCACATTGGCTGCAGAGATCACTTAAAAATAAAATCCTGGGATGCCTGGGTGGCTCAGTCAGTTAAGTGTCCAACTCTTGATTTCCACTCAGGTCATGATCTCAGGGTCATGAGACCTAGCCCCACACCAGGCTCCACGTTGGGCATGGAGCCTGCTTAACAGCTTCTCTTCCTCTTCCTCTGCCCCTCCCCCGCCAAAAAATAATAGTAAATAAATCTTCAAAAATGTTTAAAAAGGGGTGCCTGGGTGGCTCAGTGGGTTAAAGCCTCTGCCTTCAGTTCAGGTCATGATCTCAGGGTCCTGGGATAGAGGCCCACATCGGGCTCTCTGCTCAGCAGGGAGCCTGCTTCCTCCTCTCTCTGCCTGCCTCTCTGCCTACTTGTGATCTCTCTCTCTGTCATATATATAAGTAAAATCTTTTTTAAAAATGTTTAAAAAGAAGGGGACATAAGAAGACATACCTGTACCTGCTTATCTGTGCAAAATGAAAGATTGATGGAAGAACCAAGAAGCCTAGCAGACAACAGGAAGGTGACAGCAGACAGCCACTACCGCTGTTAGGCTGAAGGCAGGCTTGGCCCTAACAGAGAGCCCTGGGCACACATACAAATGAAGGCCCACATCTCACGTGTCTGCATGTTTACAGGTGTAAGTCAAATGAAAAATTGCTAAATAAAAATATTCTAACCTTCTACCTTACAAATACCTTTTGGATGACAAATTTTCAAGTATGTGTAAAGTTATATTTAGGTAGGAATAAAATTTGGCAAAATATCAAAGGCAACCAAATTAATTATGCTTGCTCATGTATTGATGGGCCAGCAATGCACAGGCAAGTAATAAAGGCATTCATAATTCATGACTTTTAATACATATTCATAAGACTTACTTTTCTTGACTTTTATTTCAGAAAAATCACTCTGTTGCTACAGTCAAGATGTTCACATATGATATGTTCTATTGATGGTAATGCCAACTGGTTTCTTTTTCTTTGAGAGAGAGAAAGAGAGAGCGCATGTGCGAGTGGTGGGAAAGGGCAGAGGGAGAGAGAGAGAGTGGGGCTCAACCTTGTGACCCTGAGATCATGACCTGAGCTGAAATCAAGAGTCAGAGTTTTTTGTTTTTTGTTTTTAATTAAGATTTTATTTATTTGTTTGTTTGTTTGTTTGTTTAACAGAGAGAGATCACAAGTAGGCAGAGAGGCAGGCAGGGGCGGGGAGAAGCAGGCTCTCCACTGAGCAGAGAGCCCGATGTGGGACTCGATCCCAGGACCCCGAGATCATGACCTGAGCCGAAGGCAGAGGCTTTAACCCACTGAGCCACCCAGGCACCCCAAGAGTCAGAGTTTTAACCAACTGAGCCACATAGGCACCCCGATAGGTGTTTTTTTTTTAATTAATTTCAATTTGAAGGAACTTCCCTCTACTAAAGCAGTAAACATTTTTATTGGAAATGTCAATAAAATTCCTAAAGCAATACTTATATTTGGACTTCTACATATTACACTTAAGCACTGTAACAGGACGCCTGGGGGCTCAGTGGGTTAAAGCCTCTGCCTTTGGCTCAGGTCATGATCTCAGGGTCCTAGGATCAAGGCCCACATCGGGCTCCCTCCTCGGCAGGGAGCCTGCTTCCTCATCTCTCTCTGCCTCTCTGCCTACTTGTGATCTCTCTCTCTCCATGTCAAATAAATAAATAAATAATCTTAAAAAAAAAAAGCACTGTAACAATCACATAAGACAAGTTATTATTAATGCAAAAAATACTCTATTACTTTTATCATATAAATCATTATCACATATATCATGATTTTCACTGTCAAAGTGATATCTAGATCCCTACAATATGTATTCAGTTCTTTCAAATATTCCTGTGCTAGAATGAAAACTACCCAAAATCACAGTACATTGCTTAATTTGTTCAAATCTCTTTAAAGTCAAAACCATAACTTGATCGATAATGGTTGTAAAACAATTACTGCAAGTTATTATTTTAGGATTATTTGTACCTGAGTCTTCTTCCTTAAAGTCACAAAACATTTGCTTTTCCTTATTCTATTTCCTTATATTTTATTAGAATATCACTTTTGGTCTCATATGCAGTTTATTTCTACTTAGAAAACCATTTTCTTTACAATTTAAAAAGTATTTTTAATCCCTTAAATTAAACACACACACACACACACACACACACACACACACACACACACACACAAATACTGTGCTTACCAAACAAAAGCATCCCACTTGTCAGTTCACACTCTGCATTTTGGATTTTAAACAGAACACAAACCTCTAAAAAAAAAAAAAGTACTTTTAACCCCTTTAACTGAGAAATCACCAAACTTAGATCTGCTTTTGTTTATACTAATAACAGCAAGCAATAGTTCATATCAAACAATTATAGATAGCACAAATCTGAGATTAATTTTATTTCCATGACAGACCACATTTTGCTCTGTATTTGAGGACTTTCTATTGTTTCATTTAGCTTTCCTAGTATATCTTAAATCCTTTCTAAATTAAATTTAATGTCTTTAGTCAGCATTTCCATTGCGTGTCTTAAGTGGCTATAAGGTCAAATTAAATGTGTTTTGTCTATGGATAGATTCAAGACACACAAATCATCTTTGAGTTTCTTCAAAGAACTTCATGACTATTGCCTCAGTTGAGGCCACATCTCTAGTACCAAATTCAAACTACCTTCCATTATGTGTTTTCAAGAATGTTTCTGGGGTGCTTGGGTGGCTCAGTGGGTTAAAGCCTCTGCCTTCAGCTCAGGTCATGATCCCAGGGTCCTGAGATCAAGCCCCGCATCAGGCTCTCTATTCATCAGGGAGCCTGCTTCCTCCTCTCTCTCTGCCTGCCTCTCTGCCTACTTGTAATCTCTCTCTCTGTCAAATTAAAAAAAAAAATGTTTCTGGATTTTAGGCCAAAATCGAGATTAGATCTAGAAATGCACTAATAGTTTAAGAGTGGTATGAATCACAAGAACACGATATTGTAAAACTTGCCTCTGTTACTGTGCGCCGCTGTTCAAAATACCTAATTCGTGTATAACTCCAGAACCACGAATTGGAACACAAAGGGAATCAAGAAAATGGATGCCCATTACAGCTGGGAAGTGACACTTCCTTGTTCAAAAATCTACCGCATGTGCCTGCTATCTGGGAGGAAGGGTTTGACTAGTTCATTGTTTCGTCTTTTCTTTGATCAAAGCGCCTCCACCCTCAGACCCTTTCCAGGCCCCAAAGCAGTATATAACCCCAATATCAGCCACAACACAGCCCACAAAACTTACAGGAATTTAGAGGCAGTTGTCATTTGTTCTGAGGACACAGGGCAAGAGGTTCAGAGAAGCATTTTCTTGGGGCCTATACTGCATAAGCCAGGAGAGTATGTGATGAGGCTTACAAGCCAGGCTGTGCTAGTGCTGACAGATGCAGGATCCCAGGACCCAGGGGCAACCAGGAGTTCTCCAAGACCGTTATTTGTGTGTTTATGATATGCAGGCCTGTAAGACAGGGGTTCTAGGGCAGGGCCGCTCTTGCTGAGACTGAGGACAGCCTTGCTGGAAGAATAATAAGAGCAAAGAGTATTTCCTGAGCCTGGGGCCCAGGTTCACCCAACGGAGGCTAAAACTATGGAGACATCTGTATGGCCAGAGCTGGAGCCATGAACCTCCTATGGGCTGAACCCAGATGGACATCAGCTGACACTGGGACCTTGGAATGTGCAGCCTGCAAATTTTAGTCCCCTACAATAGAGGAGACCAGGGAAAATCAAGGAACAAATCAGAGGGCATTCAGGCCAGGATAGACTGGCACACAGTAGATAGTCTCATCAAGTCGGGACCATAACACATGTGCTCTCTCTACCATCACTGTTTAATATTTTGGGGGGTCAAGAGTAGAGCAGGCAACAGAAATTAAGAGTTACGACAACTGCAAAGGGATATACAAAATGAATATTATATGTGGATAGTAGGACTGAAAACTCAAGATAGGGTGGCTGGGTTATGGACATTGGGGAGGGTTTGTGCTATGGTGAGTGCTGTCAAAGGTGTAAGCCTGATGATTCACAGACCTGTACGCCTGGGCAAATAATAATAACAAAAAAAAAAGTGAAAACTCAATAAACTAAAAATATTCAAGAATCAATACATTCCAATATAATAGCAATTAATTGTCAGAAAATATACTGGAGGACGCCTGGGTGGCTCAGTGGGTTAAAGCCTCAGCCTTCGGCTCAGGTCATGATCTCAGAGTCCTGGGATTGAGGCCCGCATCAGGCTCCCTGCTCAGTGGGGAGCCTGCTTCCTCCTCTCTCTGTCTGCCTCTCTGCCTACTTGTGATCTCTCTCTCTCTCTGTCAAATAAATTAAATTAAATTAATTTAAAAAAAGAAAATATACTGGAAAACTATCCCTACAACAGCAACAAAAAAAAAACCCTATAATATACATAAGAATAATAGTTACAAAGAAAGTATAGGCTTTATGTGAAGAAAACCACTAAATTTCATCAAGAGACACAAATGACCGGAAAAGATGTAGAAACCCACCATATTCCTGAATGAAACAACTCAATTCTATAAAAATGTCAGTGCTTTACAAAATCATTCTTAGATTAACACGGTTCCAATCAAAATCTCAATAGGTTTTATTGGAACTTGAAAATAATTCTAAAGTTAATCTGCAAAAAGCTAGTAGTGGAAAGAGCTAAGATATTTTTATCTGATAATTTCTCTCTCATAAGTATTAAACTATTTTTTAAAGCCACAAAATTTTAAACAATAATTAAACAAATATGCAAAGCAACTCAAAGGGACCCAAGTGTGAACCACAATGTGGAGTGTCTCCACCTCATCATACTTGATCAAGGGAAATGATCCGCATGTTGCCAGACAAGGTATTAGTAGTCCTGAGATAGCACAGGCCCCAATTTCCCTTCCTAGATGTTGCGCCTTCCTGGGATTTCCTGTTTATTACCAGCAGTTCTGGCTCATTCTCTCTCTTTTCTCACTTGATAGCCACGGTGGCCGACCTCATTCATCTCTTCTCTCACATTTCATGTGTGAGTACTCTTCTAGGTTCTTGCAGACACCAGTGAAAAATAAAGACAGACACCTGGCATCATAGAGCTTATATTCTAGTAGTGGGAGACGAGTAATAATCAAATAAATAAATAAATAAATAAAGTAGTATTGTAGAAGATGATACATGTTATAGGAAAACAATAGAGCAGTGGGTAAGAGTGTTATGGACTGAATGTTTGCGCACCCCCAAAATTCGTAAATTGAAGTCCCAGCCCTCAAGGGGACTGTCTTTATAGATAGGGTCTTTAGGAGGTACGATGAGGCCCTAATCCAATAGGACTGGTGGCCTCATTAAAAAAAAAAAGGAGGAGGAGGAGGAGGAGGAGAGGTCTCTGTCTCTCTCCCACCCCGCCCCTGCCCTCATCTTTCTTTTCTTTTGGTCACAAAAGAAAGGCCATTGGAGAACTAAGACAGCCATCTATAAGCCAGGAAGAGAGCCCTTAGGAGGAACCTAACTGACCAGCACTCTGATCTGGGACTTCCAGCCTCCAGAGCTGTGAGGAAATGTTTTGTTGTCTAACCCTCTCCCACCCCTGCCCTGTGTATGGTATTTTGTTAGGCACCTGGGAGACTCATACAAAGAGGAGTCATCTCATGAAAGAGAGAAACCTGGATAGTCTTTGGAAGGTGCCAGAGAATTTCAGGGGCAGAGAATCTTACTTACCTAAGCTTCCCCCGACAAACACACACACACACACACACACACACACACACACACAGAGGCTCACCACAGCATAGCCAGGGCTTACCCGGCCAACCCCCCCGACTCCAGCCTGGCATTGAGGACGAGTCTTCCCAAAGAAAGCCTCAAGGGTATGAATTTCCATTCCTCCACCCCCTTCCACAGAAGAGGCCTTGGCAGCGCCCCACTTAGGAAAGGGGATTACTTGCCAACAAAGGCCTTTGCTTGGAGCCGGGGCCAGGGTACCTCCCTGCAGGGAGCTCCTGAGACACTGAAAGCCCCCCATTCAGAACAAGCCAGCAAGCCTCTGTCAAGTTTGCCATTTCCTGTGTGCGGAGCAGCTAAACTCACTAGGAGAGCCCTCTTCTAGAAGGGAATAAAAACAGTTCCTGCTAGGGAGACTCAGCCACCCAAGGCCGCTGTGGTCATTTAGCCCCAGTGCAGCTGACCCCAGCCATGGGGTGTGGACAGCAGTCAGAGCTCCACAAACAGCCAGAGGACCTGGGAAATGCAAAATGCTCAGAAAGAACCTATTTTAAGGGTATAATTGGATAAGTACTCAAAAATGAAGGTTCAAATATTTACACTGAAGTACTATTTGTAATAGGATTCACAAATGTCCAACAACAGGGGTTAGATGAATAAATCATAATACAGTCATTCAATGGAATGATAAGAAGCCATTAAAAACAGCATTTTAAAGGACTATTTAAGGGGACACCTGGCGGGCTCCGTAGGAAGAGCATGTGACTTTTGATCTTGGGGTCGTGAGTTTGAGCCCCACCTGGGATGCAGAAGCTATTTAAATAAAACTTTAAAAAATAAATAAGGGAGTATTTAAGGATGTAGAAAAACACTCAGAACATGCCAATAGGTGCAAAAAGTAAGCTATAAAACAGTGGACGAAATATCATCCAAATTTCATAAAGAAAAATCACTAACAAGGGAATACATCAAAATGTTAGGATTATTTCTGGATTATTTTCTCTTTAAAGGGCTTTGTATTTCTGGAGTGCCTGGATGGCTCAGTTGTTCAAGCGTCTGCCTTTGGCTAGGGTCATGTTCCCAGGGTCCTGAGACTGAAGCCTGCTGTCAAGCCCTAGGTGGGGCTCCCTGTTCAGCAGAGTCTGCTTCTCCCTCTTCCTATGCTCCTCCCCCCACTCTTCTCTCTCTCTTTCTCTACTCCCTCTCTCAAATAAATAAAATCTTTAAAAAAAAAAATAAAGGATTTTGTATGTTCTAGATTTTATATAATGAACATGTATTACTTGTCTAAAAACAATAGCTGTATTAAGATAATAAAGTTACTCATGCTCAAACTTCGATGTGTATGATTAATTCCCCATGCAACCAGGCTTCCCTAGGTTCCAACTGAACAAATTCATTCAAAAGCACAAAATCTACGAAAGAATCCCTGACATCCAAAATTAAAAGTGTTCTCCTTAGAGATAATTCTGCCTCTAAGGTCTTCACACTGTATATTTTTGCCTTACTCTTTTGGACAGTGAAGATTCTTTTCAGGAGAAAACAAACAAAATAAAAAAGTCATGCTTTTTCCAGGGTTCTCTGCTCATTGCTTTATTTATTTATTTATTTATTTCACAGAGGGAGAGAGATCACAAGGAGGCAGAGAGGCAGGCAGAGAGAGAGGGGGGAAGCAGGCTCCTCGCTGAGCAGGGAGCCCGATGCGGGCCTCGATCCCAGGACTCTGAGATCATGACCTGAGCCGAAAGCAGAGGCTTTAACCCACTGAGCCACCCAGGCGCCCTGCTCATTGCTTTAAATTTTCCATCTTTGTATGATATGTGCAAGCAAAAGGCCATTGTCTGCCTATACTGGATCATTATGTTTTGATCTGACAGGCATGCTCTATAAAGAAGCACGGATGTGGTCAGGACTTTAAATGGTTCTGCCAAGTTTACAAGACCGACCGTGGAGTGACATGACAGGTGGGGCTCTAACCTGAGCCAGGTGGGAGAGGTAGAGAGGGTGAGTCACCACCCAGAACTAGACTCACAAGAACAGAATGTAGAATCAAGATAATGGGACCCAAAATGTCCACACAATGAGAGAGGACAAGCAGCCAGAAAAGCAGCAAAAACTGTGGACTAAAAGCAAGATTCTGGACCAGGGCAAGGATAGTCCTATCTGGAAAACCTCTAGAATCAACTCAGATAACTGGAAGGAGGGCAGGTCAGAAGAATAGCTCTGAGCATCCAGCCCCCATCTGTTGGTTGCCGCTTCGTGACAAGCATTACACAGAGGACTTCTGATTTAATCATCACGACAATTCCATAAGCCAGTATTATCCACATTTATTAGATGAAGGGAGCCACTCAGAGAATGACTTGCCAAAGTTCATCCAGCTGGCAAATATTGGGGCAGGGATTTAAATCTAGATAGAGCTAACTCAAATGCCAATCTTTTGGCACCACCAGTCTGCCACAGACCCTAAAAGTAAGAGACTATGGAAAGGAAGGTGATTTCCTAGAGTTAGATGGGGAGATTCATGGTAAGATCATGCTTATAATATTCCTGACGGATGGGGTGCCTGGGTGGTTCCCAGTTAAGCGTCTGACTCTTTTATTTTTTTTTTAAGATTTTATTTATTTGAGAGAGAGAGAGAGAGAGAGAGAGAGAGAGAGAGTGTGTGTGTGTGTGTGTGTGTGTGTGTGTGTGTGTGTGTGTATGCCAGAGAGAGCATGAGCAGGGGGAAGAGGCAGAGGGAGAGAGAGAAGCAGGCTCCCCGCTGAGCAGGGAGCCTGACCCAAGACTCCATCCCAGGACCTTGGGATCATGACCTGAGCGAAAGTCAGAGGCTTAACCCACTGAGCCACCCAGGCACCCAAAGCATTTGATTCTTGATTTCAGCTCAGATCATGATCTCAGGGTCATGAGATGGAGCCCCGCATTGGGCTCTGTGCTGGGCATGCAGCCTGCTTGAGAGTCTCTCTCTCCCTCTCCCTCTGCACTTCCCCCACCCCACCCCCACCTCAGCTCACTCTCGTACTCTCTCTCTCAAAATAATAATAATAATAATAATGATAATGATAATAATAATATTCCTGACAGTCAACCAACCCAAAAAAGGAAATAATTTGAGGTAGTAAGTGGCTATAGATAGGATATGACAATGAGTCTACCTGAAGTCAAATTTCCAAATTGGGAAACCTCTTTCCAGAGACCAGGTGGGGGGCTGACAGACATTTCAAGGAAAATAAAGTTGGTTTAGGCTTTAACAAAGCCGTACAGCCCTATTTGTAAATATTGGGGGGGGGGAAGACTCAATACTATAACCACATATATTTGAATCTTCCTCATTCTAGTCAAGCATGTGTGTGCCTGCCTATGTGTATGAATGACTTGTACAGGTTCACTTGCTTAGGTTGACGTTAAAGATGGACCTCAAAAAGAAACTAATCTCTCTCCATCCATGACACCAATTACCAGTGTTCATACAAAATGAGTCTATGGGGAAGAGACGGGGACAGGTTTCCGTGCTGCTCGGTTGTCTGCATTTTGCCTGCAGTTTGGAAATACCAAATCTGGCCATTTGAGCATTCTGCCAGGGGAAGCTCACTCCAGTTCCCAATTTCACCCCCATCAGCAGGCACTAGAAGACCTGTGACCTTATTCCCTTTAGCTGTACTCTTTTAACAAGTGTTTCTAGTAGTGGACTCTTGCCAAATCAATAAAAGATTTTGTTGTTTTGTTTTGTTTTGTTTTGTTTTGAGAGAAAGAGAGAGTGGGGGGAGGGGCAGAAGGAGAGGGAGAGAGAGAGAATCTTAAGCAGTCTCCCCAATGAGTGCAGAGCCCAGACGTGGGGCTTGATTTCACAACCCTGAAATCAGGACCTGAGCTAAAATCCAGAATTGGCAGCTTACCCCATTGAGCTACTGAGGTACCTCACCAATAAAGGTTTTTAAAGTCATGGTTAGTGCTCTTTTCTAGAAAATTTTACAGAAAACTTAGAAAATTCAGAGAAGCAAAAAGAAAAAAATAAAACTCATCTGTCAGAATTTTGCTGTGTAGAATTTAGACAGATGTACAAAAATAGATATTTACAAGTAGATATATACAAAAATCTTTCTCTGTGTACTATTTTATCAAATGCTTTTTCTATATGTACTGATATGATCGATGGTTTTTCTTTTTTTTAAAGATTTTATTTATTTATTTGACAGAGAAAGACACAGCGAGAGAGGGAACACAAGCAGGGGGAATGAGAGAGGGAGAGAAGCAGGCTTCCCACTGAGCAGAGAGCCGGATGTGGGGCTCGATCCCAGGACCCTGGGATCATGACCTGAGTCGAAGACAGACGCTTAACTGGCTGAGCCACCCAGGCGCCCCCCCCCCCGATGATTTTTCATTCGGAATAAATCCCACATGAATGTGGTGTGTACTTCATTTTACATGTTGTCAGATTTGATTTGTTAATATTTTGTTGAGGATTTTTGTATCAATGTTCATGAGAGATATCAGTCTAATTTTCTCTTAAGTCTGTCTGGTCTTGGTGTTCGGGTTATACTTGCCTCATAGAGTAAGTTAGGAAGTGCTCCCTCTACCTCTATTGTCTCAAAGAAATTGACATCATTTCTTTCTTAGATGTTTGGGAAAATTCACCAGTGAATCCATCTGGTGCTTTCTGTTTTGGAAGGTTATGAATCACTGATTCAATTTCTTTCATAGATAAAGGCAAAAATCAGATTATCTCTTTCTTCTTGTATGAATTTTGATAGATTTGAGGATGTGGTCCATTTCATCTAGATTATCAAATTTGTAAACATAGAATCACTCAAAATATTCCTTTATTTTCCTTTTTTAAAAAAGATTTATGGGGCGCCTAGGTGGCTCAGTCAGTTATGTGTCTGCCTTCAACGCCGGTCATGATCCCAGGGTCCTGGGATGCAGACCCCTGCCAATCTGGCTCCCTTCTCAGCGGGGAGCCTGCTTCTCCCTCTCCCTCTGCTGCTCCCCCTACTTGTGCTCTCTCGATCTCCCTCTCTGTCAAATAAATAAATAAAATCTTTTTAAAATTTTAAAAAGAAATAAAAACATATTTTTTAAAGATTTTATTTGTTTATGTGAAAGAGAATGAGAGAGAGAGAGAGCATGAGAGGGGAGAAGGTCAGAGGGAGAAGCAGACTCCCTGCTGAGGAGGGAGCCTGATATGGGACTGGATCCTGGGACCCCAAGATCATGACCTGAGTGGAAGGCAGTTGCTTAATCAACTGAGCCACCCAGGCACCCTATTTATTTATTTTAGAGAGTGAGAGAAAGAGGGGGGTAGGGACAAAAGGACAGGGAAAGAGAATCTCAAGCAGAATCCACACTGAGAGCCAAGTCCAATGTGGGACTCAATCTCTCTTCCCTGAGATCATGACCTGAGCCAAAATCAAGAGTTGGATTTTTTTCTTTCATTCATTCCCTGTTTTCAATTTCACTGATTTCTACTCTAATTTTATCTCCTTTCTTCTGCTTACCTTATATTTAATTTGTCCCTTTTTTGAGTCATTAGATTATTGATTCTAGATTATTTTGCTTTTCTAATACATGCATTCAATGCTGTACATTTTCCTCTAAGCAGTGCTTCTACTGCATACCAGAAATTCCAAAATGCTATATTTTCCATTTCATTTAGTTCAAAATATTTCTTAATTTCCTGTAAGACTTCTTCTTTGACTTCTGTGTTATTGAGAAGTATGTCATTTAACCTCCAAGCATTTCAGGATTTCCTAGCTATCTTTCTTTCTTTCTTTCTCTCTTTCTTTCTTTTTTATTTGACACACACAGAGAGAGAGAGATTACAAGTAGGCAGAGAGGCAGGCAGAGAGAGAGGAGGAAGCAGGCTCCCTGCTGAGCAGAGAGCCCAACGTGGGGCTCGATCCCAGGACCCTGAGATCATGACCTGAGCCAAAGGCAGAGGCTTTAATCCACTGAGCCACCCAGGCTATCTTTACCTAGCTATCTTTCTGTTACTGATTTCTAGTTTAATTCCTTTGTGGACCGAGCACAGGCACTGTATGATGTCTGAGTGTTTTTTATGTGTTAAGGTGTTTCTATGGCCCAGGCTGTGGTCTATCATAGTGAGTGCTCTGTGTGACCTTGAGATAAAAGTGTATTATTCACCTGTGGTTAGATGAAATAGTCTATATATGTCAATTATATCATGTTGACTGATGATGCTGTTCTTTTCAACTAAATCCTGACTGATTTTCTGCCAATTACTGATAGACGGGTGTTGAAGTCTCCAAGTGTAATAGCGGATTCATTTGTTTCTCCTTGCAGCTTTAACAGTATTGCTGCACATACTTCGTTGGAAATGTGTACATTAAGGGCTGTTATGTCTCCTTGATAAATTGATCCCTTTATTATTAAAATGTCTCACATTATCCCTATTAATTTTCCTTGCTCTGAAATCTGCTTGTCTAAAATTAATATTATAATTCCAGCTTTCTTTTGATTAGTGTTAGCATAGTATATCTTTTTCCATCTTTTTAAATCTGTCTTTACTTTTCATGTATCTTTTCATCTAACCACTTTATATTTAAAGTGGGTTTCTTGTAGACAACATAAAATTGGGTCTTGGGTTTTTGGGGTTTATTCTGGGGGGTCCTCTCAGACTATCTTTTTTTTAAGATTATTTATGTATTTATTTATTTGAGAGAGAGAGAGAACACAAGCAGGGAGGAGAGGCAGAAGGAGGAAGATGGAAAAGCAGACACACACCCCCCATTGAGCAGGGAGCCTGATGTGGGGCTTGATCCCAGGACCCTGAGATCATGACCTGAGCAGAAGGCAGAGGCTTAACCGACTGGGCCACCCAGGTGCCCCCCAGACTATCTGTTTTTTAATTGGTCTACTTAGACCACTGACATTCAAAGTGATTATTGATACAATAAGATTATATTTACCGTATTTGTCACTGTTTTCTACTAACTACCCTGTCTTGTGTTTCTTTTTGGTTTTTTTCTGCTCTTTTTCTGTCTTTTGTGGTTTTATTTGAGCGTCTTATTTGTTTCCATTTTCTCCAGTTTCTTAGCATATCAATTATACATGTTTTTTAACCTTTTTTTTAACGTTTGTCCTAGAGTTTACCAAATCTATTTACACCTGATCTATTTAGTCCCTGATATGGGACTGGATCCTGGGACCCCAGGATCATGACCTGAGTGGAAGGCAGTTGCTTAATCAACTGAGGCACCCAGGCGCCCTATTTATTTATTTTAGAGAGTGAGAGAAAGAGGGGGGTAGGGACAAAAGGACAAGGAAAGAGAATCTCAAGCAGAATCCACACTGAGAGCCAAGTCCAATGTGGGGCTCAATCTCTCTTCCCTAAGATCATGACCTGAGCCAAAATCAAGAGTTGCATTTTGTGGGGCTTGAACTCACAACCCCAAGATCAAGAGTCACATGCTCCACTGACTGAGCCAGCGAGGCACCCCCTGAAGAATCTTTTTTAAAAAGAAGGTGGGTTGGGTGCCTGGGTGGCTCCGCCGGTTAAGTAGCCGACTTCAGCTCAGATCATGACCTCATGGGTCCTGGGATGGCGCCCCACGTCGGGCTCCCTTCCCAGCAAGGGAGTCTGCTTCTCCCTCTGTCTCTCCTGCCACCCCCTGCCCCTGTTCATACTTACTCTCTCTCTCTTTCTCAAATAAGTAAATAAAATCTTAAAAAAGAAGAAAAAGAAGGTTGGTCTACTGGCAACAAATTCCCAACTGCTACTGAACAACCAACCATTGACAGGGCAAATAATTCCTCTCTTTTCTTGGCCTACACAAAGGTGAAATCATCTTCAAGAATTCTTCCTGCTCTGAAATTCTAGAATTCTAAGTAAAATTTTATACCTTAAGTCCAACAGCTTACTTGGTAGGATGACTATTAATAGGAAACATAGACAAAGCATTGTTTATTTTATTTTTTTTAAGATTTTATTTATTCATTTGACACAGAGAGAGAGATTACAAGTAGGCAGAGAGGCAGGCAGAGAGAGAGGAGAGAGGAGGAAGCAGGCTCCCCGCTGAGCAGAGAGCCCGATGTGGGCCTCGATCCCAGGACCCTGGGATCATGACCTGAGCCGAAGGCAGCGGCTTTAACCCACTGAGCCACCCAGGCACCCAAAGCATTGTTTAAAGAGAAATTTTTTTAAATATGCATAATCACTCCCTCAAATAGTCTTTTCATAAATCTTGCTTCTCAAATACCAGCTCCTCTTAAATTGAAACCCATTTAAATGTCTCTGCTTTTCCTGTTTCAGTAAGTACACAAAAATGTAAAATGTAAAGGTCAATAAATTGGGGACTTGAGGGAAAGATTAAATGTTTGTTTTAAAGTAAACAAGGACCTGGAACGTTTCCAATATTTTCATCTTGCTTTAGTGGCTACCAAATGTATTTGGACCCAAAGTTCACTCAGGAACATGGATATTAGATATGAAGGCTTTTGAGAAAAAATATCTGACTCAATGAAATGGAAGGAAAATGAAATAAATTGCAGTTGGACAAATTAACACAATATAGTAAAGCAATATAGTTAATACTTGGCTTTGGGGATTTAGCATTCAAGGTTTTGTCTACTTTTTAAGGATTCTGAAGTCTGCATTGTGTAATAATAATTTTGCCAAAACATTAATTTTCAGAATGCTATGCCCCAGGCAGCTGGTGCATGATCCCAGAATCCAAATTCTATGCAGCATCTTCTGTCCTTGCCTGATTGTTACGGATGTGTACATGTTCATAAGCACTATGCTTATGTGAAGGCAATATATGCAACAATGACAACTAATCATTAGGGATCTGTGGAGGTCTCTAGAAGTTCTCAAAAATCATTAAGATTTACTGTATTCTGGGGGCGCCTGGGTGGCTCAGTGGGTTAAAGCCTCTGCTTTCGGCTCAGGTCATGATCTCAGCGTCCTGGGATCGAGGCCTGCATCGGGCTCTCTGCTCAGCAGGGAGCCTGCTTCCTCCTCTCCCTGTCTCTCTGCCTGCCTCTCTGCCTACTGTGATCTCTCTGTGTCAAATAAATAAATAAAATCTTTAAAAAAAAAAAGATTTACTGTATTCTGGGGGCACCTGACTGGTTCAGTTGGTAGAGCATATGTCTCTTAATCTCAGGGTCGTGAGTTTAAGCCCCATGTTGGGCAAAAAGCCTCCTTTTAAAAAAAAATCCAGAAACCCATTGGGAAAAAAATTACTATATTTGTTTAAAGATCTATTTATATATTTTAGAGAAAGAGGGTGGAGTAGAGGGAAAGGAAGAGAATCTTAAGCAGGCTTCATGGCCAGCACAGAGCCCCACACGGGGCTAGATCTCATGACCCTGAGATCATGACCTGAGCTGAAATCAAGAGTCGGATGTTTGACTGAGCTACCCAGGTGCCCCAAGATTACTACATTTTAAAAAATAAGTAGATTTTTTTAGGATAAAAAAAGAATTTTGGGGGCTCCTGTGTGGCTCAGTTGTTAAGCATCTGCCTTTGGCTCAGGTCCTGGGATCGAACCACGCATCCATGTTTGGGTCCCTGCTCAGCAGGAAGCCTGCCTCTCCCTCTCCCACTCCCCCTGTTTGTATTCCCCCTCTCGCTATGTCTCTCTTTGTCAAATAAATGAATAAAATCTTTTTTTAAAAAAGGACTTTTTAAAAAGATTTTATTTATTGGGGCACCTGGGTGGCTCAGTCGGTTAAGCATCTGCCTTCAGCTCAGGTCATGATCCCAGGGTCCTGGGATGGAGCCCCACATCTGAAGCCCTACTTCTCTGTCTCCCTTCACCCCAGCCCTGCTCGTGAGTGCACTCTCTCTCTCTCTCTCTCTCTCTCTCAAATAAAGAAATTTTTTTTAAAAAAAGATTTTATTTATGCTGGTTTCATTCTCATTGTCCACTCAGAGGCCCTCTGGGCTCTCATCCCCCCAGGTGGTATTCCAGCACAGACAAAAGCACCTTTTCCTAATACCTCCTTATGGTCCCTGGATTTACTCTAACTGATCAATTTGGATCAGTGCCCACTCCGGATTAGTCAGGCCTAGGCCTTATGTTCCACCTCTGGAGAAAGAAAGGAGCCCCACCCCGCCCACAATCCATATGGATTAAGTCCTGGAAGAACTGGTTCACCAAAGGAAAGTCAAGGTGCTCTGACCCAGAAGAAGAGTAAACGTAGTTAGGGTAACCAAAACAGTAGATGTTTCAGATAAAACTGAGGTAACCTGTGACTTCTGTGTGTGAGAGCTGGATCCTAAACAAATGAAGCCTCAGTATGAAACTCTCTGTGTTAGGAAAGCACGGGAAGGCTGGGGGCTCTGGCAAAGGCAAGTCTTCTAGGTTCTGTGGCAAAGTGTAGTTGTTCTATGACTTCCTCAAGAAAAACATACTAACACACCTTCGTATCTGTTGCCCCTCTACTTCAGAGACTTAACTATGCATATAATTGTCAGAGAAATCTGCTGTCAGTCCGCCATTGTGTGCCCGAAGGGATGACCGCACTCTTCACTGAGCCAGCCTTATGCTCTTCTAAATTTATTCATGAATGCATTTATTTTTGTGTTAATGGCAAGATCCAGGAGTGCCTATGTTTTGATTACATGTTCATTTTTTTCTCTATAAACAGTCAAATAAAGTTTAGAAGGAATAACTTTTTTGTATTATTTGAACTTGATATGTAGGAGACTGGCCCTATGCTTTCAATATCCTTTCCTAGACCAGGGAAACTTAACCTGGTGTATGCATTCTTTTCTGAAAGGCCATTTGTATCTCAGAGGGGTCAATGACTCAAAGTGTGAAGAAACACAGCCTAACCTCATGAACTAAAGGGCACCATTTTGCTTGTTTCACTGGGAAGGCCAGAGGGCAAGACAGTGGCATCGCTATAAACCTTCCTGAACATCACAGGTAAGCCTAGCCTACCTTACACATGCTCAGAACAATTACATTAGCCTAAAGTTGGGCAAACCCATCAAGCTCAAGCCTAATTTATTTATTTATTTATTTACTTATTTTCTAATTTATTTTTTTAAAATACAGTGTAATGAATTTCAGGTGTACCATGTAGTGATTCTACACTTCCATACAACACCCAGTGCTCATCACAACAAGTGCATTGCTTAATCCCCATCACCTGTTTCACCCATCCCCATTCCCACCCCTCCCACCCCCGGAAACTATTAGTCCTCTGTAGTTCAGAATCTATTTCTTGATTTGCCTCTCTTTCTCTTTTTCCCTTTGCTTGTTTGTTTTGTTTCTTAAATTCAACATATGAGTGAAATAATGGTATTTGTCTTTCTCTGACTGGCTTATTTCACTTAGCGTAATACACTCTAGCTCCATCCATGTCATTGCAAATGGCAAGATTTTGTTCTTTTTGATGGCTGAGTCACATTCCATTGTGTACATAAACCACCTCTTCTTTATCCATTCATCAGTCAATAAACATTTGCGCTGTTTCCATAATTTGGCTATTATAGATAATGCTGAAATAAACATTGGGGTGCATGTGTCCCTTTGAATTAGTATTTTTGTTTTTGCAGGGTTTTTTAAGATTTTATTTATGTATTTGAGAGTGGGAGAGAAAGATCATAAACAGGGGGGAGAGGAGGAGGAAAAAGCAGACACCCCAGTGAGCAGGAAGCCCAACCCAGGACTCAACCCCAGGACCCTGGGATCATGACCTAAGCCATAGGGAGATGCTCAACCAACTGACCCACCCAGGCGCCCCTGAATTCGTATTTTTGTATTCTTTGGGTAAATATCTAGCAGTGCAACTGCTAGATCATAGGGTAGTTCTACTTTTAATTATTTGAGGAACCTCCCCTACTGTCTTCCACAGTGGCCACACCAATCTGCATTCCCACCAAAAGTGCAAGAGGGTTCCCCTTTTTCCACATCCTCACCAGCACCTGTTGTTTCTTGTGTTGTTGATTTTCACCATTCTGACAGGTGTGAGGTGGCATCTCCTTGTGGTTTTGATTTGCATTTCCCTGATGATGAGTGATGTTGAGCATCTTTTCATATGTCTGTTGGCCATCTGGATGTCTTCTTTGGAAAAAAATGTCTATTCCATGTCTTCTGCTCATTTTTAATTGGATTATTTCATTTGGGTGTTTGAGTTGTATCAGTTCTTTATATATTTTGGATCCTAACCCTGTGTTGGATATGTCATTTGCAAATATTTTCTCCCATTCCATAGGTCGCCTTTTAGTTTAACACAAGCCTAATTTATAATAAAGTGTTGAACATGTCATATATTTTATTGACTACTATACTGAAAGTGAAAAACAGAATGACTGTGTCGGTACAGAATACTTGTATCAGTTGTTGACCCTGTGCTTGCGTGGCTGACTGGGGCTGCAGCTGCCCAACATCCAGAGAGGCTTGTCCTACATCTCAGTAACCCAGGAAAAGACCCAAATCCAAAACTCCAAGTACAGTTTCCCCTGGATGTCTGTCACTTTCACACTATCATAAAGGTGAAAAATCATAGGTTGAGCGCAATCTGTATACACTTGGCTTCTGTGTTTCTCTTTCCTTTCCTTTCCTTTCCTTTCCTTTCAAACTCTAGCTGTTACAATGTAACTAAACCACAGTTCACCCAACTGGCAATGTGTCAATCACCCACCATCTGTTTTTACTTAATGAGGACTTATGCACCTGGAATTTGGGATTAAAAATTAACAAACACAGTATCTTTTATTTAATGCCATGTACACATCCCTGTCTGTGGAGGCTGTAATTAACTTTACTCATATCAACTCATTTAATCCTCATAATAATTTTATGAGGTAGGTTCCATTATTACCCTAACTTTATAGATGAGGAAAGGATAGGCACAGAAAAGCTAAGTAACTTGCCTAAGGTTGCACAGCTAGTAAACAATAGATTTCAGATTTGGACCCCAAGAGTCTGAGTCTAGGGTCTAGGTCCTTAACCACTTTGCCATTTGATGTTTTTAAGTAAAGTCTACACCCAACATGGGGCTCAAACTCAGGACCCAAGATCAAGAGTCTTATGCTCTACCAACTGAGCCTGCCAGGTGCACCTGCCATTTAATTTCCATCTTTGCTGTTTGGTTGATAGAGAAGGAAATGTTAAAAGAGAAAAATAATTATCAACTTCTCACATTTATTAAGTACCTACTGTCCTGGGACTTTCACACCTACTTACTTCAGTACTTTAATCACCATTAGTACTTTTTAAGAACAATCATAAAAAGATTTTTATAGAGCACTTAGATATCAGAAATTACTTCATTTAATCCTCTAACAGCCCTACAAAGTAGATGCTATTATTATTACCATTTTACAGATGAAGAAAGTGAAGTTTTAAAAGCTTAAGTAACTTGCCAAACATCGTGTGAGTTGTAAGTAGTAAAGCTGAGCTTCAAACCCAGGTTCCCTGGCTCTTAAACTCTTACGTTTAATCACAATACTTTCCAATCTCCCTGACTCTGTGGTGTAGGTATTATGTTGCTATTATTATTAATAAGTCACATAAATATTTATTCAAAATCCACTCAGTGGATACCGACCACCGACACCATTATCTATCACTTCAAAGATGGGAAAACAAAGCCACAGACTAAATAGACCTCAGCTGCCCCAGAGAAGGGGCTCAATCTACTTTCTGGGAAAGCTAACTACAGGCAAATTTGTGAAGCAAATGCATCTCTCCTTTGGGGTTTCCAAACTTTCTTGCAAACACTTTTCTTTCATCCTAATGACACTGATGCCCCATGGTATTATTGGAAAATAATATATTCTCTCCAAATTATTACAACTCAGTTAAGAACTCAAATGGGTTAAAGAGGATATGATGCAATACAAATGTGGAGTTCTAAGAATGCTAATGCTGGCAGTGGGCATTCAGAGGCAGGACGTTTCCATTAAATAAGAATTTCCAACATTCTGACATGTAGCCCAGGATGAACTCCTGCCTCCTAGGGCAGAAGAGTGGAGGAACTGGGAACTTTGAGAGAACTTTTGGACTCCGAAATTTTAAAATATAGAAAACATTTTAAGAGAAGACAACTCAGGGAGTCTGATCTGATGCCAGTAAGTGTCCAAAACAGAGGTTAATTTATGGAATTCCCTTTGACCAAGTCCAGCGACATTAAGATTGCAGTAACTCCAAGGAGGGTACATTAGACCTTAAACTGACAGGAAGGACATAGCAAACACCATGTAGTTCACATATTCTCTTTGTTAGTTCTCACAATTTCCTTACTAAGTGACCATTACCAACGTATTTTACTGTTGAGGAAAATGGCTAAAAGTGTATCTAGATCTCTCTAGTGGAGGAGATAGGATTCACACCTCATTTTATGTGATTCCATAAGAGTTTGCCTCTCCTAGGATCACAAAATCTACACCAACTGTGGGATACAAAGATGAACTACCAAAAGCCAGGGTGAAAGAAGGAGTTAGGTCAGAAGAGATTGGGCCAAAATACCATGAGAGTGTGTGTCCGTAATTTACACAAGGCGTCATGCCCCTTAAAAAGACCCCTTCTAAATGGTCCACTGGCCATTCTAAGCTGTGTTGATTTCTGCGGCACTGCCTCCTACCCATGTGATCTAAATGATAAGATTGCTGGACACTGATCCCCTCCTTTTAATGACCTCAACATATCTGTATCCTTTTTCTGTGACATTGACAAGTGTGACTTTTTGTTCTATTATGGTTGTAAATTCCAAGATTTGAGTTTGGATTTGGAAGTAAGAAGGCCACGTCTCCACAGATTTAGACATTCATGAATCCTCAGGCCAAACTATCATGACGATGTCACTGCTTATCAGCACCTCATTACAAGGTCCCAAATAGGCTGGTTTTATTTTAAACAAAAGTGAGTCCCAATCTTTTAGACATGTAGACTGAAATATTTGCAGATGAACTGTATGATGTCCATGATTTGCTTCAAAATAATATTGGAGAGAAAGACGGGCCACGAGTCATTATTAGTTGAACAGGGGTGGTGGGTACATAGTGGTTCTTTGTATCACTCTCCCTATTTGTGTATCTGTTTGAAACCTTCTATAATAAGAACATTTTAAGTACACTGTCGCCACTAAGGTTTCGTTTGTAACTTTCTTTCAGCCTGCTATGCACTTCTATTTTTTTTTTCTTCTCTGTGGTTCTTTCTCTAGCTACTCCAACCCAAAGAAACCCTCGCCCTCCTCAAAAGTCATCATTTCTTTTTTTCTTTAATGATTTTGTTTTTAAGTAATTTCTACACCCAATGTGGGTGAACTCACAACTCCTGACCAAGAGTCACACGCTCCACCAACTGAGCCAGCCAGGTGCCCCAAAAGTCATCAGTTCTTTAAAACACATATTAGAAAAGAAGAAAAGCTGAAAATCAATGTGCTCAGCATCCACATTAATAAGCTAGAAAAAAAAATTCCAGCAAATTCAGCCCAAATTGAATAGAAAGAAGATAATCAAGAGATGGAAAAAATAAAATAGAAAACATATAGTAGAGAAGATCACCTAAGCCAAAAATTGGTTCTTTGAAAACTGATAACCCATGGCCTATTATGATAATAAATATTAAAATTTAGGTTACATAGACAACTTCTAGAAAATATACAACTTATCAAAATAGAATCAGAATAAAGAAAAGTGCAGAGTCCTCCATCAGATGGTCAGTGAGCGAAATTTCAAAGAATAACTTAAGAATAATGACGATCAAAAAAAGGAACCTGTAATTAGAACTTCTCCACAAAGAGAACCCCAAGCCCCGATGATCTCACCAGCAAATTCTACCAAACATCTGCAGAAGAAATAACGCCAATCTCAAAACTCTTCCAGGGAATAGAGAAAGAGGAAAGAAACCCTGTGTTGTATTATGAGCTACCATAACTTGATACCAAAACCTCCCATACATTTAAAGAAGAAAAAGTATAGTCTAACTACACTCATCAATATGGACAAAAAGTTCTTTTTTTTTTTTTTTAATAGGCTCCATGCTTAGTCTGGCTTGAACTCCTGACTCCGAGATCAAGACCTGCGCTGAGATCAAGAGTCAGACACTTAACCAACTGAGCCACCCAGGCACTCCTATAGATACAAAATTCTTACCCAAAATATTTGTAAACTGAATACAGAAACACAGAAAACACAGAAAAAGAACTGTATGTCATAACCAAGTTGGATTTATTCCAGAAATGAAAAATAAATCAATTAGTGTAATCTGTTACATTAACAACAAAAAAAAAGAATTTTTAAAAACAGGATGATTAGGTCAATAAATGCATAAAAATACTTGATAGCTTTCAACAAAGATTCGTGATTAAAAAACACTCTTAGGAAAGTTGAAATAAAGGCAAAAAAATGTAATCTGATAAATGATGTCTCTAGTAAACCTCAGCAAGCATTATACTTATTAAACTACCTCTTAGAGACCAGGTACAAAGCAGGATTCCCCCTAAACAACAATTCTATTTAACATTTTACTGGAGTTCCTGGATGGTGAAATAAGGCAAGAAAAACTAACAACATAAGGATTAGGAAAGAAGAAATTAAACATATGTAAATTCAAAGTTAGTTACATGTAATGCAATTACATATGCAAAAAATCTAAAAGAAAATCATATTGTAAAATTCAATTCTATTTTTCTATACCAGCATCAACAGGAAATTAAATTTAACATAAGATATGATATATAAGAGAATTTAAAAAATAAAATATATAGAAATAAATATAACAAACGGTACATAAGGCCTTGAAATTTCAAAACAGTGTAGAGAAAAATTAAAGTCTACATCAATGGAAAAAATGTTTTTTTATTGTAAACTTGATATAGCAAAGATGTCAATTTTTCCACACACAATTCGATAGACTAGATTAACCCCCTGATCCCAAGTGTATGTGTGCATGTAACTTAACAAGCTGATTATAAAAGTTTATATGAAAATGCAAGGTCTAAGAATAATTACGACCGCTGGCTGGCTCAGTTGGTAGAGCATGCGACTCTTGATTTCAGGGTTATGAATTAGAGCCCCATGTTGGGTGTAGAGATTACTTTAAATGAAATCTTTTAAAATATATATATTTTTATAGAATATAAAGAATATAAGAATAACTAATCACACTCTTAAAGAATACAAGGTTGGAGTAGTTCCCCTACAGGATATTAAGACTTAGTAAAAAGTTACAGTAACACTGTGATACTGATTCAAGAATGAACTGAAGGGGGGCACCTGGGTGGCTCAGTCGTTAAGCGTCTGCCTTCGGCTCAGGTCATGATCCCGGGGTCCTAGGATCGAGCCCCGCATCTAGCTCCCCACTCTGTGGGAAAGCCTGCTTCTCCCTCTCCCACTCCCCCTGCTGGTGTTCCCTCTTTCACTGTATCTCTCTCTGTCAAATAAATAAATTAAATCTTTAAAAAAAAAAAAAAAGAATGAACTGAAGGGCCACTGAAATAAAATACAGGGTCCAAAATCAAACCCCTGCATATTTTGACATTTGACTTACAATAAAGATATACATAGACCAGTGGAGGAAAAAGAATGGCGTTTTCAGTAAATGGATCCAGGGCAAATGGCATAGCCACATAAAAGAATCCCACACAGCAACTAAAGATGAATGAGCTACAGCTACATGCAAGAAAATAATACTAAGTGAAAGAAGCCAGACACAAATGAACAAAATGATGCTATATAAGGTTCAATAAATGGAAAAAACTGGGGCACCTGGGTGGCTCAGCGGGTTAACGCCTCTGCCTTTGGCTCAGGTCATGATCTCAGGGTCCTGGGATCAAGCCCGCGAATCGGGCTTTCTGCTCAGCAGGAAGCCCGCTTCCCCCTCTCTCTCTCTGCCTGCCTCTCTGCCTACTTGTGATCTCTCTCTGTCAAATAAATAAATAAAATCTTAAAAAAGAAAAAAATAAATGGAAAAAATTCAACAGTGTTTAGAGACATGTATTTATGTGGTAAAATGATAAAGAAAGCTAAGAAAGCGATTTTATGAAAATTAGCATAGTGATCACCATTGTTGGGGAAGTTAAAGTGTAGTGATCAGGATAGGGCATGAAGGAGACTTCTTGAGTTTTGGCAACATTATATTTGCCAAAAAAGGGGGTTGGGGCACCTGGGTGGCTCAGTCCATTAAGCATCTGCCTTCAGCTCAGGTCATGATCCAGGGGTCCTAGGACCAAGTCCCACATAGGGCTCCCTACTTAGAGGGGAGTCTGCTTCTCCCTTTCCCATCCCCTGTGCTTGTTCTCTCTCTCTCTCTCCCTCTCAAATAAATAAATAAAATCTTTTAAAAAAAAAAAAGGGAAGTCAAATTGGGAGGTAGTTACACCATGGTTTGCTTTGTAATAAATCACTGAGCTATATATATTATGTCCATTTTTCTGTTTATGTTATAATTCACCATTGAAGAGTTAAAAAGAAAAAGAAATGTATTCCCTGCTCATGTCTTTTCTGGGGGCATCAGGCATATCCTCAACCTGCACAGAGACACTGGCAAGTTTGTGGACTTGCAGGTGCAGCAGAAGCTCTCCCCTACTTAAGATTCTTCATCCTCAGCACCAAGGACCCCTGCACCCATCCAGAACATGGCCAAGGCTGACAAGGTCACAGACAGGTGCAACAGTCAGTCTGAAACCTCTGCTATCTCGGGGGCCATGCGGCGGGTGGGTGAGTCAGATGACTCCATTCTCCTACTGGCCAAGGCTCACAGCATCATTCCAAAGGACTTCTAACTAGTGTCATGGATATGGAGTGCTTGTCAAAAATAAATAACTCGGGCACCTGGCTGGCTCAGTTGGAAGAGCATATGACTCTTGATCTCAGTGAGGCTCATGAGTTCAAGCCCTACATAGGGTGTAGAGATTACTTAAATACATAAAACTTTTTGGAAAATTGTAAAAACAACAACAATAACAAAAAGACATAGAAGCTATTATGTAGGAAGAACCAACAAAAAGATCTGATGAGCAGAGGAAGAGAAATGTGACCTTAAAATACCATGCCTGGGGCACCTGGGAGGCTCAGTCGGTTAAGCATCGGACTCTTGATCTCCAAGCAGGTCATGATCTTATGGCCATGAGATTTAGCCCCATGTGGGGCTCTGTGCTGGGTGTGAAGCCTGCTTAAGAGTCTCTGTCTCCATCTCCCTTTGCCCCTCCCACCTCTGTGAATGAATGAATGAATGAATGAATGAATGAATAAAATGTCTCTACAAGCCAGGCACAGATAATATCATTGACAGAAATTATAGAAATATAAGAGAAGCAGCTGGGTTCAAGTTTTACATATACTTGTGCACATCAGCTAGTGTCCCAGCTGGATACACTGGCACACTGGAGAGCATTGAAGAGGATTTAAAGTGGTATAAATGAAGGCACAAAAGTATGGGCCATTAAGGAAACTAACAAGAGGTGATGAAGCACCCCAAATGGCAAAGCATGAAGCTGTTATCACCCCTTGCCCTGGCACTTTCAGGGGGGTATAGAAGTTACCAGAACTCAGCAAGACTTGTGGCTATAGGAGAGGACCGCCTAGCAGCTGTGACTGTGGGTGAAGGGATGTAGCTATGCAAGCTGGAGGGACCTAAGGGGATAAATACCCCACAACCTCTCCCCTCCACCCTCCAATCTCTTGCTGATGCCTCTCAATGCCTGGACACAATGAGTACAGTCCAAGGAGGTCAACCTCCTACAGCACAGAGCAGGGTAGAGAAGAGAGGCTGGTGCACATAAAGGTACAAATGGGAATACTTCACACATGGTCTTTGAGGCAGTGGTGGGACACTCAAGTAGAAATTTCCCATCTTTAAAGAGATGAGACTGGGACTCAAAGAGAATTCAAACAAGTCATACCTCCTGCTTTCACTGAAGTCCCTCTGCAGCTGGGGAAGGGGGAGACTTTAATACCTACTTGGGTTAAATGATGTGGATCACAATGTATGTGATCGTATGAATGTAGAGGGAAGGGACAACAGTAATAACTAAAAATACAAAGACCTAAATGTGAGACCTGAAACCATAAACATTCTAGAAGAGAGCACAGGCAGTAATCTGACATCAGCCATAGCAACATTTTTCTTGGTATGTCTCCTGAGGCAAGGGCAACAAAAGCAAAAATAAACTATTGGGGCCATATCAAAATAAAAAGCTTCCGCACAGCCAGGGAAACAATCAACAAAACTAAAAGACAACCTACTGAATAAGAGAAGATATTTGCAAATGACATAGCTGATAAGGGGTTAGCACCTAAAATATATAAAGAACTTACACAACTCAACACCCCAAAAATGAAATAATCCAATTTAAAAATGTGCAGAAGACATGAACAGACATTTCTCCAAAGAAGACATCCAGATGGCCAACAGACACATGAAAAGATGCTTAACATCACTCATCACCAGGGAAATGCAAATCAAAACCACAGTGAGCTATCACCTCACACCTGTCAGAATGGCTAAAGTCAACAACACAAGAAACAACAAGTATTGACGAGGATGTGGAGGATAATGAACCTACTTGCATTGCTGGTGGGAAGGCAAACTGGTGCAGCCACTGTGGAAAACAGTATGGAGGCTCATCAAAATATTAAAGATAGAATTACCTTATGATCCAATCATCACACTACTGGGGATTTACCAAAGAACATGAAGACACTAATTCAAAAGGATACATGCATCCCCATGTTTATTGCAGCATTATTTACAACAGCCAAATTATGGAAGCAGTCCAAGTGTCTGTCCATTGATAGATGAAAGGATAAAGAAGAGGTGGTATATATATATATACAATGAAATGTTATTTAGCCATAAAAAAAGAATGAAATCTGGACCTTTGCAACAACATGGATAGACTTAGAGAAAAATGCTAAGGAAAATAAGTCAGTCTGAGAAAGACAAATACCATATGACTTCATTCATATGTGAAATTTAAGAAACAAAACAAACAAAGGGGGAAAAAGAGAGAAACCAAAAAACAGACTCTTAACTATAAAGAACAAACAGATGGTTACCAGTGGGGAGGTGGGTAGGGGGATGGGTGAAATAGGTGAAGGGGATTAAGAGTCCATTTATCTTGATGAGCACTGAGTAATATAGAGAATTGTTGAATCACTATATTGTACACTTGAAATTAATTTAACACTGTATATTAACTATATTGGAATTAAAATTTTTTTTTCCTAGTTAATTTTTTTTTAATTTTATTTTTATTATTTGCCCAAGGGGTACAGGTCTGTGAATCATCAGGCTTACATCTTTCACAGCATTCACCAAAGCACAAACCCTCCCCAATGTCCATAACCCATCCACCCTATGGAATTAAAATTTTTAAAAAGAACCCAAAATAGAATGGTGTTGGACCATTCTACATGGAACTTAATCTGAGCCTTTTGAATATATTAAATAGAAAGGAAAGGACAGGACATTCTAAGAAAGGGAACAACAACATAATTATAATTGTGATCAGCTTTAACTAAGTGTTAATTATGTGTCAGGCACTGTTCTAAGTGCTTTAAATATAATACTACATTTTTCCTCAAAAATACTATAAATATATAAAAAATATATATGAAATATGTAAAAAAAAAACTATATTTATTCCTCATAGTACCTACAAAATAGGTACTAGCAAGAGCCAAATTGAAAGATGAGACAATTAAGGCACAGAGAGGTTAAATAACATTCCCAAGATTTAGGCACAGAGAGGTTAAGTAACTCGCTTCAGGTCACACAGCTAGTAAGCTAGTAAAGGGCCCAGACAAAATTCAAATCCATAGAGTCTACCTTCACAGCCTATGCTTTTAACCACTCTGCTATACTATATCATCCCATAAGAACCACCATAAGAACATAAGAACAGGAACAGTCTTGGGAATGAGATTATTTTGGAACAGTAAAATTGGTCTCCTAAAGCCAAGCTATATGACATCTATCCTATTTTAATTAGCAGTGAGTGGGATTGCAAAAAAATGCCTTAAGGAGTAGGAGAAGGAAGAGGAGGAAGTTGGGCTTCTAAAATTCCTGTGAGCAGATAGAAGATAAGACTCCCTGTGAGAGGCTGAGGTAATTATCCCATTAGTAAAGTTTAAGAAAAAGAGATAGGGAGGAACACTTAACAAGCAAACACCGAGAATAATCTGTGATGTGCTGTTCACATGGTGCTTGATTAAGAGAAGCTGGCTAAAGACCCAGAAACAAAAGCAATTCAATAAAATTGAAAAAATTAGGAATAGCTATAGAACAACACTTTTTTAACGTTTTATTTTTTTACCTTTTTTTAAAATTTTTTTAAAAGATTTTTTATTTATTTGACAGAGAGAGATTACAAGTAGGCAGAGAGGCAGGCAGAGACAGAGGAGGAAGCAGGCTCCCCACTGAGCAGGGAGCCCGATGCGGGACTCGATCCCAGGACCCTGAGATCATGACCTGAGTCGAAGGCAGCGGCTTTAACCCACTGAGCCACCCAGGCGCCCTTTTTACTTTATTTTTTCAGTGATCCAAGATTCACTGTTTATGCACCACACCCAGTGCTCCATGCAGTACGTGCCCTCCTTAATGCCCATCACCAGGCTCACCCATCCTCCCTCCACCCTCCCCTCCATAACCCTCAGTTTTCTCAGAGTCCACAGTCTCTCATGGTTCATCTTCCCCTCTGATTTACCCCAATTCACTTTTCCTTTCCTTCTCCTAAAGTCCTCCATTTTATTCCTTATGTAAGTACACAAGTAAGTGAAACCATATAATTGACTTTCTCTGCTTGACTTATTTCACTCAGCATAATCTCCTCCAGACCCATCTATGTTGATACAAAGGTTGGAGAGTATGTAGAGAAAGGGGAACCCTCTTACACTATTGATGGGAATGCAAGTTGGTGCAGCCACTTTGGAAAACTGTGGAGATTCCTCAAAAAAATCAAAAGTAGAGCTACCCTATGACCCTGCAATTGCTCTACAGGGTATTAACCCAAAGATACAGATGTAGTGAAAAGAAGGGCCATGTGTACCCCAATGTTCATAGCAGCAATGTCCACAATCGCCAAACTGTGGAAAGAGTCGAGATGCCCTTCAACAGACAAATGGATAAAGAAGATGTGGTCCATATATACAATGGAATATTACATGGCCATCAGAAAGGAAGAACAACACTTTTTAAGTCACATTGAGTTCAAAAATATCTTCTTCATTTAATCACACAACCTTTCAATCAATCCGTAAATTCTCATCAACGTTTTACTATAGATCACTCTCTGCACTACCCTTAAAGGATACAACGACAAGACACACACAAGTTCTACCCTATGGAGTCTAAAGTGCAGAGCACAAACAAGTAAACAAATAAATATAAAGGCATGAGTGTTATTTTATATAGCTAATATTCATTAAGCATTCACTTTGTGACCGGCACTGTTCTAAGCTTATTATGCATATTAATTTATTTGATTCTCACAGAAATCTCTGAGGGAAGTACTGCTTTTATTGCCATTTTTCAGGTAACAAAACTAAGTCATGAAGAAATGAGCTTGCCCAGAATGACAGAGTTAGCAAATGGCAGAGCCAGGATTTTAATCTAGGCCCCTGGCTCCAGAGCCCACCATCATTCCCTTTATGCTACACTGTCCTTAAGTACACACACACACAGGACACCAAACACAGTCTGAGAGCATCAGGGAAGGCTTCCCGAAGGAAGTGATATCTCTGCAGAGGACAAGGTGGGATTAGCATGAGGAGAAAGGAGGAAAAGTGTTCTGGGCAGAGAGACACCCTGAAACTGAGAGTGGCTCTGGGAAACTGGAGAGGGATCATGAGGACAGGAGTGGAGAGGTGTGAGGCTGCAGGCACAGAGCCCAGAGGAGGAAGACCTGCAAGCTGGGCCAGAGTCTGGACAATGGGAAGCCATAGCAGGACGCTGGGGTGGAGGTGGGTGATGAAACAATCATATTTGTGTTTCAGAAAGATGCTTCTTTAAAAAAAAAAAGAAGGGCGCCTGGGTGGCTCAGTGGGTTAAAGCCTCTGCTTTCGGCTCAGGTCATGATCTCAGCGTCCTGGGATCGAGGCCCACATCGGGCTCTCTGCTCAGCAGGGAGCCTGCTTCCTCCTCTCCCTGTCTCTCTGCCTGCCTCTCTGCCTACTTGTAATCTCTCTCTCTGTGTCAAATAAATAAATAAAATCTTAAAAAAATAAAAAAATAAAAATAAAAAAATAAAAATAAATAAAAAAAAAAAGAAAAGAAAAGAAAGACGCTTCTTCCTACAATGAGAAGAATCAACTGGAAAGAAAAACACTGGAGTGAGGAGACTAGTTAGGAGGTTATTATAATATTGTGGGCAAGAAATAAAGGCAAAGGGGACTTGGAGGATGGATGTGGGAGACGGGGGATGAGAAGTCAGTGATGGCACCCAGATTTCTGGCTTGAACATCTGGAATAATGATGGTGTCATTTATTCAGATAAATAATATGGAAGAAGGAACAGCTTCGAGTGAAAAAGGGAGGGGAGAGGAGTTATAGAGATAAATGATGCCCAATCTTACTAGTAATGTGGTATAGGCACGGTACATGTTATTTCTCCCCCAGATTAATAAATCTAATTATATGAAATATTACATGTGGAGAAATAGGGCCATTTATATATCACTAGTAGGAAATAATTGCTACAAGCATTTTTTGAGATCAATTTAGTGATGCCTGATAAAGTTGAAAGCCATAACAAGCAATAACCAGCAATAACATTTCCAGGTGCTTAAAGAGATTCTTGTACATGTGCTGAAGGTGATTTGTACAAGTATGTTCACTGGATCATTGTTTCTGATAACAAAAAATAAAAAACTCAAAACAACTTAAATGTCCCTTAGTGTAAAATGGTTAAATAACTATAATTTATTCATACAGTGGAATACCCCATGCAAGTTTAATTGAATGAATTAGATGTATGTATGTCAACATGGATAAATCTCAAAAACACAATTCTAAGTGATAAAGCAAGCTGCAAAAGATACATGCAGAATACCGTCTACATAATTTTTAAACAAAAAATAGTGGGTCCCCTGGCTGGTTCAGTTGGTGAAGCATATGATTTGATCTTGGGGTTGTAAGTTCAAGCCCCATGTTGGGTATAGAAATTATTTAAAAATAAAATCTTAAGGGTGTGTGGATGGCTCAGTCAGTTGAGCATCTCACTCTTGGTTTTGGCTCAGGTCATGATCTCTGGGTCATGCAACCAAGCTCTGCATCAGACTCTGTGCTCAGCATGCAGTCTGCTTGGGATTCTTTACCTCTCCCGCTGCCCCTCCCCCAACTCATGCACTCTTTCTCTAAAACAAAAAATTTAAAAATAAATAAAATAAGATCTTAAGAAAATAGTTACACACACATATGTGTTCCTAAAAATAAAAATGCATGCATGGAAATGATACACCCCAATTTCAGAACACTGGTAATCTCCAGGAAGTGGGAAAGTGAGAGAAAGAGTAGGAGAGACAGAGCTTTACCTTATCTGCATAATAATGTTTTTACTGAGCAAAATGTAAACTTTAAAAAGGAAAAAGTAAAGGAAGCATTAATTCAAAAAGTCATTAAAAATACCTCAATTTTTATAATTTAGATATACTGAAGTATAATTCAGATATCATAAAATTCAGCATCTTTAGGTTTAGAGTTTGATGAGTTTGGGCAAACATAAAGTCATGTAACCACTAACATACTCAAAAAACAATTCTATTACCAAAAAATTCCCTCACACCTCTTTGAGGTCAAGCCCCTCCCCACACCACCAGGCCCTAGCAACCACTAATCTGTCCCTATAGTTATGCTCTTTTATCTCACAACTTGCACCCAAGGGTGGCCCAAGAAAGAAACTGTGCAGCAGGCACAGGCAAAAAAAACTCTAAGGGAAACACTATCTTATTGTCCTGAGGACTAGTAAAGGGAACACTGAGCCAGAAAGTGTAGAGAGAATCTTCTTTTTCTTTCTTTTTTCTTTTCCAGCCTTGTCCCAAGGTTAGTCCCAGTCATCAGGCTGAACTACAGGGGTGCTGGTGGAGCACGCATCTAAAATCTGAAAGGATAACCTATTATTCTGAATGAAGGAAGTGGGGGGAAAGGGTCTTGTGATCTAAAGACTGCAGAAATCCTTGTCATTTTCCGCTTTTCCTCACTGCTGGGCCCCAGGGGTGGCCCTACTCATACAGAACTGCATAATAGTGCAAGTGGCTAAAATTCTGAGAGAAACCTTCTTTAGAGCCAGAGCACAAGGAAAAGAGGCCCCTAGGAGCCATAGAGAGTGAGAGAAATCTTAGAGAGCAGAAAGATAGTGAAAGGGATTCTTAATTCTTTTTATGAATGGACCCCATTCCTGGGCTCACCCCCAAACCTGCACATGCTTAGAACTGACCCAAAGCAGCATTGCAAAGACTTTGAAAATTGAAATGACATAGAAGGCAACACAGAATTTGCAGTCTGAATATCCAATATTTGACTGAATCCAAAGTCACATACATACAAAAAAACCAGGAAACCAATCCATTCTCAAGGGAAAAGAAAATCAAGAGATGTCAACCCCAAGATAATCTAGATTTTGGAAATACTAAAGACTTTAAAGTAGCCATTATATTCATGTTTCATGAAGGTAAATACTTTTTTTTGAGAGAGAGAGAGAGCAGGAGTGGGGGCAGAGGGAGAAGGAGAGAAAGAGAGAGAAAGAGAGAGAATCCTAAGCAGGCTCCATGCCCAGGCCAGAGCCCAGCAAGGGGCGATCTCAAGACCCCAATATCATGACATGAACCAAAATCAAGAGTTGGATGCTGGGCGCCTAGGTGCTCAGTGGGTTAAAGCCTCTGCCTTTGGCTCAGGTCATGATCTCAGGGTCCTGGGATCAAGGCCCACATCGGGCTCCCTGCTCAGGAGCCTGCTTCCTCCTCTCTCTCTGCTTGCCTCTCTGCCTACTTATAATCTCTCTTTCTCTTTGTCAAATAAATAAATAAAATCTTTTAAAAAAAGAGAGAGAGAGAGAGTTGGATGCTTAACTGACTGAGCCACCCAGATGCCCCAAAGGTAAATACTTTTTAAGTGAACAGAAATACAGAAGTTCTTGCAAAATAACAGAAATAACAGAAAAGACTCAAATTCAAATTTTAGGACTGAAAAGTAAAATACCTGAAATTAAAAAGTCATTGGATGACTTAACAGCAGAAAAGAGACAATGACAAAGGAAAGAGTCAGTGAAATCAAAGATTAGATTGAAGGTAGATAAACAGAAGTTATCCAGTCTGAAGAACATAGAGGAAGAAAAATGAATATAACATTATCAAATTATCTAACATTTGTGTCACTGGAGTCCTACAAGGATAAAAGAAATAAATTAGTACAAAAAGATCTTTTGAAGAAATAATGGCCTTGATATATCTTATGAAGATATAAATGTACAGACTTGAAAAACCCAAGGAACCCCAAGCAGGGCAAATGCAAAGAAAATCATGACAGACACATCAAAATCAAAGTTCTAAACCCCAAAGTTTTTTTCTTAAATCTTGACAGCAGTCGGGAAAAATAAATAAATAAAATAACACTCTACGTACAGATGGACAACTACTTGAATGACTGCTGATTCTTTATCAGAAACCATGGAGACCAGAAGACAGTGGAATAACATTTTCTGGAGCTGAATAAAAAGAACTGTCCGGCGCCTGGGTTAAAGCCTCTGCCTTTGGCTCAGGTCATGATCTCAGGGTCCTGGGATCCAGGCCTGCATCGGGCTCCCTCCTCAGCAGGGAACCTGCTTCCTCCTCTCTCTCTCTGCCTGCCTCTCTGCCTACTTGTGATCTCTCTCTCTCTCTGTCAAATAAATAAATAAAGTTTAAAAAAAAAAAAAAAAAAGAACTGTCAACCCAGGATTCTACATCAGGTGAAATATCCTTCAGGAATAACAGTAAAATAAAGACATTCTCACATACAGGAAAAATAAGAGAATTTGTCACTATCAGGCCTGCTTTAAGAGAAGTGATAAAAGAAGTTCTGTGGGCTAAAAGGAAATTATACAGGAGGGACACTTGGAACTTCAGGAATGAAGGAAAAAATAGCAGACATGGTAAATATCTGGTAAACAAAATAGACTCTTTTTCCTTTAATTTATTTTAAATGTTCAGGACTGTTGAGAACAAAAGTTGTAACATTCTTTCAAGACAACTATAACAAAGAGTAGAGAATAAGTGGATTTATACGGGTTTAGGCTTGAAATAAAGGACTGGGGAAGCCCAGAAACCAAAGGAACTAGGAAGGTGTAGTGATCCTTTGGTAATGTGTTCTCATATGATACCTCTGTGCTGTTAAACCCTTTCACAAAAATTTGACATTTTTAAATGTGTTGATGTGAGGGGTATGTATTTAAACAATTTTGATTAAAAAAATAATTTTTTTAAATTTTATTTCTAAGGGGCACCTGAGTGACTTAATCGGCTAATTGTCTGCCTTCAGCTCAGGTCATGATCCCAGGGTTCTGGGATTGAGTCCCGCATGGGCCTCCCTGCCCAGCAGGGAGCCTGCTTCTCCCTCACTCACTCCCCTTGCTTGCTCTCTCTCTTTCTCGCTCTCTGTGTCAAATAAATAAATAAAATCTTAAAAAATAAGATTTTATTTTTAAGTAATCTCCATACCCAATGCAGGACAATAATTTTTCTTATATTGCCAAGATTTATTTCTCCCTTATTTATCAACTTCCTTGAAACAATACACAACAAACATGTGAATGGAGTAACGCAATCAACAAGGAAGGATGAAAGTCACTTGTACTGCATAGTATGGGCCACCAGAAGGTAATTTTGTTCTCCTGTATTCATAACTTAAATTAGAACTAATAAGTATTTCCATATATATGAAAATGAAACAACTACTCAGTTAAATGACAGATACACAACTCTTTTCCTGCAAGTATTTCTCACAAAAAAAAAAAGGTATCAGAAAAGAGTAATTAATCCTAGGCAATTGCCTTGATTTTTCAGTTAGCACTTGCAGAAACAGCCTTAGAAAATATAGTGTAAAATATAATACCAATAGCCTTCAAAGTTTGTTCATAAACCAAGAGAAATTTCAAAACTATGTGCTCCTTCACACAGTTTCACTGGGTATCTAGAATTTAAAGAGTAGCAAATTGTAGTAGTGTTTTACCTTAAATTTTAAGGCGTTATATCACTTTTTCAATATCCAATGTAATAATTTCATATCAATCATCATTTGTTTTAAAAATATATGAATAAGACCTTCTTTAGTAGTGGGAAAATTTATACTATTCCTCTTTCTCCTTGAAGATATATTACTCACCTCATGAAATTTTATCTTTTCCTAATATATTTCTAGGCTTGAAAGTCACTTCTTGATCTTCTATTATATTTCTCTGCAACAAAATATTTGCAGTTAAGTTTCAATTTTTTAAAACTCCTGTGACTAAAAAACAATAGGTTAAAAATATTTTTACTTTGGATTATCAGTATAATTTTTTGTACGCAAGTATCAAAACAAATATATTATAAATTTTGATAAATGCTTATAAACAAAAAAATTTAATACATCTCTTGACAGATAAAGTTTTCCCCATTTGCCTGATGGATCCATGTATAATTATGTACACAATAGCCAAAGTATGGAAAGAGCCCAGATGTCCACCAACAGATGAGTGGATAAAGAAGATGTGGCATATATATATAGATAATAGAATATCCCTCGGGGATCAAAAAACATGACATCTTACCATTTGCAACAACATGGATGGAACCAGAGGGTATTATGCTAAGCAAAATAAGTCAGTCAGAGAAAGACAATTATCATACCATTTCAATTCTATGTGGAATTTAAGAAACAGAACAGATGAACATAGGGGAAGGGAGGGAAAAATAAAATAACATGAAATCAGAGACAGAGACAAACCATAAGAGACTTTTTTAAAATTTTATTTATTTATTTGACAGAGACACAGGGAGAGAGGGAATACAGGCAGGGGGAGTGGGAGAGGGAGAGGGAGAAGCAGGCTTCCCTCTGAGCAGGGAGCCCAATGCAGGGCTCGATCCCAGGACCCTGGGATCATGACCTGAGCTGAAGGCAGATGCTTAACAACTGAGCCACCCAAGGGCCCCGAGACTCTTAAATGTAGGGAACAAACAGGGTTGCTGGAGGGAGGTGGGTGGGGGGTGGGGTAAGTGGGTGATGGGCATGAAGGAGGGCACGTGATGTGATGAGCACTGGGTGTTATATGCAAGTGATGAATCTACCTCTGACTGAGGTAGTGACTGAACTCTACCTCTGAAACTAATAATATACTATATGGTAAGTAATTGATTTTAAATAAAATTTTAAAAAGGCTTTCTCTACCTACCAAAAAAATAAAAATTAAAAAATTAAAAAATAAAAGAGTATTTGTCCCACTGTCAAATAAAATTCACTTTAAGAAAAAGTCTGGGGTGCCTGTGTGACTCAGTAAGTTAAGCATGTGCCTAGGTGGCTCAGTTGGTTAAGCCTCTGCTTTGGGCTCAGGTCCTGACCCCAAGGTCCCAGGATTGAGTCCCACATCGGGCTCCCTGCTCAGTGGGGAGTCTTCTCCCTCTCCCTCTGTTCCTCCACCCCATTCATGCGCTCTCTCTCACTCTCTCTCTAAAATAAATAAAATCTTAAAAAAAAGAAAAGAAAAAGTCTGACAATTTTCAATTCAAGTAAATGTGTTAAAATATGTACTGTGATGTATATTTTCTAAAAACTGAGAAATAGACTACCAAATGTATCTTCATAAGCTCAATCATAAGCAATCAAGATAAAAATGATGTAGGAACTAATAAAATTAGCTTATATATTTTTATAAGAATAAAGCTATGTGGTTTTTCTCATTACTTAATTCATAAAACATAAAAATAAATATTATTTATGAATTAGGGTATAATAAAGGCACAGTGTTCCTTTAATAAGTATGTCTAGGTGTGTACTGAACTTTGGTTTTCACCTTTCAGAAGTAACTAAATAGGAATCACATATAAAAATTCTGTAATAGCTCAGGCGCCTGGGTGGCTCAGTGGGTTAAAGCCTCTGCCTTCGGCTCAGGTCATGATCTCAGGGTCCTGGGATCGAGGCCCACATCAGGCTCCCTGCTGAGCGGGGAGCCTGCTTCCTCCTCTCTCTCTGTCTGCCTCTCTGCCTACTTGTGATCTCTCTCTGTGTGTCAAATAAATAAATAAAACCTTAAAAAAAAAATTCTGTAATAGCTCAAGTTTGTAACCAGGCAAAGGGGTGNAAAAAAATTCTGTAATAGCTCAAGTTTGTAACCAGGCAAAGGGGTGCAAGAGCACTGGTTCCGGGGTCCCAAACAGACCAGATCTGACCACTCAGTGCTCAAAGGCAGAGAGACAAGCAGCAGTCAAACAAGAAAGGGGTTTATTTCAGCAAGGCCCATACCGGGAAGACAGGGGACTCACATTTCAAAGACTGCTTCCAAAGTGCTGAAAATACTTCTAGGTTTATATAAGGAAACTGTGGGACAAAGGTCGGTGGGGATGGGCAGGTGGGCAGGAAAGGTCAAGCCAATCCCTGTGTTGAAGTCGGTCATGCAGGGCCTTGCTGGCTTAGGGCAGTTCTTACTGCTTGAGGGGTTAGTTTCAGTTCCCATTAATGGGATGCTTTGCCTGCAGGGTTTTTTTGGTTTTGTTTTCTGTTTTAAATGAACTAGGGTCTACACCCAATGTGGGGCTTGAAGTCAGAACCCTGAAATCAAGAGTCACAGGCTAGTCACTGAACCCAGCCAGGCACCCGGCCCACAAGCTCTTTTACCTGAGTTAAGAAATATACTGGAAAGAAGAATGTAATCAATTAGAAAATACAGACTAGGGAGCCTGATGGGCTTATTCCGAGGAGCATGTGTCTCTTGATCTTGGGGTCCTGAGTTTGAGCCCCACATTAGATTCAGAGATTACTTAAAATAAATATTTTTTTAAAGATTTACTTATTTATGAGAGAGAGAGCAGAAGCAAAGGGCAAAGGGAGAAAGAATCCCAAGCAAACTCTGTGCTGAGCACAGAGGTTCTCACAACCCTGAAATCACAATCTGAGCCAAAACCAAGAGTCGGACACTTAACTGACTGTGCCACCCAGGTGCCCCTAACTAAATAATTTTTTTTTTGAAGTACAGACTGAGGTGAAAATGGAGGCAGATGAAACCCTCTTGCACAATCAGTTCCTTTGAAATCAAAATAAAATGTTTTCCTATATATTTAATGAAGAATAAGAGTATATGCTATTAAAAATTAATCAGTCCAGCAGCCAGCACATAATTTCATATTTTGTTAATAAGAGACAATATTCAACATGTTAAAAAGTGACAAAAGGTCAGGATTGTAGTATTTATATACTCCTGATGAGGATAGAAGCAGAAAAATGTTCACCATTAGCCCAGAAGGCTGACCTATAACCTGCACAGGTCCCTGCTGAGCGGGGAGCCCAATGTGAGACTCCATCCCAGGATGCTGGGATCATGACCTGAGCTGAAGGCAGACACTTAATGGACTAAACCACCTGGGCATCCCTGGTTGTTACATTCTTAAAGGGTCTCATGACTGCCTGCACCTCTCACTGATAGTTAATATCAAGCTGAATAATAAGCACCAAAGGAATCTTGCAAACATAGTTTTACAAGTAGAAATTTGAAGGAGACATGTATGATCTAATACTCCCTGCATGTCCCCTCCCCCTTGAGCACTAAGCATATAACCACTGTCTTCACACGGCCAAATGGCAGCTCTTTGGGCCCAGGAGTCCAGTCCCCGTGCTATAATAAAAGCACTTTTTGCACCAAAAATGTCTCAAGAATTTTTTCTTGACTATTTTCTCCCAGCCCCACATCACTTCCACATCACTATAGACTTTCATAAAATAAGTATATCACATAGGATAGGCTAGGTCGTGTTGCAGTAACAAACAACAAAATCGTATGACTCAAAACAACAAAAGCTCATTTCTTACCTAAGCTATGTGCACCCTGTGGCTGATGGAACAGGATCCACTGCTCATAACCACTCAGGGGCCTAGACTGACAGAGCAAGGACCCTCTGCACCAAAGGGAAAAGCATTCCGAAGCGTTTCATATGGGTGAAGGTGATGCTTCACCTCTGTTCACAACTCATTGGCCAGAAATAGATATATGGCTTTAACGGAATCCCAAGATTGCCATGAAATGCACTCCAACCTTATGCCTGGAAAGGGGAGGAATGGAAAATATTTGGTAAGCTGTACCAGTGATTTCACAGTGTTTTTTTTTTTTTTTTTTAAGTCAGCTCTAGGCCCAACATGGGGCTTGAACTCACGACCCTGAGATCCAGTCACATGCTCTGCATACTGAGCCAGCCAGGCGTTGGCACCCCCACAGCATGTTTTAGCTTTTATTGAATAATACATACCAAATCTAAAATAAAATTATGCAACTTTTTTTGCAGATTATCCAGTGTGATGTGAAAAAAATGAAGGTCCCTTAAAATAATCTATTCTATATTTAAGGTAATCAATAAAATAATCAATGTCACGAACCTCTGTTACTTCAGCTTCAAAGTTGCTTTCCTTTCCAGATAATGACACGTCTTACAGATAAGAATTAAGAATAGCTGAAAAGAATTGCTTATGTTTGAACATGTGGGAAAAAATTGAGGGTTCAATATTCTTCAACATTGCCTTGGCTTTGCTTTCACCAGACTCTCCTTCAATAACTATGCACTTCTTAGCTACAGAGGATGATGATTAAAGGAGATTTACTATCACTCCCACCACTCACACTCACATAGTGTATCAGATTTCAGAAAATCACAACAAATATCCAATTACCATATTTCTAACAGTCATACTTCATCCTTAACTGGAATATACATCAGACAGGAAAAGACAGGAAGCCTAAGAAGGGTTTATAGTGCCTTGATTGCTCATTAAAGGAAGCTTCCAAAAAAAAACATATTAAATTGTCCCTTTGTCTGTCATCCTGCCAGGCTTTATACTCTAAGTGAGGGATACGTGTGTGTGTGTGTGTAAAGTGAGAAAAGAACTACTGTAAATGCAGAAATAGGAGATAGGATAATGCTAGGAATGAGTACTTATAGAAATAGGGAATCTGTAAATTAACTTACCAAAAGGAATAAGTATCTACCCGCCCCTTGGACTATGCCACACAGTAAGAACCTGAAGATGATGTGAGTTTTAATTCTTGCTGTGTCTAATGGTAAGGAATACTTGCCATTAAGTATGATGAATAATGAAACTCTGTACAACAGAAGCTTTCCATTTTGCGATCACCTAGAATAAGAAGTATAAGAAGTATATTGTACATTATGACCCTATATATATATATATATATATATATATATATAGTTTCATGAAACAATAGTTACCCTCATTACATGTGATGTACTCTGATAGTCCCTATTCTAATGTCTTTTAAGGCTGCTCACAAGCTACTAAATTAATTTCACAACCAACTAATGATTCCTAGCCCACAATTTTATTTTTTTAAGGATTTTGTTTATTTATTTGACAGACAGAGAGAGAGAAAGAGAGCATAAGCAGGGGAGAGGAGCAGAGGGAGAGAGAAGCAGGCTCCCTACTGAGAAGCCCACAATTTTAAAGCACTGAGGATTAGAAATAGAAATTTATAATGCAATCTCTGATTATACAGCAATCTCTGATTATATGACAATCTCTGATTGTAAAGAAACCTTAATCTGGGGGTGCCTGGATGGCTCAGTTGGTTAAGCGTCTGCCTAAGGGTCCTTAAGTGTCCTGGGATCGAGCCCTGTGTCAGGACTCCGTGCTCAGTGGGGAGTCTGCTTGCCTCCCTCTCCCTCTGCCCCTACCCCTGCTTGCTCCACACCCCCATCTCTCTCTTTCATAAATAAATCTTAAAAAAGAAGAAGAAGAAGAAGAAGAAGAAGAGAAGCAGCAGAAGCAGCATTAACTTGGAAGTACAAGTGGGTAAACCAAAGCCTGGAAGTCAACGTCTATAAGAGGTTAAATTTTGACCTTGAGATGGAGAGGTTATTCTTTTTTGGGGGGGGGGGTTATTCTGAATTATCCAAGTGCCCCCTAAATGCAATTACATGTATCCCTCGGAAGGGGAGGCATTAGGAGTTCTGACACATAGAGAAGATGGTGTGAAGAGGAGGCAGAGAGATGTGGCCTTGAAGATTGGAGTGATGTGGCCACAAGTCAATGAATGCCAGCAACCACCAGAAGTCGGGAGAGTCAAAGAACTGATTCTACCCTAGCGTCTCTGGAGGGAGTGTGGCCCTGTCAACACTTGCCTTTGGACTTCTGCCTTTGGACACTGCCTTTGGACTTCTGGCCTCCAGAATCATGAGAGAGTAAAGTTCTGATGTTTTAAGCCACCAAGTTTGTGGTCTGCTGTTACAGCAGGCTCAAGAAATTAATAGGAACTCCTTAAGCCTGACTTAGTGAGAGTCAATTCCTAAATGCCCAGAGGGCTACCGAAACCCAAGTTCAGCTGCCTATCACTTGAAAAGCCAATATCCAAGAGATGAGCTTTAGTTGGAAATGAATATAAGCTTTATTCAGGAGGCTGGCAACCTAGAGGAAGGCAGACTCTTGCCCAATGGCCAACTCCAAGGCTTCTACTGGCCCAAGGATTTTTAAAGGGGTTTAGGGCAGTTAATCAGTAAAGGGAGTGCAGTGGTCTGTAACATTTCTTGATTACTGTTTAGACTTGATGGTGCCAGTTACAGACATTTTTACAGTGCTCAAAGATTATGCAAGGGAGTTGGTTCCTTACTGCAGGGCATTGGGGCCGGGGGATGTGCAAGAGGGTCTGGTTTGTTTTGAGACATGCAGAAGGGCGCATTCCTTTCTAGGAAAGAATGCATGATCTTAGATATACCAAAAAAAATGGTTTAGTTGATCAATCACACGGGATATGAATGCTTGCTAAAGCTTCAAGAATATTAGGTTGGCCAGAAGGACAGAGGCAGCTTCAAGAGTAGCCACTTATAACTCGTTCATACCTTTGTATGTTTCAAGAGTTATGGTAGTTTATAGAGAGATTCACAAACATACTGATAACACAGTATGTGAAAAGGGAAAAAATCAAAAATATATAAACGGATCAACAACAAGGTTTATGCAAATATATATATAATACCTATTGCCGTGGGTCCACTGCAAATTTGGCTTTAAACTTTCTAACATACAAAGGGAGCCTCCTTGTTTACATGATTTAGTGGCTATTACATAAATACAGCCAACTACACAAAAACTCAAAGACAAGGTAGAATTTCTACCCAGAATGTTATTTTGGGGCTGAGCTATGCAAGAAAGGATGAGGTATACTCATTACACTGTGTGTAAATATAACTGCAGTAACCTCACACCAAACCAAGTTTAGAAGGGTACTTACTCTATCATAGATTGATAACATGTCGAAACAACTTGATAAAAGCAAATTCTATAGCATAGATTAATAAGATGTTCCTAAAAAAACAAAATTTAAAAAAATTCAACTGAATAAACGTGAAGATCCAGTAGGTTTTATTAAGCAATTTATGAATGGGGCAGCATCCCATCTAGCATGTAGAAACTCTGAGGAGTTGTACAAAATGGTAGTAGGGTGGGGCAAGAAAATTATTAGCAAAGTAAAGGAAAGAACTGTCTCAAGTCAGGACATTTTTTGTGGGTGGTGTAGGAAAGCAAGGGGTTTTTTTGGGGTTTTTTTTGAGGGTTTTTTTTTTAATGCTTTACTTATTTACTAAAAGTTGTATTTTTGTAGGAAACTAGAAGAGAAAATGAAAAAGCCAAAGAAATTATACATAAAGAAATCACATATAAGGAAACTATAGAAGTAGCCTTTATACCCTACTGCTGGCCAGCTCAAAAGATCACAAGGGCTTCAGGTTATAATGTGTCAGGTAAGACTCCCCTCGCTGCCCCGACCTCTGATAGCCTCCAACAGTGTGGTAAGATATTATCACCTTTGGGGGTGCCAGTGTGGTTCAGTCAGTTGGGTGTCTGGCTTTGGCTCAGGTCATGATCCCAGGGTCCCTGCTACACAGGGAGTCTGCTTCTTCCTCTCACTCTGCCTGGTGGTCCCCCCCTGCTTGTGCTCTGTCAAATAAATAAATAAAATCTCTTTAAAAAATAAAATAATGATCTTTGGTATTCTGTTTCTTCATCAATAAATCTGTGATAGAGTTTTCTGGCCACAGAAGTCATAGACTGTTTTGGTTGACTTACTAACTACTGGGAGGGCAAGTTTTGTTTTGTTTTTTTCCCTAAGATTTTATTTATTTATTTGAGAGAGAGAGCATGAGCAGTGGAGAGGGAGAGAGAGAAGCAGACTCCCCACTCAGAAGGCAGCCCAACATGGGCTCTATCTCAGGACACTGGTATCATGACCTGAACCAACGGAGCCACCCAGGCACCCCGGGAGGGCAGCTTTTTATCATCCAGTTTACCTCACTAGTGCTGATCAGAAAATTTCAGATTGACGGTTAAAAGGTCAAGTTCCTGGGAGTCTGAAACTGTGATTAAGTCTTGGTTTGCTAAGGGGGATTGTGAGTGGAGAGGAATGATTCCATGTGGGGCTTTTTCCTCCCCCTTTTAAAAAAAATGACAAAAAAAAAAAACAAAACCCACACAATTCAATAGGAGGGAAGAGAGCGTCAATAGAATATCCTCTAGGTATACGGCTTGCTGCTCATGTGCCTTATTTCCAGGTACATTTTAGAGTATTTATGAAGTCTTAAATAATGCTCATAAAATAGTGTTTTCAGGCCTACTATCAGTCAGTAAGTGCTTCATACAGTCCCTATGCGGTGTGGCATGTTTGAGTGCAGATTTATTATGGAGGGATACACTTCCAGTATTTCTACCGTCTGCCAAGCAGTATCTAGGTCAATACTGAGGAGTCAGATAAATATCCCATCCTTACCCCTTGAAGAAGTTTCCGGGCCCCCGTTCACACAGGCAGCTTCAACTGGCGCCCTAGTCCAGCAAAGGGTACCAAGAACAGCCTCCCACAGAGGATACTAACCGACCATTAAGGGAGGAGTGGATAAATGGAAAGAGAAAGAAATGGCATTCCAGATGGGCCAGAAGACCCTTCGGCTCCAAATCAAGCAATGCCCTTGGAGCACATCAAGGCCTCGGCTGGATGAAGAGAAACAAAACACACAGAGGAAGGAACAGAAAAAAATAAAGAATAAAGCGTATTTCATCCTCCACTACGCGGCACGCGCATAGCCATTGTTTAGAGGGCCGCTCTGTAGGCATTTGCCAACAAAACACACTTAGCGAACGCTGCACGACATTCCCTTAAGATCAGCCCTTCTCCCCAAACCACCACCTTCAGCCCGCAGACACAACTCACTGCCCTCACTGCGCAGGTGCCAGGTATGACCTTGGAAGCATCCGAGAGAGGGGGCTAGTCGTTCCGGGTTCACCAGGGCTCCCCTCTAGCCGCGAGCTTCCGTTTCTCCACTGCTCTCCGCGGTAGACTCCCGCGGGAGGTTGGCGCGCGGCCGGGGGCGGGCCTTCCGGGAGAGGGGCGCGCGGGAGAGGAAGGTCGCGCGTAGGTAAGCTTGTCCGAGAGCGCTGGGTGGGGGGTCCTGTGGTGAGGTACCGGCGGTCGTGGAAGTCCTGGGAAGGTCTGCAACCTTGTACAGGCGCCAAGAATAAGATGACTCGATTTCGTTATTAACCAGCCCGGAGGCTTCACACCGTCCTACAAACAAGTTGGCCTTTTCTTGCGTAAATTGGGGAATTTACCAAACGAAGGACGCTAGCGTAGTTTCCTCTCCGGCGCAGTTACTCTTCCTGATTAGGTCGCATGCACGCCTCAGTGTCTCAGCTCATCAGACGGCATTTCTGCATCGCAGCTTGCGGTGGGGGGGGTGGGGGGAGAATGCAGATTTTGGCATTTGAAAGAAAAATATTTGCGGGTGCCTGGCTGGCTCAGTGGGTAGAGCGTGCGCCTCGATATGGGGGGTCTTGGAGCCCCACCTTGGGTGTCGAGATAAAAATAAACTTAAAAGATTTTTTTTTTTTTCCAAATACCGATGCGAGCGTCGGTTGACTTGACACCTGCTTCCGTCACAGGCAAGCCTGATTCAGTCAGTTGCAGGGAATCGGAGGCGTTTCTGTTGTAATGAATTAAGGGGACATACATTCAGAGCCGGTCACGTCTCTCCGACCCAGTGAAACAATTGGTACCAGACTTTAAAAATAATAGAGCATCGTGTTTAAGTTGTTTTTCTGTTAAATACGTGTGCAGAACGTGTGGGTTCCCTGAGGCCTGATGATTCTGAGGGCACGCCTCTGTGCCCTGAGTTTTGCGTGTGAGCCTCAACGCCGAGAGGCCGTAGATGAGAACACCGGGGCAAATGCCTCCTCCTGCCAACATGACCTGGCCATCCGAGCGCAGAGGCAAGATTCCAGAGCCAGCGCTCTCCACCAGCCGCGCTTTCTTGAGAAACTGGAGAAAGCGCTCCTCCGCAGAGTTTGCGTGCGCGTGCACACACACACACACACACACACGCACGCACGTTTCGGCACACCATTTACAGTTCCGACGGCATTCGCCGCGCTAAGGGACACCCAGGTTCAGAACTCCTGCACATCATCTGCCCTTTTCAAAGAAAAAAGGCAAAACTAATCCAGAGCCAGTTACTGAAAACCTGACCTTTTAAATGCATCACACCCTATCAAAAAGACCGAAGAAACTTGCCCTTTTATGCCAAAGTAAAAATATGAGAATTTTCTTGGGCTTAATAGGTCTTGCTCCGGCACATTTGAAAATATGTGTGTGTGTGTGTGTGTGTGTTTGTTTATTCTTAGCGTTTTCCACTCCAGTTAATTTTTCCTCATGGTCCTGTTCTCTTTAGATCACATGTAAGGAAAAATGACGTTTTTAGGTGACTGTTTTGTACATAAAAACCTAATTGACATGTAAGTTACTTGCCTTTTACTTTAAAGTCTTTAACATAATCATATTTTTAAAGATAAAATTGAAAGGTTCTGTAAGGAGGCATACTAAGGGCCTGAAAAATCCTAAGTAAAACTTTCCAATTAAAAATTTTAAGGTAGGGTTTCCTGGGTGGCTCAGTCCTTAAACATCTGCCTTCGACTCAGGTCATGATTCCAGGGTCTTGGGATTGAGCCCCACATTGGGCTCCCTGATTGGCAGGGAGCCTGCTTCTCCCTCTCCCTCTGGTTGTATTCCCTCTCTCGCTGTCTCTCTCTCTGTCAAATAAATAAATAAAATCTCTAAAAAAAATTTTTTTAAGGTAGTAAAAACTGACAATCTGCCAGTCTTAGGACCAGTATTTATGGACAACAGAACTGTTTAGCTGTTTTAGTCAATGTTAAAAAAGAAAAGTGCACTATGCCATTCTTCACCAGAGACATATGTCTAGTCTCTGACTAGACTACAAAGCAGTAGTAATTGTTAATTGTTACAGTCATTTTCAGTTTTCTTCTGTTTAGCAAATGGATCTTTGTTTCTAATAAGGGATTCAGGTTTGAAGAGGTTTATTCCCTTTCTTCATCATAAAAGTTTTAGGACTTGGATTTTTTGGTATAACCATGTCCCAGTGGATGCTGGCTGATGAGACTTTCTTACCATTTATGTGTCCCAGTAATTTGCTACGTTCCAAGGTGGGCCTGGAGAACAGCATCCTCTGATGGCTTCAGTGACCACTGTCCTAGGGAGTCCCTTCCTCCTTGCTGCCTGTCAAGTTACCAAGCTGCTGGTCCCCTCCCCTGTGTTTCTCTGGCTGTCAGTTTTTATAAGTGAGGATGTCATTCCAGGGAGGTATGGGTTTAGCCACATGGAATATCTATCTCCTTTGCAGGATTAAATGAGGACAAGGAATAGGGGCCTTGCTGGCTCAGTTAGTGGAACACGCAACTCTTGATCTTGGGGTTGTGAGTTTGAGGCCTGTGTCAGGTGCAGAGATTACTTTAAAATAGTAAAAAACAAGGGTACCTGGGTGGCTCAGTCAGTTAAGTGTCTGACTTTGGCTCATGATCATGATCTCAGGGTCCTAGGATGGAGCCCCATGTCGGGCCCCACTCAGCCAGGAGTCTGCTTGTCCCTCTCCCTTTGCCTCTCCCCCTGCTCATGCTCTCTTTCTCTCTCAAATCAATAAAAGTCTTTAAAAAAATATTTTAAAAAATAAATAAGGACAAGAAATAAATGTGTATTTCTCACCGTAGTCCTGCAAGCTTTGTTTTCCAAAAAGGAAACTCAGATTTAGAAAATAAGTAACTTTAAAATAACCCAGCTAGGGCGCCTGGGTGGCTCAGTGGGTTAAAGCCTCTGTCTTCGGCTCAGGTCATGATCTCAGGGTCATGGGATCAAGACCCACATCCTGCTCTCTGCTCAGCAGGGAGCCTGCTTCCTCCTCTCTCTGCCTGCCTCTCTGCCTACTTGTGGTCTCTCTTTCTGTCAAATAAATAAATAAAGTCTTAAAAAAATAAAATAAAATAACCCAGCTAATAAATGGCAGAGCCAGGATGCAAACCTGGCCTCGGAATTCTATTTCGCCTATTTAAAAAATAAAGTGATGGAATTTGGAACACATTTGTCTGAGAACACTATAACAAAATAGTTCCCTGGCCACCAAATAACTGGAAATACTGTGCACTTGCAACAGAAATCTATTCAAATGCCATTTTAGCAGTTAAGCAAACAAAGCAAAGTTGATTAAGAAACCGTTTGTTTTTTGTTTTTTTTATCTGATGTGTGGAGAAAATTCAACTGAAGGAAGAGAAAAGGTAAAACATGCAAAGAAACTGTAGCCTCTGAAGGCAACTTTGCATCTGTAAGGCCTTTAGAGGTTAATAGCATTGATTTGTTAATATTTCCTATTTGTACCTTAAACTATTAATGCCTTTTTTTCTCATTGATGAAAATATAACCCTACCCCTAACAACCCACCCAACCCATTCCTATTCACATAATGGAGCAAGAGTTGAGAGAGTTAAGCAAATCTGAAGGGGTGGGGGTAGTGCTGAAAGGAAAAGGAAGAAGGTTTCCAGGTGATCCCCAGGTTGGAGGGGCAGGTAAGACCCGGGACCTGACAGTTCTCCCATTGCTGGCCTTCAGATGGCACTATTAGCCTGTTTCGTGGGTGTTTAGATTGGTAAATGGTTTGAGATGGGCATTCTGCAGTTGGTTTGAGGTCAGCCTCTGTTCTTTCAATGGATGTAGAAATGGACATGAAAAATTCCTTAATTTAAATACAGGTTTTGGGTTTTGTTTTTTTCCTTGCAAGAGTTATTTTGAAATTTACTTTCCCCGTTCTTGCTTAGGAGGATTTTTTTTTTTAATTTACTTATTTAAGTAAACTCGGTGCCAACATGGGGCTTGAACTCATGACCTCAACTGAGATCAAGAGTCATGTGCTCTACTGACTGAGCCAGCCAGCTACCCTAGAAGGGTTGGGTTTTGGGGGTTTGCTTGTTTGTTTTTCTCCCATTGTTTTTTCAAAATAAGTTTATACCTTTTTTCTGTTTAGATATCAACTCTTTATCATCTCACTGGACTGTCTCCCTGGACAGTCTCTTAGCAAAGTTCTCATCTCACTATAAAATTTCACATAAACTAGCATATTCTGCCAGCAGTAACCTCTACATCTGCCTGGAATGGAATGAGACAGTTACTCCACCAGCAGTGTTCTTGATTTTTATGTATTGCCTATATAATTTTTGATATATGCTGTAATTTCTGCATATTACAGATATTATCCTTCTACCTGTTTCAGCATTCTGAGCTTGTGCCTCTAAAGTTACTGTTTACAGCTAATAAGAACTTAGCATCCATTAAAGCAGAATATATAAGATGGAAGATAAGACAGATAACCTTATAACCCATAAGTCCTTCTATTCAGGAATAAAATGAATCTTAAGAGCTCTTGCATTTATTTCTATAAGACTACTATCTCTGTTTTGTTTTTCCCAAACGGCTCTCAGTCTCTAGGCAGAATTCAGTCCAGCAACCTAGAGGCTAAATGACCTCATAACTCATTAGCAGTTCTCAGAGCCATCTGGAGCCCTTGAGGAGAACTGTGTTCAAAGGGCTGATAATAAAGACAACAGGATAATTATTTCTCTGTCATGATTAAACCTTTAGATGGCAAGCAGTCAGCATTTTTATTCTACAGAGTGCTGAGGTAGGTGTTTTCTGAAGGTATAATAATGCTGTGGTTGGATAACTCATTTGCCTGTCCTCATCTAGCCTACAAATAGGTAAACTATCAGTGGGCGCCTGGGTGGCTCAGTGGGTTAAAGCCTCTGCCTTCAGCTCAGGTCATGATCTCAGGGTCCTGGGATCGAGGCCCGCATCGGGCTCCCTGCTTGGCAAGGAGTCTGCTTCCTCCTCTCTCTCTGCCTGCCTCTCAGCCTACTTGTGATCTCTCTCTCTGTCAAATAAATAAATAAAATCTTTAAGAATAAAAAAATAAAAAAAAAAACCCTATCAGTAACAAAATGGTTCACCGTAAAAAGGGCAGTGCAGCAAGGTAGTAGTATGGGAACACTGAATGTAGAAATTAGAAATGTAAAGCATGCAAAGGAAACCACCATTTGGACCTCGGATAGTTCTCAACTCCAAGGCACGTCCTGCCAGCCACATGACTGATTCACATGTAGCTTGTTTTTATTTCCTAAAACGTTCGTTAGATAACCTTGGAAGTTCACACACTAACCTGTTTATCTTCTCATTTTCTGTAGGGACTCTTGGTCCTTGCTGCTCAAGAAATGTCTTCACTTTCAGAATATGCCTTGCGCATGACTCGTCTGAGTGCCCGGCTGTTCGGTGAAGTAGCCAGGCCTACAGATTCCAAATCCATGAAAGTGGTGAAACTGTTCAGTGAGCAGCCTCTGGCCAAGAGGAAGGAGACTTATGACTGGTATCCAAATCACAACACTTATTTTGCGCTCATGGGGACACTACGTTTTCTTGGCCTCTATAGGTAATTGCAAAAAACACAGAGAGTAACCTGTTAAGAGATTTTTCTAGTAGATCAGAAAAGGAAAAATTTAGGCTTTATATCCCTACAGTTTTGTGGTTCTTCTAATAGTACCCAGATGGCGCAAAAGGCATAGTTCTGGGGGGAAAGGGTTTTAAAACACTCCTAATGGGCACACATAAAAAGGGAACCCGCACATATTAGAAGACCTATTTTAATTATGTCTAAAACTGGACTAACATTGACAAGATACTGAGCTACAGATGTTTAATTATTTATTAATTTAAGAGCACTCTAAAGGATGCAGAGGAAAACTGATCCAAATGCTGCAGAGGAAAACCTCACCCCCTTAGCTCCTCCCCACCCCCACCCCCAGGCTGCCAGAGCAGCAGGTTCTCATTGGTTAGATGAAGAGAGTCCCTGCCCCAAAGCCAGTCTCCTTCCTAGCTAGTTTATAGGAGCCTTCTTTCTTCCTAGTAGTTTTATTGGAGTTATTTCTTTCGACCTTTTTCTGGCATTTTTAGTGTGTACCCTTTTTGATATATTAATTTGGTCTAAATTAGTTGTAATTCACCTTTAAGAGTAATATGTGAGGATACCTGGGTGGCTCAGTCAGTTGAGTACCCTGCTCTTGACCTCAGGTCAGGTCTTGATCTCAAGGTTGTGAATTCAAGCCCTGCAAAAGAGTAACACATAGATTGCACAGGCTCTTATCACCATGTATTGTATGTTTGTGTATATATAGGAAGTGGGTGCTCAGGACTATGTATCCTCTAGAAAAAGAAAGTCTTTTTTCCTTTTTCTTTTTTTTAGATTTTATTTATTTGACACAGAGAGAGAGATCACAAGTAGGCAGAGAGGCAAGCAAAGAGAGAGGAGGAAGCAGGCTCCCTGCTAAGCAGAGAGCCCGATGCGGGCCTCCATCCCAGGACCCTGAGGTCATGACCTGAGCTGAAGGCAGAGGCTTTAACCTACTAGCCACCCAGGGGCCCTAGAAAAAGAAAGTCTTAATTACCAAACTAATACATGCTCATTATAAAAGAATTCAAACAGTGTGTAATAGTGCAAAGTTAAAATCTACTTTTGGGTTGCCTGGCTGCTGCTATGCTTCAGTAAAGCATATGACTCTTGATCCTTGGGGTTGTCAGTTTGAGCCCTATGTTGGGTGTAGAGATTACTGAAAAATAAAATATTTTTAAACTAAATCTACGTTTTAAGAAAATTTAACATGTTTTAATTGGAGTTGTCTTAGGACAGCAATACAAAAGTTAATTTGGGACTATTCACACTAATATAATAAAATTAATAGTTCAGGGCGCCTGGGTGGCTCAGTGGGTTAAAGCCTCTGCTTTCGGCTCAGGTCATGATCTCAGGGTCCTGGGATCGAGGCCCACAACGGGCTCCCTGCTCAGCAGGGAGCCTGCTTCCCCCTCTCTCTCTGCCTGCCTCTCTGCCTCCTTGTGATCTCTCTCCCTCTGTGAAATAAATAAATAAAATCTTAAAAAAAAAAAAATTAATAGTTCATTCCAGGTAGCTAAAAATTGGTACATTTGGGCGCCTGGGTGGCTCAGTAGGGAGCCTGCTTCCTCCTCTCTCTCTCTGCCTGCCTCTCTGCCTACTTGTAATCTCTCTCTCTCTGTCAAATAAATAAATTAAATCTTTTTTAAAAAATTTAAATAATAAATAAATAAAAATTGGTACATTCATCCATCCAGTGGATAGATTTTTAAGTACCTTCCATGTACAGACACTTAAGATGGACACTAGGGGAACAGTAGTGAGCAAAATAGAATAGATTTTCTTTAATGTATTATAATAGAGATTATAATCCATGACACATTTTGAATTTTGGACTCGCTCTGGGGTTTTCTCCCTTGCTATTAATCTGAGCTCGGAAAATAAAAATTAATTTTATTATGACCCAAAATATCATTGGAAGGCAGGTCTCCTGAGTAGAGAACTATAACCCATTAACAAAGTCACATTCAGCTATTTTAATTTACCTGTTTGGTGCCACTCTCCATTTGTTTGAAAAATAAACCCTTGACTATCTTTGGAGATGGGGGAAAAATACTTTGCATTTAGTTATCCATGGAAAAGCACAATGATTTTCATGTATATGTCACTAGTTATGGTAAATGGTGCCTCTCTCTAATGGAAGGCCTCTTGTGGCATCAGGCAGGATGAAACTAGATAATCTTCAGTAAAGAAAATATTACTCAAAGACCTGCAAGCCAGGGAGGGGGACACAGGTTCTCCCAAACACTGACTCATTCAGTCACTCAGACACACAGGTGCTTGGACTATATCATCAGAGACAAAGACCCCTGGCCTCGGAGCTTTCCTTCTGGCTGAGGGTTAATGGGAATGGAGGAGGAAGGGAAGAAGAGGAGAAGAAACATACTGGATGAGTAAATGATGTGATATGCTATAAAGCTGAGTGTGTTGTGGGGAAAAAACAGTAAAGCTTCCTGAGCAGGATGAAGAATACTCAAGGCATGTGGTGGGCGGGGAGAGGATGGGTCACAGTGTTAAAGAGGATAGTCAAGGTCAGCCTCTGAGATGAGGTTTAAGCAGACTTGAAGGTGGTGAGTGAGACAAGTGAGATCTGGGGAAGAACTGTTCAGGCAGAGGCAAGAGCAGAGCAAAGGCCCTGAGGTGGAAGTTCTCTTGGCGTGTTCCAGGAATAGCACAGGCGACAGAGTGGTAGGGCCGCAAGCAGATCATGAGGGCTCTGAGGGCCATGACAAGTCTTGGCTTTTGCTCTGGGTGAAATGGGGAACTGTATGTAGGCCTGTGATCAGAGGAGTGACATGATCTCACTTATAATTTAGAAGAATTACTCTTGCTGTTCTGCTGAAAGTAGATGATTTGGGGGAATTCATAGCTACTTCTAAAGAGGTTGGCTATATCCTTCGTGTTCGTGGGATGGAACAGTGTACCCTACAAAACCAGTCTATTTTAAAAGTACCTAAGGAGTTAACAGTTGGGCCCAGCACAACCCCCTCTTATGTTTAATTTGTATGCCATTATTATCCATACTTGACAAGTGAGGAAACTAAGATACAGAGAGGGGGAAATCACTTATCCAAGGTCACACAGTTACTAAAGGGTAGGTGGAGCTGTGATTTGAAGCCAGGTTGAAATGGGTTCCAAACTTTACATATTTAAATGCTATACACTGTTTTAGGTATTTAATCTTAGAATGCAGTCGTTTTTCTAGAGTATAGGCAGTCTTCAGCTTACACCCCATCCATATGTACAAACAGCCCTGGCTGCCTTGATCTCTAGAGTACTAGTCTGTCGATTTGGCTTCATTCTGCCTGAGCCTTTCACCAGCAGCCTTCTTGTCTAGATTAGCCACAGCCATTAAGACAGCTTTCTTCAGGGTGCCTGGGTCGCTCAGTTGGTTGAGCGACTGCCTTCAGCTCAGGTCATGATCACAGAGTTCCAGGATCGAGTCCCACATCAGGCTCCCAGCTCCATGGGGAGTCTGCTTCTCCCTCTGACTTTCTCCCCTCTCATGCTCTCTCTCACTCTCTCTCAAATAAATAGATAAAATCTTAAAAAAAAAATAAAAAAAGACAGCTTTCTTCAGAACTCTTCCTCTCGTAGTGGGTGCTAATTCCTGGGGCTTTCAGGGTCTCTGTGTTGCTCCAGCTTATACCCACTTTCTGTTTCCCTGTGTTCAGTGTTAGCATTATAGGGAAATTTGGGGTAGTTATTAGGGTTGTATCATTGTTGCATCAGTTTGTGTGGGCTGGCCTGGGAATTTTAGTTGCTTATGGCATTGTTTCTGTGAGGGGACACTGTGACTTAGAAATGAACTTTTGGAACACAACCCATGTGTATGTTGGGGACTCTCTGTCCTTTCTGTTCACCAAGCTGAGCATGTGCCCTGAGAGGTCAGGGGCTGATAAGCAGAGAAGCCTGAGGGAACAGGGCTAGATTGGTGTGTTGTTCCCATCAGGTAAAAATACAGGGTAATTATTTTTTCTTTCTCCACTCAGAGATGAGCACCAGGACTTCAGGGATGAGCAGTTGCGTCTAAAGAAGCTTCGTGGCAAGGGGAAACCAAAGAAGGGAGAAGGGAAAAGAGCAACAAAAAAGAAATAGTGTTGGTCCATCAGAAAAACAAAGTTCTTTCTCAGCAACTGACAGCAGAAGAAGGTGTATTTATCTTTCCACATACTCGAGGAATGTAAGCTTCTGAAATTGAAGATTATTTGGAGGAACACGATCATTTCTGTGTTGAAGTCCAATCCATTTGAATAGTGACTGGTTTCCTGGACACATTCTAATTCTGCAAAGTTACTTTGGCCTTGGTTTTATAATCTTGAGGTTCACTTCTTTCTCTAAAGAAATGAATTGCATAGAGTTGGTTGAAGAATGATTCATTTGGGGTGGGAATGGGATGTGGGGACTTGGGGGAAACTCGTTAAATGAGCACCCTTTACTCCCCAGGATCCCTTCTTGCTTCCCCATGACATTAGCCCTGAACTCTTCCATTCTTCTGGCCATTCAGCCACTGTCTGACCACCAAGCTCAAAAACTTCATGTACCTCTCCACCTACTCCTTGGAGAGTATCTACTAAGACAGATTTGTGGGAAAAGTATCTACCAGCTAAGAGAGTACTGAGTGAGTACCTGCTGGGGCCCTAGTAATACCATGGTTAGCAAGAGAAAACAGTCCCTACCTCATGGAACTTTCAGGCTTGTGGGAAAGACTAATTATCATTTTATAAATAAAATTGTATTAAATGCTACAAAGGAAAAATCCAGATGCCTGCAAGAGTGTGGATCAATCAGTGGCTCAATCCAAAGATAGCAAGGGACCCAAACCTGAAGGAGTTTAAAGAAGGCCTCCCTAAAGAGATGGCATTTAAGTTGAGCTCTGCAGGATGAATAAGAGAAGAGGGGGCACCTGGCTGGCTCAGTCAGTAAAGCGTGTGACTCTTGATCTTGGGGTCATGAGTTTGAGCCCCACACATGGTACAGTTTGCTTAAAATTAAGGTGCGCCCAATTGGCTCAGTCAGTAGAACATGCAACTCTTTATCTTTGAATTGTGAATTCAAGCCCCACATTGAGCATAGAGCTTAAAATAATTACACACAAAATCATTGGGGTGTCTGGTTGGCTCAGTTGGAGGAGCATGTGACTTTTGATCTCAGGGTTGTGAGTTCAAGGCCCTCACTGGGTGTAGAAATTACTTAAAAATAAGGAAAATCTTGGGCGCCTGGGTGGCTCAGTGGGTTAAAGCCGCTGCCTTCGGCTCAGGTCATGATCCCAGGGTCCTGGGATCGAGGCCCACATCGGGCTTCCTGCTAGCGGGGAGCCTGCTTCCTCCTCTCTCTCTCTCTCTGCCTGCCTCTGCCTACTTGTAATCTCTCTCTCTGTGTCAAATGAATAAATAAATAAAAAAAGGAAAATCTTAATAATTAAAAAAATTTTTAAGATAAAAATAATGGGGAAAGTGTGAAACACAAGAAAGCATCCTATTCGAGGAATTGAACAAAGAACACTGACTGGGTTTCACCTGGAAACAGAGGCCAGACCATGAAAGTCTTTCCAAGTTAATTTTTCTTTTTTTTTTTAAAGATTGCTTTTATTAGAGAGAGAGTGTGTGTTCACATGCATGCATGCAGGTGGGGAGAGGAGCAGAGAGGAACAAGCATACTCCATGCTGAGCACAGCCTCATGTGGGGCTTGAGGTGGGGCTTAATCCCACAACCCTGAGACCATGACCTGAGCTGATACCAAGAGTCAGATGCTTAACTGACTGTGCCTCCCAGGTGACCCAGGGCTTTGCAATTTCAGTGAAAAAGCTTGGACTTAACCAACTTAACCAGTGTGTGAAGTATTATTTGTTTGGGAGAGGACTCTTGTATACACACAAATAGCTAGCTGCTCATTTAAGTGAATCTTAATGGTGAGTTTCCAGTGTGGCTGTGAGGACTTTTCTGATTGTTTTTTCCAAGTTCCAAAAATCTAGCACTGTCTAGTAAATTTTTTAAAGTACTTTTTCTTTTCTGTCGTAAAATTTACCATCATAACCACCTTTAACTATATAGTACAGTAGTGTTAACCATACACACATGGTCCTGCTGAAGTACTTTTTAACCCTGTTTCTGCCTCTCAGGAAAAGAGCAGAGTGCACAGGCAAGAGGACATACAGCAGCTCCTGAAGCAATGATTTTCTTTCCCTGCAACAATAGAAGTACTGGCAGTAATTGCCCTGCAAATAATTCCTGAATTAGTAAGAATCCCATTACATATGTTTTGACAAATTGTATTTTTAAAGTTACATGATGCAGGTGGTATGGCTAGGGCCCATATTATAGACTTAAAAACTACTTAAAATTGGGTAATTTATGTCTGACAGGTGTATGTTCAGCAGGGGCCTGAGACTCCATTCATTTAGAACTTTTTCCAGAGCACCTCCCCTGTGCCAACCACATGCTAGTTGTAGAGGACAGACAGATAGGCTTAGTCCCTAGGACTGTGGGAAGGACGCTTGTGTGTTGTAAGGCACTGGCAGGATGCCAGGGACTTGCTCAGAAAAGTGCACACTTTCTGTTCCTCGTGGCCAGTGCAGCTGAGCCAGGTGCGTAGAAGATGTACCCAGGACATCGGGTGGAGAAATAGGCTCTTAGCTTGGACAACATGCAGGACAGCCCAGTGGATGTTCTGAATGATGCTATCTCCGGCCTGTGGAGAAGGCCTGAATGTGAGAGGAGCTTCCAAAACGTGATATTTTAAAGAGAAACTGCATCAGGTACCAAGAGTTGACCTGAGAAAACAAGCAGTCTGTGTGTTGGTTTGCTGACGGCTGCTGGACCTGCAAGGAGTCAGCGCTGGTTGACAGGGAAGCGTGCAGAGAGATGACAGTAGGTTAGCATGCCACCGCTGAAAATCAGAGACTCGGCTAAAATGTATTTGTATATAAGCCGTACCCTGAAACATATCTGACACAGCAAATGCTACCTAACTTAAAATAGCCTGTACTGAACTTGGTGGACCAGATGGAACATGGAGAATAAGAGGGAGGGGGTAATTCTCGATGCCACAAAAGCAACCATGTCAGGACACCAGCAACTGACATTTAAGACAAGGACTCAGTGCAATTAGGGAAAAAAATCTTTAGGTGTAGCCTAGCCAGATGTTGAACTGGTTTTTCTTCTGGTCAAGATCAAAACTCTGTTTTCCCCAAAATGTTGGGCATACATGGAGGATTTTGCCCTTGATTTCTATGTGGCACCATAAAACAGACTGGGTTTGGGATTTCAAAGTCAGACTGGGATGCAGTTCTACTTACTGGCTTCGTGACCTTCAGTCTCTTCACTGAGCCTCATTCCATCTCTGCAAAATCATAGTAACACTTCACTAGATTCGTGAATTACCAAGATTTGTGAAAAGTACCACATGAATCGTAGAAGATTAATCAAATGTTTTCACATACAGTTATTTGTGTGACAAGTAAGAACTATGTCTGGGCGCCTGGGTGGCTCAGTGGGTTAAAGCCTCTGCCTTCGGCTCAGGTCATAATCTCAGGGTCCTGGGATCGAGGCCCGCATCGGGCTCTCTGCTCAGCAGGGAGCCTGCTTCCTTCTCTCTCTCCCTGCCTCTCTGCCTACTTGTGATCTCTCTCTCTCTGTGAAATAAATAAAATCTTTAAAAAACAAAACAAAACTACATCTTACCAAGTAGATTCTTCTGAGGTAGTGTTGACAAATACATGCTAAAAATATATAATTCTTTACTTTTACATGCAACCCCGGCAGGTTCAGGAAGCAGTAGGTGGGAGATACATTTTATTATCTACGTAAGCTTGAGTTCCAGAAACGCACTTTTTAAAAAGCATCATATCTATGTGTGTATGAGCATATAAATATAATGCTTTTACTTGTTTTTTTTTAAGATTTTATTTATTTATTTGACACAGAGAGATTACAAGTAGGCAGAGAGGCAGGCAGAGAGAGAGGAGTAAGCAGGCTCCCTGCTGAACAGGGAGCCTGACGTGGGGCTCTGGGGACCCCAGGACCCTGAGATCATGACCTGAGCCGAAGGCAGAGGCTTTAACCCCCTGAGCCACCTAGGCACCCCGTAATGCTTTTACTTGTAAAGCACCTTCTGGAAAAGAATACGTCAAAATTAAAAATTCCACCCTCTTCACCCTTTTCTTTTTTCCTCACACATTTCCCCCAAAGCTTCTAAGTGCCTAATTTTAGAGATTTAGAGGCAGGAACAAACTTCAAAGGAAACAGAGGGAAATGTCTTTTAAACTGCCAACTCTGTCTTCACAGTCCTTTTTCTTAAGTACTCACTTATAAGTTCAAAAGAAAGCATTTCTTTAAAAAAAAGATACAATCAATAAAACAAACAGTAAAACATTCAAGAAGACTTAGTAAAACAGGGAAACAAACCATAAAGCCCGGGGTATCAAGAACTAGAAAACCACTAAAACATCTATGCTGAATTTAAAACTGAAATGTTGGGCGCCTGGGTGGCTCAGTGGGTTAAAGCCTCTGCCTTCAGCTCAGGTCATGATCTCAGGGTCCTGGGATCGAGGCCCACATCGGGCTCTCTGCTCGGCAGGGAGTCTGCTTCCTCCTCTCTCTCTGCCTGCCTCTCTGCCTACTTGTGATCTGATCTCTCTCTCTGTGTCAAATAAATAAATAAAATCTTTAAAAAAAAAATAAAAAAAAAATAAATAAAACTGAAATGTTTTTTAAATGACAGGAAGGCAGCAAAAGAGGAGGACCATGAAACTAGGGGGAGGACTGGCCACAGAAACTACCCAGATGCAGTTTTCTCACTTAATTGGAGATCTGGCAATATTACAAGTTCATGTGAATGTAGAAACCAGAACCAAACCAATGTAGATCCTAAGACCTTTTTCATTCTACTTAAAGGTGCTTTCTGAGACAGAGGATAGATTCATTGATGGAGAGCTTTTTGTGTCTGTTACAGAAAATAGGTACTCCTTACTGACCATCTAAATTAGTGCTTAGTCCAAAGTACCTTCCCGAAAGAACCAACACTAACTGACCTATTGAGTTTAGCATAAAAACAGCATTCTCAACAAATTAAGTCTTAGGACACAGGTCAAATCTAAAAGTCTGAGTGTATCTAGTATGAGAACAGACCAGGCCATTAAGCACCAAACAAATTTAAATTCTTAATAAAGAGAGAGATGAATGCAGTGGAATCATCAGGATTGACTTTAAAAGCAGTGAAAGAAAGCAATGAATGCAAGTAATACCCGCATTTTTGGAACACCTACCACACGCCTGGCATTGAGCTTTGTAGGCCTTATGGTCTTCCATGTGATAAGTATCTTCATTTTACAGGTGAGAAAACTGAGGCTTAGGGCTTGTGCCCAGGATCACACAAGTCTTAAGTGAAGTTTAAATCCAAGCCACCTGACTTCAAAGCCTGTACCACCAATCACCACACTGTTAGAAGTGGGATCCTCAAGCAGAGAGAGGGTTACCACAGATAGCATATGCAAAGACCCACAAACAGTAGAACTCTGGTTGACAAGAGCTATAATGAGCATGGCCTTGCCACTTCAGAACCATAACCAAATGATCCCTAAAGTTCCCAGTGTCCCTTTATGACCTGACAGTGTAGCAGTGAGCTCTCTGAGTCTGAAGATGATTATAACAGTAACTACCATTTGTCCAGTGCTTTCCCATTAGCTAGGAACTATGCGTAACTCCTTAAGTTATACCACCCAATTCTTAACAACAACTCTACGAGATGGGTATTATCTTCCCGTTCTACAGGTGAACTTAAGTTTAGAGCTGTGGTTTTCAGCTGCGGCCAAGCATGAGAATCACCTGGGGGAGATTAGAACACTGTGCCTGTTTCCACTCCAGACCAACCCAATTTCGGGCAGGGAGAGAAATAACTTAAGCATCAGGTTTTGTTGTTGTTGTTAAGTAGGTTCCATGCCCAGTGTGAAGTCCAACACGGCCTGAAACCAGGACCATGATCAAGACCTTAGCTGAGATCAAGAGTCAGACGCTCAACAACCCCAAGCATTGGTATTTTTGAAAAGCTCCTCAAGTGGCTCTACTGTGCAGCTGACATTAAGAATCACTGGCTTAGGGGCATCTGAGGCTCAGTCGGTTAAGTGTCTGCCTTGGGCTCAGGTCATGATCCTGGGGTCCTGGGTCCGAGCCCCCCCCTTGGGCTCCCTGCTCAGTAGGGAGCCTCCTTCTCCCTCTCCCTCTGCCCCTTCCCTCGTCTTGTGTGCTCGCTCTCTTGCTCTCTCTCTTAAATAAATAAAATCCTAAAATAAAGAAGAATCGCTGGCTTAAAGCAGAATGGAACCAGGGTGGTGACCAGCTGACTGGGGCAACTGGTCTGACAGGTGGTGAACCCTGAAGGAGTAGGAAGGGCTAGGTCCCGCTGGGACTCTAGCCATGTAGTAGGTCAGCCAGGGACCACTGAAGGGGCTGGTGCGTAGAGTGCAGGGAGAGCCAAGGCCTCAGGCACAGTGCAAATCCCAGCCAGGATGCAGGAAGCAGCAGCAGCATGACCACTTGACAGAGAAGCGCCGGCAGCAGCCATCAGCATGGTGAGAGGAGCGCCAGGGAAATGAAGGATTGCGCCTTCGGCTCAGGTCATGATCCCTAGTCCCAGCTCAGCAGGGAGTCTGCTTCTCCCTCTGACCTGCCCCCTCTCACGCTCTCTCTCTTTCTCTCTCTCAAATAAATAGAATCTTAAAAAAAAAAAGTCTTGGTGGAAAGGCTATTTGAATCTGGAAAGTAAAGTTAGGGTGGCAAAGTCAATGCCACGGGAGTATCAAAAGTGGATCTAACATGTTAGGGTTATTCAGTAAAGGGAAAGTAAAAATTAACTCACATAAATCTGATTTGTGTATGACCTTTTAGAAATACACAAAGAATGTAAACATTGGGATTTGTCTGTTCAGTGTTTCTTTGGACATTTTCCATTTCTTTAGCCTTCACTCTTAGCTTTGGTGGAAGACTAGTGGGAGTAAAAACATGACTGTCTTTCCCAGTGGCACAAGACCTACCCTTGTCAGTCAGTGTGGTTCTGTTAAGGCTTAAGGCTCCGCCCGCCTGCAGCAGATCACCGCCACAGACTCCTGAGTCAGCATGCTGGGATGCAGCCTAGGCATCTGCATTTCCAACAAGCACTTCCAGCTGATAAATATGCAATCTAAAGCGTGAGAATCCTTGCTTTTGGCATTCTGATGGAACCCTTAAAAACAGAAAGAAATAAACCTTGGTTCCAAGATACCTAGTGAACCACAAGATGGAAGCATCCAGATGACCTTGTGCTTGCAAATATATCAACAATGTCTTGAATCAAACCTTGAATTGTTATACATATCATCATCAGCCTCCTTCTGCTTCTGATTTTATAATTCTCCAACCAGCGAACATGTCTGTCTGATTTTATCCTTAGCGGGTCCTTAGCATTAATAATTGCTTATTCTAGTATGATCTAGAATGATCTTATCTCTACAGTGGTCTTTGTGGGGGCATGTCCAAGGTTACAGAGGTAGCAAGGATATCGCAATCCCTGGATGCTCACTTCCAGGCATGTGGGCAGTTCCAGACCATCTGTGCAGGTTGTAAACTTCATCACAGAAAGGAAGGCATGACCAGAATTATTCTTCTTGTGAAAAATAATCACTTGATCTTTCCTCCTCTTTTATTATTCTTATGAAGTCTCCCATTGCATTTCACAACCAGCATAAATAGCAGGGAAGATGAAAGTGAAGAAAAGCTCGGTGGAAAGCTCATTTAGAAATCACAGTCTGTCTTTAGCACAACAGGTGGGCCCTCCAGGATTCTGTTTGCCACATGGCAAAGCCACTCAGGCATCAGCTCCCCAAGGAGGGCAGGGTGACCGGGTGATGTATGGAAAATAGGAATAAAGAAAATTAGTCCAGAAAAAATGAAACAAGATGAAACCAGAGAGGGAGAAAAACCCTAAGAGACTCTTAGGAAACACATTGAGGGTTGCTGGAGAGGAGGGGGCGGGGGGGTGGGGTGGCTGGGTGATGGACACGGGAGGGTATGTGTTGTGGTGAGCACTGGGTATTGTGTAAGACTGATGAATCACAGACCTGTATCCCTGAAACAAATAATACATTACGTGTTAATTTAAAAAAATATTTTAAAAAAGAAAAGAAAATTAGTCCAGATCATCTATGCAACTAAGACCACCCAAAAAGATGGTTTATTGTCATATGTTTTGCAAAGAACAAGTATTACTTCAATGAGCCCCAAAAAGGTTATTTTTCAGAAAGAGCAGTGTCACGAATTCCTAGCACAGCATGCTGACGGATGCAGCTGTGTTCTTACTAAAAATGAAGCACCTGAGAAAGCATCAAACTAACTCAAAACGGCAATTTGAGCTATGTTTCTCTAATTGCTATTATTCTTCAGGAGCCCCAATCAGTTAAAAACGTGTGCAAACCCTCTGTGTCCTGCTTTCCCTTTTATCTCCCACCGAAGACCCTCAGACCAAGGAGCTCACCGCTGCCCTGCCACTGTCCTTGACCCACAGCCCCTGACTGGCCTGCCTGGACCCCTCCCTTCCCTCTCCAGCAGTGCCTGCTCCCCTGTCACCTCCACAGGGTGAGTCACCCTCATTCACACCCTGGCTGGTTCAGGTACAATAAAGAATCTGTTTCTGAAAAAGAGAGGCTTCTAATACTTTTTATTAACTGTTCCTGGCAAAAGGTAGATCTGTGCTCTTAGGTTGTCTTAACTAGCAGGCTCAGATGAAGGAGACAACAGTTGACAGTGTTCAGCCTTTTTACTCACAGTGTGCCCCCCTGAGAGCTTGTTAGGCACGCACAGCTGCCGGCCCTCTCCAAACCTTTTGAATCAGGATCTGCGTGTTAACAAGATCCCCAGGTGGTTGGTATGCACCTGAAAGCAGGAGAATTGCTAATTTAGATATGTATTAACCTGCAGAGTTTTTAGAGGTCACAGATGTACCAGGGACCCGGATGTAGTCTTCCTGCCTTTACCCATGCAGTCCATTCTCTCTCCCTGGAAATGCCTTCTGTTGTGGCTCATCAACCTGGCCAACTCCTACTCATTCTTCAAGGCCCAGCCCAAAGATCACATCCCCATTGAAACCCTCCTCATACCCTGAGTCAAAAACCAATCATTTCCCAGAGCACTGGGGTGGCTCAGTGGGTTAAGCATCTGACTCTTCTGCTCAGGTCTTGATCTCAGGGTCTTGAGTTCAAGCTCTGTTGGCTCCACCCTGGGTATGGAGCCTACTTTATTTTTTTTTTAAGATTTTATTTATTTATTTGACACAGAGAGAGATTACAAGTAGGCAGAGAGGCAGGCAGAGAGAGAGAGAGGAGGAAGCAGACAGGCTCCCTACTGAGCAGTCAATCCAGACGTGGGGCTCGATCCCAGGACCCTGAGATCATGACCTGAGTCGAAGGCAGAGGCTTTAACCCACTGAGCCACCCAGGCGCCCCTGGAGCCTACTTTAAAAAAAAAAAAGCAAAAACTAATCATCCTGCCTTCTGTGTTCCCTTGATACAACTATTATATCCAGTATATACCAATGTTATAGAGTCTTCATGCCATATTATATTTATATGTTCTCGTGTCTGGGTCCCCACAAGAATTTGAGTTACTCAAGGACAAAGAACACATTCATCTATGTTCCCTAACACCCAGCCCAGGACTTGGAATAGAGGCTCAATAAATGTTTCATGAAAACTACCTTTAGATCTTTTCTTCCATTGTTTTAGTCAGGTAATAGTAAATCTAATCCACCACTTGAAGATTTTCACATTATAACTTTGTATCCTTTAAAAACCTTTCTTATATCTTTGGTAGTTTATTTACAGTGATTATTCAAAACCAATTCCATTGGCCTGGACACAATCTCTGAATTTGGATAGTGATTTCTGCTTCCTTTCCCTTGCACACACCCCTCTCCCACAAGATAACATATCCATTGCTTAAAAGGCAACTTTTTATAAAGCAGATATTTTTACGGGGGATAGGAAGTGGTATAATAACAGGAATTACTGTATTTCTTCATTTCTGTTAAGCCTGTCTTGAGGGGCACCTGGGTGCGCAGTGGGTTGAGCATCCAATTTTTGGTTTCTGCTCAGGTTGTGATCTCAGGGTCATAGAATCAAGCCCCCCCCCCCC
>LNAC01000057.1:1996660-2043016 GCA_002007465.1 Ailurus styani
AATTAAATAAAGACTGGGCGCCTGGGTGGCTCAGTGGGTTAAAGCCTCTGCTTTCGGCTCAGGTCATGATCTCAGGGTCCTGGGATCGAGGCCCGCATCGGGCTCTCTGCTCAGCGGGGAGCCTGCTTCCCCCCTCTCTCTGCCTGCTTCTCTGCCTCCTTGTGATCTCTCTCCCTCTGTGAAATAAATAAATAAAATCTTTAAAAAAAATAAAATAAAATAAAATAAAATAAAGACTAATAAATGAATGCTGCTGGAACAGCTGAAAAAAGTGGATTTTTCCTTCCCTAGGGCATAGATGCAAAAATTTAATAGTCGATGTATGACTTTAGGTTCAATGGAACTGACATGGTCACTAGTACATTATAATGTCTTTATTTATATAGTGAGTACCTTAAACTCATGACCCTGAGATCAAGGCCTGAGTTAAAATCAGGAGTCAGACACTTGACTAACTGAGCCACCCAGATGCACCATGGTTGCCTTATTAAATATATATATATATATAAATTTCAGAGGCTATAGTTTAAAACTGTAATATTTGTGTTACTTTTTAATTTTACTCATTGAAAAAATTGGCTTTCCTTTAGACATTTTCCCTGTAATTAGATGATAAGCCACCAGGTGACAGTAGTGCCTCAGTCATGGCCTAGGTATTGGAAGAGTAAGGATTTTGTAGCAAAGTGTTCTCACCTGTTGAGATGTATGGTTTTATACTTTGTTATGGTTTTTTTTTTTAAGATTTTATTTATTTAATTGACAGAGAGAAACACAGCAAGAGACTGACACACAAGCAGGGGGACTGGAAGAGGGAGAAGCAGGCTTCCCGCAGAGCAGGGAGCCTGATTCGAGCCTTGATCCCAGGACTCTGGCTGGGATCATGACCCAAGCCAAAGGCAGTCGCTTAACTACTTGAGCCACCCAGGAGCCCCACTTTGTAATGTTTTAATTCTTTATTAAAATCTCTTAACTTAATTGAATATGGTAGATATTTCTTTTATACAAAGGTTAGGAAGAGACAAAACAGAAAAAATAAAAAGATTAAAAAAAAAAAAAAGAAACACCTCCCTAAAGTCAGAGACAGCCTAGTCATACTGCTTAAGCAATTAGAGTTACATAAAGGAATAATATTAGTCTGTCTTTGTAGTATTCCTAATCAGCTGGAAGGTTCTGGGCTGCTTCCTATGACTCCTGAAATGTTTCTTTCTTGTGGCTACGGAAGAGCAGCAAGAAAAGCAATCCGTGTTCGGTTTCATCTAATTGCAGGGTTTTTAAAAATCCCACTTTTCAACCTGGGAGTCACCTTAGAAATTTAGTGAAAGCCCACGTTTTACAGCCGAAGAAACTGGCATATCAAGAGGTAGGTGTTTTACCCAAGATCCCTTGGAGACACAGAACTAGATCCCAGGTTACATAGGGACCCCTGACAAGTGTGCTCAAACAGGACATAAATGTTGATTTGTGAAATATACAGTCATTTTATAAGGCTGGGTTTACCAGGCCAGTTTTGTTTGTTTGTTTGTTTTAAAGATTTTTTTTAGGGGCACCTGGGTGGCTCAGTTGGTTAAGCCTCTGCCTTCAGCTCAAGTCATGATCTCAGGATCCTGGGATTGACCCCCGCATCATCGGGCTCCCTGCTCAGAGGGGAGGCTGCTTCTCCCTCTCCCTCTGCCCCTGCCTGCCATCCCAACCCTGCTCGTGCTCTCTCTCTGTCAAATAAATAAATAAAATCTTTTTCTAAAAAAAGATTATTTATTTATTTGAGGGAGAGAGTGAGCATAAGGAGGGGTAGAAGGAGAGGGAAAGAGAGAATCTTCAAGCAGACTTCCTGCTGAGTGTGGAGCCCAATATGGGGCTCCATTCCAGGACCTGGAGATCATGATCTGAGCCAAAATCAAAAGCAGGGTGAGGGCACCTGGGTGGCTCAGTGGTTAAATATCTGCCTTTGGCTCAGGTCATGATCTTGGGTCTTGGGATTGAGTCCCACTTCAGGCTCCTCACTCAGTTAGAAGTCTGCTTCTCCCTCTCCCTATGCCTTCCTCTCCCCATGCTTGTGCTCTCTCTCTCTGACAAATAAATAAAATCTTTAAAAATAAAAATAAAAAAAGAGTAGACCATTTAACTGACTGAGCCACCCTGGTACCCTCAAGCCAGTCAAAAAAAATTTTTTTTTAATTTTTAATAGGCTCTATGTCTAATGTGGGGCTTGAACTCATGATTCTGAAGTCTAGGGTCTCATACTCTACTGACTGAGCCAGCCAGGTACATCTACCAAGCCAGTTCTTTTTTTTTTTTTTTTAAGTTGTAGTTATTTAAGTAATCTCTACACCCAATGTGGGGCTTGAACTCATGATTCCCAGATCAAGAGTCATATGATCCTCCAACTGAGCCAGCCAGGCACCCCAAGGCAGATCTTTACAAACCAACTGGTTCCTCTTAGTCACTATACTTGCAGGTCAGACAGGCTAAAGAATATACTCTGGTTATTGGCTGTTAGACTAGTCACTTAGGCTTTTTGCAAGTAGAAATGATTATGAAGACATACATTATAATTTCAACTAAAAAATAAATATGCTTGCTGAATTGCTAACCAATACAAATATTCCACAACATCCACAATGTTGTATACAATACAAAAAATCCATAACAGTAAGAAGAAAATAAGCAGGTCTACAGTGTAAATTAATATTTTATGATGTAAAGTATCTGCCTTTCTCACACTGAATTTCAAATTGTATGAATGCTAATCTAATTCTGATATTTCTTTGGCAAAATAGGACCTCCTAACTTCCTCCCACACAGGCCTCACCTCTCTGCATGGCTCTCCCTCAGTGCCCTGGGACTCTAGTTCCACATTTGCCTACCCGCCTCTGTTCCTCACAGGGAGGCTGGGAAACTCCTGGGCACTCCCACTCAGCTCTCCTCCAGTTCTCTAACTCTTTCATTTCTCTCAGTTTCTTTTGAAAATGAGGAACTGTGTGTTCTACAGCCCACAGCTATCTGTCAGCCATAGGAAAGGTCTCAAGTCCTCATTCCTTGAGTCCATGGTTGCGACACATTTCTTCTAGAAACTCAGAAAAAGAGGAGAATAGAGAACATGAAGAGGTCTTAAGATTGGTGTGAAAGTCCATCTTTCTAGTCAGAAGGATCCTCAGTCAGCCTGCTCCCACAGGCCTCCACCCTTCCTGGTCAGCAGCTCAGGGACAGTCACGGGTGCCCAACAGAGGCCAGCTTTAACTTAAATGAACTGTTACTTTTGGTTTCCTTGAGCTGATGGATATATCCTGGACTTTGGGGTATCTATGTGTTTTGCATTTAACATACTGTATGTATATACAATAAAAAAGAAGGGAAACTTTATTAAATCTCTGGACTGGAGATAACTTTCTAAGTTTAAAAAGAAAAGAAAACAAAATATTGAAAAGTTTAACTGTGGGGAGCCTGGATGGCTCAGTCGGTTGGGCATTGGACTCTTGGTTTCCGCTGGGGTTGGTGATCTCTGGGTTGTGGGATGGAGCCCCACGTTCAGCTCCGAGCTCAGTGGGATTATACTTGTACCTCTCCCTCCTCCCGCTTGCATGCTCTCTCTCAAATAAATAAATAAAATCGCTTAAAAAAAAAGTTGAACTGCATCAAACATTTAAACCTCTGTACTTCAAAAAGATGTGTGTAGGTTTGAAACACAAGCTAATTTTTTGAGAGGAAACTCCAACATTATGGACTAAGGATTAAATGAGCTCATACAAGTCAGTAAAACAAAACCCCTCTAAATTCTCAGTAGACAATGGACAAAGAACAAGAATAGTTCTTGTTCCAATGAAGATCCAGTTGGATGATAAACATTTGGTAAAATGATCAACTTCACTGAAACTAAATAACTGAGAATTAAAACTACAAATATGTGATATTTTGCTCACCTACTGATTTACCAAAAATGTATTGAAATATGAATGCCCCCCAACTGATAACATGGTGGTGAAATGGGTCCTTTCACATATTGTTGGCAGTGAGAATAAAAATTAATGTAACTTTTCTGAATAGCAATTTCACAATGTATTTAAAGAAGCTTTAAGGGGCCCCTGGGTGGCTCAGTCGTTAAGCGTCTGCCTTCAGCTCAGGTCATGATCCCAGGGTCCTGGGATAGAGCCCCACATTGGGCTCCCTGCTCAGCGGGGAGCCTGCTTCTCCCTCTCCCACTCCCCCTGCTTGTGTTCCCTCTCTTGCTGTGTCTCTCTCTATCAAATAAATAAAATCTTTAAAATAAATAAAATAAAAAAATAAAAAATAAAGAAGCTTTAAAATGTTCTAATTTTTGACACTGTAATTTCATCTTTAATAACTTATACTAAGGAAGTAATCCAAAACATGCCTAAATATTTTGAAATGAAGATTATCATTGCAGTATTTTTTGCAAGTGAAAAATTGAGAGTTAAAATCTAATGACAGAGGTCTGCTAAGGCAAATTTCATAACACACTAGGTGGCCATTACAAATGATGGTTAAAATGATTTTTTTAAATAAGAAAAATGCCTGTAATATTGTGTAAAAAGCAAGGGCACTCATTTGCAACGAGGTGGATGGAACTAGAGGGTATTATGCTAAGTGAAATAAGTCAATCAGAGAAAGACAATTATCATATGATCTCTCTGATATGAGGAATTTGAGAGACAGGGTGGGGGGGTCGTGGGGGGTACAGAGGGGGAAAAATGAGACAAGAAGTGACCAGGAAGGAGACAAACCATAATAGACTCTTAATCTCAGGAAACAAACTGAGGGTTACTCGGGGATGGGAGGGTAGGGATAGGGTGGATGGGTTATGGACATTGGGGAGGGTTTGTGCTGTGGTGAGTGCTGTGAAATGTGTAAGCCTGATGATTCACAGACCTGTACCCCTGGGGCAAGCAATACATTATATGTTAATAAAATTAAAAAAAAAACAACTCTCATTTAAGACTGGTTATGTCTGGAGGGAAAATTACCTGTTAACATGCAACAAATATTTCTTGAGCACCTGCTATGTGTTATCAATGTTCTTTACACAATAAGGATAGAGCAATGAACAAAAGAGGACCTGTTCCTGTGCTTAGCAAACATGTGTGAGTGAAAGTGGAGAAAGACCATACATTAGAAAACTAAATAATAAATTAGGTCATTAGAAGAGGGAAATNTGGGGAGGGATAGGGTGGCTGGGTTATGGACACTGGGGAGGGTTTGTGCCCTGGTGAGTGCTGTGAATTGTGTAAGACTGATGAATCACAGACCTGTACCCCTGAAACAATACATTTGTTTTATATATATATATATATATATATATATATATACATAAAATACATTTTATATTGATTAAAAAAAAAAAAAAAAAAGGGCACCTGAGTGGCTCAGTTGGTTAAGTCTGCCTTTGGCTCAGGTCATGATCTTGGGGTCCTGGGATCCAGCCCCACATCCAGCTCCCTGCTCACTGGGGAGTCTGCTTCTCCTTCTGCCTCTGCCCCTCCCCCTCTCCCCTGCTCAGCTCTCTGGCTTTTAAATATATAAGTAAATACATACATAAAATCTTTTAAAAAAAAACAAGGCATAACTATTTTTTAAATGCATGAGTATAAAGACTGGAAGTATTTCTAAAGGTTAACAGTGGTTGTAACTAAGAGGTTGGATTTCAGTTAATTTTATTTTTGCTGTTTTATACTTTTCTGTATTTTACAGACATTCTACATGCAGCATGTATCAGTTTTCTAATAAGAAAAAAGAGGAATAAAAGGAGAAAAGCTAAAGAACAATATTAATTAACAAATTGTGGCCTCCCCACCTTCCCACAGCAACGAAGTTTCTTGAGGAGACCCTACAAATCCACCCTCCAGGTAATGCTCCCGACCTGATGTTTAGAGAGTTGAGTTGGTTTATTGCGATGTTAATGTGGTAAACTGAGAACTGCCCTAGTTCCTGCCACATGACTTTATAGGGTGCTGAGCTCTCTGCAATAACATGCATAATAATCTTTTTAGCAATCCCTGCAATTAGGGGGTGGCCAAACTGGAATTGTTACTTTATTTGAGACAGGTATACACACATATGCACGCACACGCAATGCTAGAAATTCAGAAACAACTACCCCCATGAAGAAAAACAATGTAATTAGCTCTCCTTTAGATGGGAAGATAGTCTTCAAAATGTAAATATAAACAGATTGTCCTTTTTTTCTTAAAAAAAAAGAAAAAAGATCACCAATCTCCACCACATATTGGTCTGAAGTCAGGTAGATGATACCATCTATCAGTGGTATGTAGTGCTTTGGACCTTAGGACAACAACCTAAATTGGTGGCTGATAGGAGGATATTAGAGACCCACAGCTTTGGAGGCGAATAAGCAATGAAGGAAATTCTCAAGTTGCACCGTGAGAACCAATTTTCTCAAGCAGAACTTAATTACAACTGTACAATTAACAAAACATTTATGGAGAATGCTAACCTTACACCCACTACTGGGTTTCTGTTAAGCTGATTTCCTTTAACTGAAATGTTCCCATCAAGTGTGTGTGTCTGTGTGTGTGAAAAAGAGAGAGTGAGAAAGAGAGAGAGAGCATGGCAATTACTACTGTTTCTGTTCAAGATTAACAGTATCAATAGTGTGTTTCCCCTCGTCTTTCTTGTAAAGCCAAATATATTTTTTCTCTGCCAGACAAGAATCCAAATGGGACTGTCTTAGGGTGCATCTAGTACTCATCCATCTATTGTTTTAAACACAAGAAACTCACTTTTCCAAGGTTTTATAGCAAATTAGTGGTACTGCATTTACTGGAGCCCAGGTCTCTGAACTCGTATTCCTCTGTTACGACGTGTTCCACTGTCTTAGCAGTAAGATATCCTTGGTCGATTTTCCCAAAGACAACACTAAGATTTGAATATAAAGATTTTATCTTTGAATGCAAAGAAAAATAGAAAATTAAAACAATTAACTAAATAATTCTGCAGGAGGTAAAATCACCATTTGTATGTGAGGGTCTTACTGTTCTGGGATGACCACCTTGGAACTGACTCAAAGATGGTCTTTGTAAGAGTACTGCTCGCCGTTGGAGCTTACACCCACACAGGGGCAAGAAAGAGGAAGAGCCTTGGCCAGGTAGACTAAGCATCAAGGACAATCAAGTAATTTGGGGAAGAAGGATGTAAGTTGGTGCAAGGCAAAGAATAGGCAGAGGTAAAAAAAAAAAAAAAAGTGCTTAAGCTCCATGTATTATTTGGAAATAGGGCCATGGGTCTTGGAGGAACCCTGGGAGGGAAGTGAATGAGCACCAGCTGGCCTTTTCACCAGTTTCACAGATTCTCACACACACACACACACACACACACACGTGCACACACACACACATGCACCAGGGCCCTAATGCAGAGCTGATACACAAACACACACACTTTAGCCTCTTTCCTTTCAAATATGCAATTTCTTCTTTATTACTCTGATCTGGCTAAGTTTTACTTGTTCTCAAACACTTAACTCAAGCAACACCACTTCAAGATGCTTTCTCAGAGCCCTCCCACCTTCCGCCCGCCCTCACCCAGACTAGGTTACATTTCCCTCCTCTGTGCTCCCACACAACTTGGACAGACTCTACCAAAGTGTTTTCATCCTGTGTGGAAATTGTCGGGCTCCCCCACAGGGACCATACGCTGTCTGAGGGCAGGAACCGCATTTTTCCTCTTTATATCCCAGTACCAAACACTGGGCCTGTCACATATTATTGAATACATGAACCCATTCATTGAACAAATGATTTCTGTGTGTTTACTTTGTCCTAGCACTGTGCTAGGTCGTGGAGACACAGCAGTGAGCAAGATAACCATGGTCCCTGCCTTCGTGAACTTTGCTTTACATTAAGGTAACTTGACACTCCAAAAGCTTCTTGGAAGAAATGATATTTAACATGATGAATGAATGTCAGATTGATCTGACATAATGTAAATAACTTCTTAGTCTGCAGCATTGTCCCACTTCAATTTATAATAGACTCAAGGACAAACACTTACTAGGATTAGGGTTTTCTCAGATAAGCTACATTTTATAAGAAGTGCTACCAGAAACAACACAGGTAAATTGACCTGAGCCTGGCTGCTAACTTCCATAGCAACACCTAAAAAGACTGGCATGATATTCATTTTGTAGAATAAAGACAGTCACAGCCAAACCTCATTTAATTGAATTCTGCTAATTTTGAATCTGTGAATTACTCACTTAGAAACTTGGCGGCCTGTATGTTGACGCTGCATACAGAGAATTAGATTTCCAGAGAAAATTAATAATAACAACGAGCCTTTAAATAGCTCTTCAAAGTTTATGTCTTTTACATATAACATCTGATCTGATAATGAGATCGTAGCTGCTTCCACCTTTGGGATCTTTACCTGTTGAGTTTAGCCATTCTCAGTAGGATGTATTAGAGGAAATGAGGTTGGATGAATGACTGTCCCATCTGAAACAAGTAATTTGGCCCTGCCTCAAGCAGACTTCATGTGATGCCCCAAGTATTGACTCCATTGTCACACCATTTGCAAGGACTCCGTGGGGTCCAGTTTGAAATATTATGTTGCTGTTGTTGTTGTTGTTGTTTTAATGCAGACTCCTGGGGCACCTGGCTGGCTCAGTCCTTAGAGCATGACTCTTATCTTGGGGTTGTAAGTTTGAGGCCCCTGTTGAGCATAGACATTACTTTTAAAAAATAAAATCTGAAAAAAAACCACAACCTGTCATCTTCTTCTTCTTCTTCTTTTTTTGAAGAAGTGGGGTAGGCAGGGCAGAGGGAGAAAGAGAATCCCAAGCAGGCTCCACACTCAGCACAGAGCCCTTTGTGGGGCTTGATCATGACCTGAGCCAAAACCAACAGTTAGATACTTAACCAACTGAGCCACCCAAGTGCCCCAGCAGATTCCTTTCTTCAAGAATAGAACTGTGGGGGCGCCTGGGTGGCTCAGTGGGTTAAAGCCTCTGCCTTCACCTCAGGTCATGATCTTGGGGTCCTGGGATCGAGGCCCACATCGGGCTGTCTGCTCGGCAGGGAGCCTGCTTCCTCCTCTCTCTCTGCCTGCCTCTCAGCCTACTTGTGATGTCTCTCTCTCTCTGTCAAATAAATAAATAAAATCTTAAAAAAAAAAAAAAAGAATAGAGCTGTGGAATCTTAATTCACCACATGTCCCAATCTTCAGAGAAAATGCCTTTTATTAAAAGAGTAGCAGAATGTTAAATGGAATTTTCAGCTGAGACCCCAAGGCTATAGATATCTGATACCAAAGGGAGTTTCAAGATAGATCATCCTAAAGGAATTTTTCAGTAGGTATCTGAAAGCTTCAGGCATGGCTCTTGGAAACCCTTTGCCCCACACTGAGAGTATAAATGGAGCAAATCATTAAAAAATGAGAAGAATTTCTGTCAAAATTTACTTGCAGGAAACTGTGCAGTGACTCTCCCACTCTCAGAGCAAATGTGGAAGGTTCCTCTTGCTTTGTATCAAGTGAGGAAAGAAGGCACATGATGGACTGATGCCTGACTCCCACCTGGAAAATCCCCAAGCCAGAGAAGGGCTGGCATTAGATCCAGAAGCTAGATAAAGAGGGTGGGAGTAAAAGGGGGCGGTGGCTGCTCTGGGTGGCCTGTGCTCCCATAGTGTGTGAGAGCAGAAGTTGCTTGAGCATTTTTTTTTTTTAAGTAGGCTCTGCATCCAATGTGGAGCTTGAACTCACAACCTTGAGATCAAGAGTGACTTCACCAACTGAGCCAGCCTAGGGCCCCTGCTTGAGCATTTTGAAGACCACTGTAGCCGTCTCACTGGAGAGCCAGCCTGAAATTTTTTAAACTTCTTCCCCAGAGGACCACACAAAGAAAAGAACAAGAACAGAAGGCAAGAGTCTACGTGGAGCAAACCTCTGAAAAACCCAACAGAAAACTGGCCAGTCCATGAAAGACACGTCTCCCATACCACAGAAAATGCAACCAAACGTGCCCAGAGGGCTGCCTCCAAAGAATCCCAGAAGACTCCCCTGAGGAAAAAAAGGCAGCTTTCAACACCTGCCAGACCCAGAGTTGTAAAGCCCTCTTCCCAGCACACGAGTAAACTAAGAATTTCTTGTAGTACTGGGCCAAGCCATACTGGAGCCCGAGGCCACAGGAAAAAAAAAAATCAGTGCCCTTACATACGTTTTCCAAAATATTCTCTCCCATGTTGAACCAAGTAGAAAAGCTAATAAAGGCTCTACGATCAAAAGCCATGATTACATATGAAGTGCTGGGTTGCCCAATCTATTTCTCACACCATTGTAAAGCCTCATGAACACACCCATAGAGGGACACCATGACCTGGTGGCCCTTGAACTACAGGCTGATTAGAAACACAGTTCCCATTGCACAATAACTCAAGGTCATAAAACAAACAAAAAATGATGGCCTGTCTTTATTTACATTTTTGGTATGTTGTTCATCCTGGATTCTTTTTGCATGAACCTTTTAACAATTCTGCATTAATACTTACATTGATTACTGAGCCCCTTTAAATTCTGCACTTGAGGCATGTGCCTTCCTGCCAGCCTTGCTTTTCAGCTCAGTTTTTCCTTTTTTTTTTCCCACCAACTTCAAAGTCAGAGAGCCCAGGAACCTTGCTTAGCAAGATGGAGGGGAGGGGTGGAAGCAGAAGGTGAAAAAGGCTTTCCAACTACAGATGGCTTTAGCTGGAGGAGAAGACCAGTGGGAGGCAAAAATAAAGATGCACTCTCTGATTACATTCCCACAAGGTCTGCTTGTTCAATGTCCTGGTCACGTGAAGTTACACACCAGCATCAAAACAAAATCACACAAATGCCTGGCAGTGGGGACTTCCGCTGGGGATAGAGAGAGAAACCTCCAGCATAATGTAGTGAAAGAATTTGGGATTGGCGGACAAAGGTCAGAGTTCTGCTCCTGGCTCCTCCACATGCTAAGCTTGGGGAAATACTGTTAGCCTCAGCACCTCATCTCTGAGTTCAGTGAATATTACTGAATACTTCCCATGCTAAGAAGACAGGATTGAATCTTTAGGGGGAGACACAGGCAAACAGCCAACAAACCTTATGGTAGAGATAGCTGCAGGGTGTTACAACCATGGGGCCTAGAAGGAAAGCACACCCCTCCCCCAACTAGGGAGCTGAGGAAGGTGACAGCAGACCTAAGTGGGGTAGAAATAAGAGTTGGATCATGTGAAGCTGCAGTAAAAGAATGCCTCAGCCAGAAGGAACTGCAAAAGCAGGAGAAGAATGGAATCTCAAATAATCAAATTCATAGGAGTAGAGAGTAGATGATGGTTGCCAGGGGCTGGGGAAGGAGGAAAATGGAGAGATGCTGGTCAAGGGGCACAAACTTCCAATTAGGCAAGTGGTTTAAACAACACTGACGTTTATTTCTCACTCATAGGATAGTTCCGCAGCTCCTTCTCTCTTGGTGTTTTGCTGTTTGCATGCATGGTCCCTTAGTCCAAGGTGACTGCTGAAGATTTTAGGAAGTGGGAAGAAGAAAGGACTGGAGAAGGTCATGGCCCCTCCATTTAAAGAACTAGAAACTCAGGAAAGAAAGAAAGAAAGAAAGAAAGAAAGAAAGAAAGAAAGAAAGAAAGAAAGAAAGAAAGAAAGAAAGAAAGGAAGAAAGAAAGAAAGGAAGGAAGAAAGAAAGAAAGAAAAGAAGGAAAAAAGGAAAAGAAAGAAAGAAAGAAAGAAAGAAAAGGAAAAGAAAAGAAAAAAAAAGAAAAAAGAGGAANAGGAAAAGAAAGAAAGAAAGAAAGAGGGAAAAGAAGGAAAAAAGGAAAAGAAAGAAAGAAAGAAAGAAAGAAAGAAAGAAAAGGAAAAGAAAAGAAAAAAAAAGAAAAAAGAGGAAGGAAGGAAGGAAACAACTACAAATTCCACAAAATACGTTCACTTAGCTTTCACTGGCCTTAATCACATGGCCTTAAGTAGTTGCAAGGAATGCTGGAAAACTACAAACCTTTACTCTGGACAGTAATACACCTAGTGAAAATGCAGAATTCTGTTACTAAGGAGAAAGAGGATCTTTTCTCCTTGGATTAAGCAACCAAGAGTCTCCTACACAGTTACTATGTCCTTTCTCAGCTGATAATACTGCCAGTTCTTCAAGCCAAAGTCCTGTGAGTCACCCTCAGTGAACCCCACATCCAGTCTCTGAGGAACTCAGAGCTTATCATAAATCCCATTATTCCAGCTTCTTCCAGCTATCATCTCAACTGTTAAAATAGCTCTGTATCTGGCCTTTGCTTTTACTCTTACCACACTCATGTTAGTCAGAATAGGCTATGCTGTACTGTGGTAACAAACAGCTTTCTTATTCCAGTGAATAAATGTAAGAATGAATGAATGATGGGGATGCCCGGCTGGCTCAGTCAGTATAGCATGCGATTCTTGATCTCAGGGTTGTGAGTTCAAACCCCATGTTGGGCCTACAGATGACTTTAAAAGGAAAAAAAAAGAAAAGAAAAGAATGGATGATGAATTCACAGAGAGTTACTACTTAATAGGCACCAAGTTTCCATTTTGCAAGATTAAAAGAGTTCTGTGGATGGGTAGTAAACAACAGTGTGGGTGTACCTAATGCCACTGGACTGTACACTTAAAAATAGGTAAGATGGCAAATCTTATGTTTATTTTACCACAACTTATTTTAAAAAGAATGAATAAGTGAATGGTGGAAACTATTTGTTATGCATAAAATCCACAAAGAAGTATTCGAGTTACACAATGGACCCCTAAAAAATAATGAGATGTTGATAAATAACCCAATTAAAAACAGACAAAATGTGCAAACAGCAATTCACACAGGAGGAAAACAATGACACTTTTCTGTGGTTTACCTAATACATATTCTTCTTCCTTATTTTTTATTTTTATTTTTTTAAAGATTTTATTTATTTATTTCACAGCGGGAGAGAGATCACAAGGAGGCAGAGAGGCAGGCAGAGAGAGAGGGGGAAGCAGGCTCCCTGCCGAGCAGAGAGCCCGATGCGGGCCTCGATCCCAGGACCCTGAGATCATGACCTGAGCCGAAAGCAGAGGCTTTAACCCACTGAGCCACCCAGGCGCCCTTCTTCTTCCTTATTGACGGACCCCAGATTTTGTTTCATGTAGCAATGTTTCCAGCTAAAAATATTCACCTTCTCAGACTTCCTTGCATTTTGAACTGGCCATGTGACATAGTTCTGTCCATGCAGACAAAAATTAAAATACTGGCGACTTCTTCAAGTTATTTTCCATTAATGATATAGCTAATGCCCTCTTTTCTTTCTTCCTGCTTATAACGTGGGTCCAAAGGATACAAATGCAGTGGCCATATTGTATCTAATAGGCAACCATCATGGAGATACAGGTCTAAACACTAAGAAAAGTGTGGGAACATGGAAGAAGCCTGGACCCAGGGAATGCATTGTACCACATCTGGACTCCCCATCTATCTCCAAACTTCCTGTGACAAATAATACTCCATCTCATTAACAGCCACATTGAAGTGTTTGGTTACTTGCAGCTGAAAGTATTCCTAACTGATGTTGAGTTTTATCAGAAATGAGAAGCTGCAAGGAAAAAGAAGCTTAGTTATGGAATTAGTTAAGAAGAAGTAGACCAGAAGGTACCAAGGAATCAAGAACCATTTCAGACTGAAAAGCTGGTCACATCTGCGTGTGGTGAAATGATGTGTGGTGACGAAATACTGGAGCAGAATGTCACCTGTCACACCTTGATACTACATGCTTACCATAGCTTTTGTCTGCTGGGGAATTACAAGGAAGTTTTAGAATGCTGACATAGGCAGCATTGTGTGTGTGTGTGTGTGTGTGTGTAAGATTTTATTTATTTATTTGGTACAGCGAGATAGGGAACACAAGCAGGGGGAGTGGGAGAGGGAGAAGCAGGCTTCCCACTGAGCAGGGAGCCTGGTTCGGGGCTCAATCCCAGGACCCTGGGATCATGACCTGAGCCCAAGGGAGCTGCTTAACAACTGAGCTCCCCAGACACCCCCGTTTTTGTTTTTGTTTTTTTAAGTTAGTATGAATGTCTACCATTGCCCTTACTACATACCAGGCATTATTCTAGAAACATGAGATACAGTAGTGAATAAAAGTGAAAAAAGCCTCCCCCCATGAGTTTGTATTCTAGTGGGGAAACAGATAAGAAACACACAAAAAGGGGCGCCTGGGTGGCTCAGTGGGTTAAAGGCTCTGCCTTCGGCTCAGGTCATGATCTCAGGGTCCTGGGATGGAGCCCCACATCGGGCTGCCAGCTCAGCAGGGAGCCTGCTTCCTCCTCTCTCTCTCTGCCTGCCTCTCTGCCTACTTGTAATCTCTCTCTCTGTGTGAAATAAATAAAATCTTTAAAAAAAAAAAAAGAAACACATAAATATACAATGTATAACCTGCAAAGGACTGCAGGGGAAAAGTAGCAGAGCAAGGGAGACAGGAAATTTCCAAGGAGGGAGTTCCTTTTATATCAGGCAGTCAGAAAAGCAACTCTGATAACATGACAGGTAAGCAAGGGCCCAAAGAAAGTGAGAGAGGGGAACCATGAGGCTACCTGGATGACACTGCCCAAGCAGGAGCACCCTAAGAGTGTTCATGGAAGAAAAAGGAGGCAAAAAGAGGAGGATAGTAAAAAGTGATTGAAAAGTGTGTGGTGGGGAGGGAAATGAGAACATGCAGGCCTTTGGGGCACTGTAAGACCTCAGCTTTTACTCTGAGTGTGCTGGGAAGGCCTAAGTCTTGCCACTTGGAGCAGAGGTCAACAAAAGAGGTTCTGTATGAGCCTCCAACAAGTCAGCGTGCACACAGAAAGGGAAGGGAATGTGGATGACTGCGATGACTGCAGGGCTAGGAGAGGCTCTGTGGTAAGCCTGCAGTCCTGGATGGGGGAGCCTGGTGAGACTGAAAATCAACTGCTTCAGTCGCGTCCCTCACCCTGAGGTCCAGGGAGAATGGGTCTGTGAAGCAACAGGCCCAGCAAAACAGAAGACTGGGTGTCCAGAACTTTATTCTTCACTTTTAAAAGTGCCTTCACTTTTAGAATGCTTTGCCTAACAAAGAAGGAATGCAGGTGGAAGAAGATGAGATTAAGGGTGTTGTCTTCCTGCCTATTCTTAAGAATTGCCTCAAGGCTAGGGCCATTAATTTCTGGGAGTGGGAGATTGGCAGAGCACTAAGGCCAACCGAAGAGCCAAAAATTCTGAGGCCCATAGACTATCTAGAAAAAATCTTGGCGTGTGTTTATTTGCCCAAAGAGTTAACTGGAAAAAGATAATCCAAAAATACTACTAGGTTTAAGGGAGAACTGTGTTTATTAAAAAACAAAAAAGAAAACAAACAAAATCCAAAGTGTGGTAACAGCCTATGGCTGTTGAACCCTAAAGCAATCTCTGGGCTCCCAAATAGTACTAGCAGGAATAGGAGGTTTTAAATCTCCAATGATGGAAGGGATAATCAGTATGGGTTTATCTCAGGGAGAAGACCAGTGGCTGCCAGAGTGGCTCATCCAGAACTTTCTCTTCCACCAGGGCAGGGAATCCTCACTGTTCCTGTCTAGTAAGACTTAGTAATTGTCTAGTGGGATATAATAATTTTTAAAGATCAGTAACTGCTGTAATTTCTCATTCTCCCCCTTCACTGACTGGGAGTTTTCATTGTAGTTATCCTGGTGTTCTCCACCATTGTATATTAGATGTTCTGATCATGAGCAACTTGTCTTTAAGCCCAAGGGTTGCAGGAGTGTAAACCAAGTACCTACCTAATGGAGAGGGTGGTACTCCTCCAGAGATGTGTCTGGGATGTCAAGCTGGGCAAGGTCCGTGAAAAAAACTTTGTGGTTGTCTCTCTTACATGGAGCAGACATGCTCCACGTAAGGGAAAGAAGGGTGTGTAAAGAAAAGTGTGAGGTAGCAATTGAAGGTAGTGTGACCTAGTCTCAACCTCTAACCCCTTTGTCTTTTGCCTGCTGTACTATAGAGGCTGCAAAGCTATTTCTGGTCATCTCCGATACTCAGGTGACCATTGCAGGGAAGGAAAATAATTTTCCCTTTAACCTCCCAGGTTCTTGGTTGAGACAACCCCTCCGACCCCCATAAAAAGATTAGCAGGAGAAAAACAAATTGAATTACATACATACATACAGGAGCCCCACAAAGATATGAGACTCAAAGAAGTGATTCAAGCAAGAAGCTTGTATATTTTTTAGACAAAGAAACAATGTATTTGTGAAGAAATGACAAGACAAAAGAGATTGGGCTAAGGGCAGTAAAATGGTGAAGAAGTAAGTTGTTGTTGTTGTTTTTTAACATCCTTTTTGGCCCAAATTCCCTGTCTCTGATGATAGGTAGCTTTCTATCATCCTGGTGGGATGAAGGGTTATGAGATCAAGCCCCACAGAAGGCTCTGTGCCAGGCGCCTGGGTGGCTCAGTGGGTTAAAGCCTCTGCCTTCGGCTCAGGTCATGATCTCAGGGTCCTGGGATCGAGGCCTGCATCAGACTCCCTGCTTGGTGGGGAGCCTGCTTCCTCCTCTCTCTGCCTGCCTCTCTGCCTACTTGTGATCTCTATCTGTCAAATACATAAATAAAATCTTGGAAAAAAAAAAAAGGCTCTGTGCCCAGTAGGGAGTCTGCTCCTCTCCTTCTCCCTCCCTTCTCCTTCTGACCCTCTCCCCAGAGTGCTCTCTCTTAAATAAATAAATAAACAAACAAACAAACAAACAAATAAATAAATAAATCTGAAGGAGGGAAGGAAAAAAGAAAGGAAGAAAGAGCGAGCAAGTTAAGCCAGAGTCCTAAATGGCATTTTTAAGTAGCTATTAAGCACCAGCCCAGCACAGCTTGTATGAAAACACAATAAATCTACATTTTAAAAAAATATTTATTTATTTATTTGTTTGAGAGAGAGAGTTGGGGTGGGGCAGAAGGAGAGAATCCTCAGACTCCCCACTGACAGGGAGCCCAACTCAAGGCTAGATTCCAGGACCCTGAGATCACCAGCACAGCTGAAACCAAGAACCAAACGCTTAACTGACTAAGCCATTCAGGCTCCCCTAAATTTACATGTTTAAACCTAGTAAATTCATATGTTTAATACTAATAACCAGGGAAATATACATGAAAATTGTGAGATACCTTTTTATGTTCATCAAGTGGGCAGAAGTTGTAAGATCTGATCTTATGAATTATTGGCAAGGAAGTGGAAAAACGTACTTTTAAACATTTCTTTTTTTTTTCCTTTTAGAGAGGGGGGAGGAGCAGAGGGAGAGGGAGAAAGAGAATCCTAAGCAGACTCCTCACTGATTACAGATCCCAACATGCAGCTCGATCTCATGACCCCAAGATCATGACCTGAGCTGAAATTAAGAGTCAGAGGCTTAACCAACTGAGCCACCCAGATGCCCCCAAGACATGTACTTTTATACATCTCTGGTGAAGGGCAAATTGGTGCAACCACTTTGAGGAGCCAGTTAGAAAATGCCAGCATAGTTGAAGATGGGCAAAACAATTCCACTTGTAGATATAAACCCTTGACCCTTGCTATTTAATGACCCATGGAGTCCAAGGATCCCTTGTACTTGCACTTAGGAGATGTGGACAACCATATATATTTGCAGCATTGTTTATTATAGAAGAAAAAAAGAAAAGGGGAGACTTAAATGTCTATCAACTGATGGATGAATGGATAAATGTCATTATATCCATATGACAATTAAAATGGATGAACTAGAACTTCATAAATCAACATGTATAAATCTCAAAAACACAATGTTGACCTAAAAAGCCAAGCTACAAAGTAATAAGTACAGTATGATATCATTTATATACATTTTTTAAACTGCCAAATAATTCTATCTCTTTCACGGATGTGCATGTGTGTGTGTGTGTGTGTGTCTGTGTCTGTGTCTGTGTATACGTGTGTGTACATAAGTGTGTGCAAATAGGTGAGAAGGAAATATTTTATAAAACCTGGCCATGGGTACCCTGGTCATTTATTATTCTATTTTTCTCTGTGTTGGTAGCATTTCACAATTTTAAAAGGGGAGGGGAGGAGAGTAGAAAAGTAAAGAAAGAGATTCAAGGCAAATACTAGAACAAGAACAAGGTATCCTCAAAAAGAAAAATAACAGACTCAGGGAGGTAGATGGAGAAAAACACACTGGTTGGGAAAAGGACAATCAGACTTCAAATGCTCTTAGTTCAAATGCTGCATACATGCCGCAAACCACTGTCTGCCATCCACTTAATTATCCCCATCTATTTCTGTGATTTGCTAGATCAGAGAGAAGAAAGGCCTTTTGATGCTAAATTTACTTAGCCCCAGAGTACCTGGGGCATGAACATACCCAGGGGAAGATTTTCAGATGCAAGTCTTCAGTCAACAAACTTGATAATAACTAACATCAATTTTGTGCTATGTATGCTCAGAACTTTGTGTGGTTTCTCTCACTGCACCTTCAGAGCATGCCTTTGCAGGAGGTAGGATTATTATTATTCACTGTATTACAAATGAGCAAACCAAAGCAAGTCACAAACTGGGGTGGGGCTGGGGTGCAGACCCAAGCAGTGTGCTTCTAGAGGCTTTCTCCTTCACACTTTGCAATGTGCCTGCACTGTTAGATACCGAGAGTAGCGGACTCCGGAGACCTGCAACCACAAAACAACTTCATCGACATGTCCAGTTTGGTTTCACGCATTCCTGCTCGTTCAGTGGAATCGTTTCTGGTGCTCTGTTCGCTTTTCTTCATTCTTTTTTTTTTTCCCTTTCTATTCCTCAAACAGAATAATCTCAATTTAGCTAATTTTAAAGTTCATGATTCTTCTGTATGCTCCAATCTGATATTGAGCTCGTTGAGTGAAATTCTCATTTCAGTTAGTGTACGTTTCATTTCCAGAATTTCTCCTTATACAGGATAAGTAACTATGGTCACCATGCTGTATGTTACATCTCTGGAACTTATTCATCTTATAACTAATAGTCTGTACCCTTTGAGCAATATCTCTCCTTTTGTAATCTATTCTTCCATGGGTGGATGAGCCTGTATTGTAAGAAATCTTGTGGGCACCTGGGTGGCTCAGTGGGTTAAAGTCTCTGCTTTCAGCTCAGGTCATGATCTCAGGGTCCTGGGATTGAGTCCCACATCGGGCTCTCTGCTCGGCAGGGAGCCTGCTCCCTCCTCTCTCTTTGCCTCTCTGCCTACTTGTGATCTCTCTCTCTCTGTGTCAAATAAAGAAATAAAATCTTAAAAAAAAAAGAAGAAATCTTGCTTACCTACAGATCACAAAGATATTTTCCTATCTTTTTGAATGCTTCATGGATTTAGCTTTTATGTTGGGTCTATGATAGGTCCAGAATTAATTTTTGTATATGATGTGAGATAGGTGTTAAGGTTCATTTTTTCTGCATACTGATACTTAGTTGTTCTAGCATAATTTGTTGAAAAGATTTTCATCTCTGCCTTGGATTGCTTTGGCATCTTTGTTGAAAATCAAATGATTATATTGGAGTCTGTTTCTAGAATTTCTCTTCAGTTCTAATCATCCCTATGTCAGGAACTGGGGTCAGAGACCAAATATTAGAACAAAAAAATGTTTCTAGTACTCTTATCACTTGGGAAATTACAGAACGTTTTTGGAGTTCTGTGCCCAAAATTGGGGCCAAAGACTAAAAGTTAGAAAAAGATTCTCCCACCATCCCTATTCACAAGGGTTTCAGGAACCTGTGTCAGGAACTGGGGGCAAACACCAATACATAAATTTCTTATTATTCCACACCATGAACATGGTATATTTCTTCATTTATTTAGGCTTTATTTAATTTCTCTCAGCATTGTTTTATAATTTCAGGTGTAGAGGTATTATACATCTTTTGTTAAATTTATTTCTAAGTATTTTGTGTTTTTTTAAATTATAAAATAGTGTTTTAATTTCATTTTCCATTGCTTGCTGTAGTATATAAATATAGAACTGATTTTTGTATATTATCTATGTCCTGGGAACTTATTAAATTCAATTCTAAGTTTTAGTGGCTATTTTTGTGGAGTCCATAGAATTTTCCTCATATTCAGTCATATTTGCAAACAGAAACACATACTCAATACTTTATATCCAATCAACATTTCAATCTCTCCTACACTTGTATCTCTAGTATGACCTTTTTCATGGGCTCCAGATTCATATACATAATGAATTTTGACATTTCCTGTAGACATTTTTTATTTTGTAATGTTTTAGTCAAGTTAATATAATATTCACCATTTTGAAGTGTATAATTCAATGGTTTTAGCATATTCATGAAGTTATGCAATCATTAGTATTATCTAAGTCCAGAATATTTTTAAAAATTTTAATAACCTGGTGCTGATCATGACAAGTGCACTCCTTAATCCCCACCACCTATTTCACCCATCCCCTTATTCACCTCCTCTTTAGTAACCATCAGTTCTCTGTAGCTAAGAGTCTGTTCCCTGGCTTGTCTTTCTCTCTTTTTCTCCCCTCTTTGCTCACTTGGTTTGTTTCTTAAATTCTACATTATGAGCGAAATCATATGCTATTCATCTTTCTCTGCGTGACTTATTTCACTTAGCATTGTACTCTCTAGCTCCAACCATGTCATTGCAAATGGCAAGATTTCATTCTTTTTTATGGCTGAGTAATATTCCATTATTTATCTTCTTCTTTATCTATTCATCAATCAATGACCACTTGGGCTGGTTCCATATTTTGGCTGTTGTAAATAATGTTTCCATAAATGTAGGGATGTATGTATCCTTTGAATTAGTGTTTTTGTATTCTATGGGTAAATATCCAGAAGTGTGACTGCTGGGTCATAGGGTAGCTCTATTTTTAACTTTTTGAGGAAACTCCATACTGTTTTCCAAAGTGGCTGCACCAGTTTACATTCCCACCAACAGTGGACAATGGTTCCTTTTTCTCCACATCCTTGCCAACACCTGTTGATTCTTGTGTTTTTCATTTTAGCCATTCTGACAGGTGGGAGGTGGTAGCTCATCATGGTTTTGATTTGCACTTCCCTGATGATAAATGATGTTGAGCACCTTTTTATGTGTTGGCCACCTATATGTCTTCTTTGGAGAAATGTCTGTTCATGTCTTCCGCTGATTTTTAAAATTGGATTATTTGTTCTTTCGTGTGTTGAGTTCTTTATATATTTTGGATACTAACCCATTATTGGATATGTCCTCTGCAAATATCTTCTTCCATTCAGTAGGTTGCCCTTTAGTTTTATTGACTGTTTCGCAGGGCAGAAGTTTTTTATTTTGATGTGGTCCTAATAGTTTATTTTTGCTTTTGTTTCCCTTGCCTCAGGGGATCTATCTAGAAAAAAAAAGTTGCTATAGCCAATGTCAGAGAAATTACTGCCTGTGTTCTCTTCTAGGATTTTTATGATTTTAGGTCTCACATTTAGGTCTTTAATCTATTTTGAGTTTATTTTTGTGTATGGTGTAAGAAAGTGGTCCAGTTTCATTCTTCTGCATGTGGCTGTCCAGTTCTCCCAATACCATTTGTTGAAGAATTATCATTGGATATTCTTTCCTCCTTTGTCAAAGATTAATTGACCATATAGTTATGGGATTATATCTGGGTTTTCTATTCTGTTCCATTGATCTAAGTGTCTATTTTTGTGCCAGTAGCATACTGTTTTGATTACCATAGCTTTGCAATATAACTTGAAGTCTAGAATTGTGATGCTTCCAGTTTTGTTTTTCTTTTTCAAGATTGCTTTGACTATTTGGGGTTTTTGTGGTTCCATACAAATTTTAGGATTATTTATTCTGGTTCTGGGAAAAATGCCATTGGTATTTGGATAGGGATTACATTAAATATGTAGATTGCTTTGGGTAATACAAACATTTTAACAATATATATTCTTCCAATCCATGAGCATGGAACATTTCTCCACTTCTTTGTATTGCCTTGAATTTCTTGCTTCTGTGTTTTATAGTTTTCAGAGTATAGGTCTTTCATCTCTTTAGTTAAATTTATTCCTAGGTATCTCACTAATTTTGGTGTAAATGGGATTGTTTTCTTAATTTTGCTTTCTGCTACTTCATTATTGGTGTATGGAAATACAACAGATTTCTGTAGACTGATTTTGTATCCTGTGACTTTACTGAATTTGTTAATCAGTCCCTGTAGTTTTCTGGTAGTCTTCCAGGTTTTCTATATACAGTATCATGTCATCTGCAAACAGAGAAAGTTTTACTTCTTCCATACCAATTTGGATGCCCTTTATTTTGTTGTTGTTGTTGTTGTTGTCTTATTGTTGTGGCTAGGACTTCTAGTAGTATGTCGAATAAAAGCAGTGAGAATAGACATCCTTGTCTTGTTCCTGACCTTAGGGGAAAGGCTCTCAGTTTTTCCCCATGTGACTCCCAAACATTTTTGTTACCCCAAAAGATACCCTTTGCTTATTAGTTATTCCCTATTCCCTCCTTCCCTCAACCCCTGGCAACCACTAATCTATTTCCTGTCTCTATGTTTTTGCCTAATTTGGACATCTTATATAAATGGAATCATAATATACAGCCTTTTGTGCCTTACTTCACCCATTCAGTTTAGCGTTTTCTACATTTTTCTATGTTGTAGCATGTATCAATACTTCATTCCTTTTTTTTTAAGATTTTATTTGTCAGAGAGAGAGAGAGAGAGAGAGAGCATGCACAAGCAATGGGAGCAGCAGGCAGAGGGAGAGGCAGGCTCCCCACTGAGCAAGGAGCCTGATGTGGGATTCAATTCCAGGACACTAGGATCATGACCTGAGCTGAAGGCAGATGCTTAATTCATTGAGCTACCCAGATACACTAGTACTTCATTCCTTTTAATGACTAAATAATACTGCATTATATGAATTTATAATAGAATTTTGTTTATTCATCGGTTGATGGACATTTGGGTTGGTTTTGGCTATTATAAGTAATACAGCTACAAACATTCATGTACAAGCTTTTGTGTGAACATATGATTATTTAAAAAGATTTATCTATTTATTTGGGGGGGAGGGGCAAAGGGAGAGAGGAGAGAGAGAATGTCAAGCAGACTCCCTGTTGAGTGCAGAGCTTAACATGGGTTTGATGTGGGGCTCAATTTCAAAACCCTGAGATCATGACCTGAGCTGAAACTAAGAGTTGGATGCTTAGCCAACTGAGCCACCCAGGCACCCTCGAATATATGTTTTCAATCCTCCTGGGTATATACTTAGGAGTGGAATTGCTGGGTACCTCCATATTTAATATTTGGAGCATTTCTGGACCATTCCGGAATGGCCAAATTGTTCTCCACCATAGCTGCACCATTTTATATTCCCATCAGCAATCATCTTTATGTTCTTGCCAAAATTTGTTAATTTCTGTTATTTTTTTCATTGTAGCCACCCTGATGGGTGTGAGTTAGTATGCCATTGCTATTTTAATTCACATTTTCCTAAAGGCTAATAACGTTGAGCATCTTTGCATATGTTCCAGCTTACTGGAAATTCATTGGTCATTTGTGATCTACTCTGGAAAAATACCTATTCAAATTCTTTGTTCACTTTTTAATTGGGTTATTTTTTTTTATTAATTATAAGAGTTACTTACATATTCTGTATCCTAGACTCTTATCAGATATATGATTTGCAAATGTTTTTTCCATTCAGTGAGTTGTCTTTTTACTTTCTTGGTAGTGTCCTTTGCACATGAAAGTTATTAATGTTGGGCACCTGGGTGGCTCAGTCATAAGCGTCTGCCTTCAGCTCAGGTCATGGTTCCAGGGTCCTGGGACTGAGTCCTGCATCAGGCTCCCTGCTCAGCAGGAAGCCTGCTTCTTCCTCTCCCACTCCCCTTGCTTGTGTTCCTCTCTCACTGTGTCTCTATCAAATAAATAAATAAATAATCTTAAAAAAAAGCTATTAATCTTGATGAAATCCAATTATCTATTTTTTTCTTTGGTTTGTTGTGCCTTTGATATCATATTTAAAATCTGTTGTGCGGGCACCTGGGTGGCTCAGTGGGTTAAAGCCTCTGCTTTTGGCTCAGGTCATGATCTCAGGGTCCTGGGATCGAGGCCCGCATTGGGCTCTCTGCTCAGCAGGGAGCCTGCTTCCTCCTCTCTCTCTGCCTGCTTCTCTGCCTACTTGTGATCTCTCTCTCTGTGTGTCAAATAAATAAATAAATATCTTTTAAAAAAATAAATAAAAAAAAATAAAATCTGTTGTGTAATCCAAAGTCATGAATATTTACTCTTTTTTTTTTTTAAAGATTTTATTTATTCATTTGACACAGAGAGAGAGATTACAAGTAGGCAGAGAGGCAGGCAGAGAGAGAGGAGAGAGGAGGAAGCAGGCTCCCTGCTGAGCAGAGAGCCCGATGCGGGCCTCGATCCCAGGACCCTGGGATCATGACCTGAGCCGAAGGCAGCGGCTTTAACCCACTGAGCCACCCAGGCACCCATGAATATTTACTCTTACATTTCCTTCTATAAGGTTTATAGTTTAACTCTTACATTTAGGCCTCTGACACATTTTTTAAAAATTATTTATTTATTTGGGAAAGAGAGAGAGTGAGAGGGAATATGAGAGGGGAGAAGGTTAGAGGGAGAAGCAGACTCCCAGCAGAGCTGGGAGCCCAATGCGGGACTCAATCCCAGGACTCGGGGACCATGACCTGAGCCAAAGGCACTTGCCCAACCAACTGAGCCACCCAGGTGCCCCCTCTGACACATTTTGAATTAATTTTTATCTATGATGTGAGGTAGGGGCTGAAATTCATTCTTTTGTATGTAGATAGATATCCAATTGTCTCAGCACCATCTATTGAAAAGACTATTCTTCCCCAACTGCCTGGTCTTGACATTTTTGTCCAAAATCAATTGACTACAGATGTATGGTTGCTCTCATTTTTTTTTNGACACAGAGAGAGAGAGATTACAAGTAGGCAGAGAGGCAGGCAGAGAGACAGGGAGAGGAGGAAGCAGGCTCCCTGCTGAACAGAGAGCCCAATGCGGGCCTCGATCCCAGGACGCTGAGATCATGACCTGAGCCGAAAGCAGAGGCTTTAACCCACTGAGCCACCCAGGCGCCCGTCAATTTTTTTTTTTAAGATTTTTTTTTTATTTATTTACTTGACAGAGAGTGAGATCACAAGTAGGCAGAGAGAGAGGAGGAAGCAGGCTCCCCACTGAGCAGGGAGCCCAATGCAGGCCTCAATCCCAGGACCCTGGGATCATGACCTGAGCCAAAGGCAGAGGCTTTAACCCACTGAGCCACCCAGGCACCCATTGCTCTCAATTTTTAATAGGTCAACTGTCCAAAGGGGTTTCCCCTCTGTAATAGATATGTACTGGTCTGGATTATTAGATAGTATGTAAATGATAATGCTCACACACATATTAGCACAAGTAAGCAAGTGAAAAAAGCTATTAAGAAAACACACTAGAGAATGGGATGGAAGATGAGAAGATGAGATTGGAGATAAATGCAGGTCTGGTTCATATAGAGCCTTTTAGGCCAGGGTATATCATTTGGGCTTTATTCTAAATGCATGAAGAAGCCACTGGACAGTTTTGAGCAGGAAAGTGAGATCAAATAATTTACATTTTTAGAAGATTATCTGGATGTCAGGTAAACTTGGGAACATAGAGTGGCAAGAATAGAAACAGGGAGATGTTTAGAATGGTATTATTAGTATCTAAGTAAGAAATGATGATCACTTAGACACGTGTGGCAGAAGTGACAAATGGGAGAAGTAGATTCAGGATATGTTTTGGGGATAAAGATTTGGAGGTAGAGGTAATGGTTGGGTGCTGAGGAGAGGTAAAAGAGGAATCAAGGATGATTTCTAAGTTTATGGTTTGAATAACTGGGTGGATGACTGCTCAATTACATCCTTTCATTTGCTGAGATGTTTAAAACTAGGGGAGGAGAGGAACCAGTTTGGGGGGTTGGGTGAGCTTACTGGAAATTCATGTAGAGAACAGGCCTAGACCCTGAACTGCACAGGAGAAGTCATCATAGTTGTAATTAAGTTGAAGGTGCTCAGATGTGTCTTGTATGTTGATAAACAAGATGCATGACTCTCGCACTGAGAAGGTAAACAAAAGATGACTTCAAGGATGGGAGAAAGGCTTCCAGGGCTGGGAGAAGAAGAGGAGGACAAGGAGGGGAGGGGCAGGAGCTGAGAGGGAAGAAGGCTGTGTTAAAGGTAGAAGAGGTGATATGGTACGTGTGTGTATGTAGAAGGAGTTGTGTGCTTTTCAATTCTGCATGAGGAATGCTGTGAAAACCCACTGGCATTGAAAACCCATATAATGATTACAATCATTATAATCACCATCATTAATAATCATTGCATAATCAAGCTACGCTTGAGGAACAAATGATATATTGAATGTAAAGGGACACTAAATTTGTTCCATTAATCCACTGGGTCCTGAGAAATATTATTGATATTCTAATCAATGATATAAATAGATATTAGGCAATATACTTAGAATACATATTTACAGTGTTGGTGGGAAGATTAAATAAGATTATTATCACTTATTTACTGTTTAGCATATAATTAATCTATTAATGAGTGGTAATTATTAAATGTCAAAAATAAAAGATCAGAATTAGCATAAATTAATGGTGATGACAGCAATATATTAGGAGGTGCATTTAATTATTCTGAGTTCTGTTCTCAGTTCCTTATCTACAAAATTGGTACTATCTACCCCAAAACATATAATTTTAGTTTACTCTATGTATATACACTTTATTTCTTGCATTGCAGCAATAAAAATGCCAGATTCCAGGGTGTGTGGGTGGCTCAGTCAGTTAAGCATCTGCCTTCAATTCAGGTCATAATTCCAGGGTCGTGGGATTGAGCCCCTTGTGGAGTTCCTTGCTCACCCTGTGCCCCTCCCCTGCTCATGCTTCCCTGCACGCTCTCTCTCTCAAATAAATAAACTCTTTTTTTTTTAATATTTTATTTATTTATTTGACACAGAGAGAGAGATTACAAGTAGGCAGAGAGGCAGGCAGAGAGAGAGGGGGAACCAGGCTCCCTGCCGAGCAGAGAACCCGATGTGGGCCTCGATCCCAGGACCCTGGGATCATGACCTGAGCCGAAGGCAGCGGCTTTAACCACTGAGCCACCCAGGCGCCCTCAAATAAATAAACTCTTAAAAGAAAAGAAAAATGCCAGAATCCTTAAAGATTTGAATCTTGTGATGCTATTTATAAGAAAACTGTAAATAGTTAAATGAAATGGAACCATTTTAAGATTTTTTTTTTTAACGTAATCTCTACACCCAACGCAGGGCTCAAACTCATAACCCAAGAACAAGAGTCTCATGCTCTACCGACTAAGCTAGCCAGGCTCTCAGAGGTGGAATTATTTTGATTATACTTAAAATTATCGTTTCCCAAGCAATTATTTTATGAACTGTCATACATAATACTTTTCAATACTCTAAAATCAACAAAGAGACAAAACCAAAAACAAAACATAAAACTAAAAAAAACCTAAGGACATCAAACAAGGATTGCCTTCATTTGAATTACTACTTATCTGCTGATGACAAGTATTGTAATTTAAAAACTGTCTTTGACAACAAAATAAGAAGAACTAAACACTATTTCCCACTATTCACTGAGAAAAGACACCTTGATAACTGAGAAAACATTTCCTTTCTCAGTAGAAGTTTGGCTGCACTTTTCCCCCAAAGCAAAGAGTACTCTTTGCAAGGTGCATATGCTTAAGTGTATACATCTACTTGTTAAAGGGACAGGCATTTATTTCTAAAGTGTTACTTGGAGTCCATTAATGATAATGAAGATAATTATACTTAATTTATATTTATTTCTCACTTTTCTTCCTATCATTTTCTGTCTGCTTTATAAATGTCTGTTTGCCTATTTTTGTGGCTTTTTAAAAAGTTTCTTTAATATTTTTTCTGGAGAAATACATCATCTCTCATCATCATCAAAAACAACTGAGGGGGCGCCTGGGTGGCTCAGTCTGTTAAGCGGCTGCAGGCTCAGATCATGAACCCAGGGTCTTGGGACCAAGCCCGGCATTGGGCTTCCTGCTCAGAGGGGAGCCTGCTTCTCCATCTTCCTCTGCTGCTCCTTCTGCTTCTGCTCTCTGGGGCATGTGCTCTCTCTCTCAAATAAATAAGTAAAATCTTAAAAAAAAAAAATTGAGAAATGTATGTTGTCTTCTAACTTTAATTATTCTCTCTTAATAACATAAAACACTTTCTTCATAAAAAATAATAAACATTTATTAGTCTAATCAGGAAGAAATAACAGGGATAAAAACATACAGTATTAGGAATGAGAAAGGAGACATACCAGAGATAGAGTGATTGAAAGAATTCTAAGAGAATACCACATACAGCTTTATGTCAACCAATTTGAAAACTAGGATAAATAGATGATTTCCTATATAAATAAGACTGACCCGGGGTGCCTGGGTGGCTCAGTGGGTTAAAGCCTCTGCCTTCAGCTCAGGTCATGATCTCAGGGTCCTGAGATCGAGCCCTGCATCAGGCTTTCTGCTCAATGGGGAGCCTGCTTCCCCCTCTCCTTCTGCCTACCTCTCTGCCTACTTGTGATCTCTCTCTCTCTCTGTCAAATAAATAAATAAAAAATAAAATCTTAAAAAAAAAAAGACTGACCCATGAAAGATGGCAAACAAAATAGAACAATTACTACAGATGGAATTGAAAATGTTAAACTCTAACATTGTAAAATGCACCAAACCTACCTCTTCCTTCCATTCTTTCTTTCTTCCTTCCTTCCTTTCTTTCTTTCTTCTTCTTTCTCCCTCCCTCCCTCTCTTCCCTCCCTTCCTCTTTCTTTCTTTCTTCTTTCGCTTTTTCTTTCTTTCTTTCTTTCTTTCTTTCTTTCCTTCCTTCCTTCCTTCCTTCCTTCCTTCCTTCCTTCCTTCCTTCTTTCTTTCAACTCCATGCCCAGCGTGGGGCTCCATCTCATGCATCCAAGATCAAGAGTCACATGCTCCACTGACAAAGCCATCAAGGTGCCCCATGATTTTTATTTTTTCCTTAAAGAGCATAAAATTTCAATGTGATTTAAATTACTCTGGGCTCTTTTAATGAAAAGACAGAAAAGCCACTAATTCATTTTATGAAGTCAACCAACTTTAACATTAATATTATAGGCCAGTCTCATTTATGAGTATAGATACATATTTCCTAACTGATGAATATAGATACATGATTCCAATCACATTTATTTTTTTATTTTTTTTTATTTTTTTTAAAGATTTTATTTATTTATTTGACACAGAGAGAGAGATTACAAGTAGGCAGAGAGGCAGGCAGAGAGAAGGAAGCAGGCTCCCTGCTGAGCAGAGAGCCCGATGCGGGCCTCGATCCCAGGACGCTGAGATCATGACCTGAGCCGAAAGCAGAGGCATTAACCCACTGAGCCACCCAGGCGCCTTCCAATCACATTTAATACAGTAATGTAATCAGTTCTTTTTGAGATGGTTCAATAATAGGAACTCTATCAATATAAACATTATATCAACAAATTTAAGGAGAAAAACTATGTCATCATGTCAATAGGTGCTGAAAAGATGTCTGATAAAATCCACTAGCCATTCCTAATTTTTAAAATCTACAGAAAATAGAAGAAAGCTCTTAGTAGACTACTTACCAACAGGAAATATCCTAAGTAGCAAAACACGAAACACTTCATTAAAATCAATAACGAGTTAGGGATGCTTTATCAGTATTATTATCAACAATGGCTTGGACAGTCTAGTACATTCAGTAAGACAGGAAAAACGGTATAAATTTTAGGGGGAAAGCAGATAAAATTCAAGAGCTGTGGGTAAAAAAATACCAGAATTTATAAGAGAATTTGGTAAGATGACTGAAGACAAGGTAAATAGATAGGAATTAATGGCTTTTCTCTATTATTTAATAAGCATTTAGGAAAGGAAATGAGGTGAAATGCTCCATTCATAATAAGAGAAAAACATCTAAATCACCTGAAGATAAATTTGACAAGAAAAGCACAGAACTTAAATGAGAAAAATAATAACACCACATTTCAGAATATAAAACAAGCTCTGAACAAAAGGAAATATATTCATGCTCTTGAATGAAGACATTAGTATTAAAAAGTCAATTTTCCCAAAACAATGTAAAAATTTAGTAAAATTCTAATTAATACTCTAATAGAGTATGGGTACAGGTTGGACTTGAACAAAATACCTTTAAAAGTTATATAGAAAAATAAATGACTGAGTATAGCAAAATAAACAGTGAAGGGACACTTAGCAGATATTAGAACACACTGGAAAGTCACTGTTATCAAATTATTACAGAGCTATAAAAGGTTAGACAAACACATCAGTGAAATGAAATAGGAATCCTCAAAGAGATCTCTGCATACATATGAAAAGTAATATGTGATAAAGGTAGTGTTTGAAATCATTGTGGGAAAGATGAATTATTTAATAAACGGGCCTAGCACAAGTAGCTATGTATTTGAAAGAAAATAAATTTTTTTTTTCATTTGACACAGAGAGAGAGAGACTACAAGTAGGCAGAGAGGCAGGCAGAGAGAGAGAGAGAGAGGAGGAAGCAGGCTCCCTGCTGAGCAGAGAGCCCGATGTGGGCCTTGATCCCAGGACCCTGGGATCATGACCTGAGCCAAAGGCAGCGGCTTTAACCCACTGAGCCACCCAGGTGCCCTGAAAGAAAATAAATTTAATGTAAGCTCTACACCCAACGGGGGACTGAACTCAGGACCCCAAGGCCAAGAGTTGTATGCTCCACTGATTGAGACAAGCAGCCACCCCCTAAAGAAAATAAATTTAGATCTCTATCTTGTTGCCAGTTAAAAAAGAAATGAGAAGTGGGTAAAATACTTAAAAACCAAACAAAAAAAAATCCTTAGGGGAAAGGGGCACCTGGTTGGCTCACATGTTAAGCATCTAACTCCTGATTTCCACTCAGGTCATGATCTTAGGGTTATGAAATGGAGCGCCTCATGGAGCCTGCTTAAGATTCTCTCTCCCTCTTTCTCTGCCTCCCCCTCCTCCAGGCCCCACCCTGCCTTCCTCTCCAATCAATCAGATCAATCCTTGGAGGAAAATACGTATTTTATCAACAGGTAGGAGACATTGGAAAGCCTGAAGGTATAAAAGAAAAAAATAGACATATATGACTCTAAAAATATTTTCAACTTTTGTATGAATAAATGTAAAGGAGATATTATAATTTAAACTAATAGATAGTAGATTCAGAGAAAATATTTATAAGAGGAGAGATATTCAGTAACCATAATATATAGCAAGCTCTTACAAACTCAGGCAAAAGAGAGTAAGATTCTAGTAGAAAAGTGGCAAAACATATGATGAGAAAAATCTAATGACCAATAAACACATAAAAATATAGTAAACTCTCTAGCGATCAGGGAAATGTACTTAAACTAACAAGAAGATATCACTCTAAATCTATTTGTCAAAAATAATGCCTGTTGTTGGCAAGAATGTGCAGAGAAGGGGAGTCTCACATATTTGTGGAAATAGGAAGCCTTAGAGCCTTTTTTATAAACAATTGGCAATATCTACTTAGATTACAGTTGTTTGTACCTTTTTCAAGTAATTCCACATCTGCTTTATATCCCATAGGAGTAAAAGCATCAAGGGGTAAGATTATACATAAAAAGGATATTTTCTTGGGCGCCTGGGTGGCTCAGTGGGTTAAAGCCGCTGCCTTCGGCTCAGGTCATGATCCCAGGGTCCTGGGATCGAGGCCCACATTGGGGTCTCTGCTCAGCAGGGAGCCTGCTTCCTCCTCTCTCCTCTCTCTCTGCCTGCCTCTCTGCCTACTTGTAATATCTCTCTCTATGTCAAATGAATAAATAAAAAATCTTAAAAAAAAAAAAGGATATTTTCTTCAACTTTGTTCATTGTAAAAAATAAAGTAGAGCTCTATTAGTTGACTTTGAGAGATTGCTAGGTATTTTTGCTATTATTGATGGAGCAAACAAGATGCCTAATGTGGTCACTTTGCCACCAAGTTACCATCTGGTCTCCTCAAGAAATGATGTCATATCTGGGGCTCACTGCTGGTCTCTGAGATGACTGGTTTGCAGCAGTAGTTAGAACAGCCCTGGCAAGTGGGAGACCAAGGTATTAGGGACTTTGCATAACCTCAGCCTCTCCCACCATGGCCAATTTGCTCATGGGCCCATTGTGTCAGTTCTGGAATGTTCTATGACGTAGACTGGGTGTCATCAACTGGCCTAATCATTTGGTCTCTCTGGCTGTTGAATGCCTTATCCATGGGGAGTGCTGCCTGGAGAACATGAACATTTGATATGGAGCTCTGCACACTTTGTGCCAACTCTCCTGTGTCTATTCATAAAACCCGTCTTCAGATTTCCTTGTATCCAATTTGTCAGGCTTTCCCTCCTAGGGCCCTGATCACTGACCACTGCACAGGAATATGCATATATTCTCATCTTGGCCCACTTTCCCTTCCCCACAAAGTTGGTAATCCATTGTACCACTCATAGCTCTGCCCACTGGGAAGATTTTCCCTGCCAACAATTGTTTAAGGCCATCCCTAAATGTGGACATAATGCAACAATATACATATTCAGTTCTCACTCGTGTACCTAGCTGACACATCTATGAGCCAAATTTGGGCTTTTCCTTCCTTCTTTAGCTGGTTTTACAGAACCTTCTCCCACAACATGGCCATACGTATGAGCGAGGAGAGGGGTACTTGTATAATTGTGGTGGGTGACATGAAGGTCTAGGCCACCTGCTTCTGTCTTTTGGTTCTGTTCAAGCTTGATATCAAATATACCATTTCAATCTTTCGATGAGCTGCTGATGGGCTCATCTGACTTTATAACTTGGCAGGACTGACAACACCCTTAATGGGCATTTCTGGACTCATAGCTCCTTGGTTCTCCATGGTCAAATATTCTGTTTCCATCAAGGCCCAGTAATGTACCAAGAAATGTTTCTCAAAGATGTATAATTCTCACCTTCAGATAGCATGGCCTCACTGCAGCATGGTCTGCACAGTGATTCTCCCACTGGAGTTTGCTGTCAACTCCAACCTGAACAGATTTAAATTAAATGTGACCCTTTTGCAGATTTACCTCAAAACATAGGTATGAGTGAGAACTGCAAGAATAGAGAATAATCTAAATAATAGATAATATACTTTTATCAAAATCACTCTATTCAACACTGGCTCATGGTCCATGACCCACTTAGAAGGCATCCCAAGCCCTCATATAAATGGGCTACTGGCAGCCATGTCCCACCAGTCCTCCAAATACACTTGAATCTGGAACACTGTTTAGTCTCCAGCTGGCCCTATGCTATAAGAGAACACAGCAATATCTGACAAGAACAGTATAAAACCAAGCAGCCAGGATTCCCAGATGTTATTAGACCATATGACTAAAATGAAGACATATTAACTGAAAATTCAAAATGACAAAATGACAATGGCTTAAGTCCCTATGGGTTGATAGTTTGAACCTCGGCAGCCCATGTAAAGCAGCCTGTAATTATTTCTGGGAGTCTCCAAAAGGAAGGCTTCCCAGGACCAGGCAGCCACATTGCCCAATTCCAGGGGCATGATTGATATTGTGTCCTGGGTAAATGTCACTCCCTGGGATTTATACTGAATAAAATGCGAATGGTGTCCCTGCAGTAATGTAACATTGATCCTGCACCTTTTGGGTGTTCACAAACTAATTCCCACTCAGGATCTACTAGTTCTTCCTCTTCTGTTTCAGTTGCCTGTGACCATTGTCCACTGTCCTTGACATTGTCTGAAGGAGAACAACTGATGCTACTGTTGAGGGTGCCCTTTGCAGGTTCTCCACTACTCATACCAAAGATGCAGCCCACTGGTAATTCCAGAGTCACTGTCTACACATTGCCAAAACAGGCTGGGTTCTGTGGAGATGTGGGAAGAAACACCTGCTCTCTACATCCATGGGACTTTGCTTTCCAGGTGCTTAAGCCCAGGACCACACAAAGACTCTCACCAAAGTATCCCATCAGCTTCTCTCCATTCATTCTTCATCTCCTGCAAGCAAATCTCAACACTATCCCCCACCAACTAAATCTTTTTTACCACAGAAATAAGCAACTGGTAGGTACAATTTGTCTCCATGTATCTTCTCCAACTGCCATCCAAAAGGGCAAAGAAACACATAATTAAATCAGAACACTTATCATCTGTGGTTATTTTAAGTGTGACTTTATATACGTACGTATGCATGTAATGTACTGAGGTGAAAAAAATGGGATACTTGGGGGCACCTGGGTGGCTCAGTGGGTTAATGCCTCTGCCTTCGGCTCGGGTCATGGTCTCAGGGTCCTGGGATCAAGGCCCGCATGGGGCTCTCTGCTAGGCAGGGAGCCTGCTTCCTCCTCTCTCTCTCCCTGCCTCTCTGCCCGCTTGTAATCTCTCTCTCTCTCTCTCTCTCTCTCTCTGTCAAATAAATAAATAAAATCTTTAAAAATATGGGATACTTGGTTTATATCTAGACCCATTCTAGAAATGAGACTTTGTAATTTTTAATTTTTATTTCCCACAGAGAATAATTAAATAAATCATACCCAAAGATGTGTAACTAACTATACGCTGTAAATATGCCAATGAAATATTCAGGGAGAGAGAGGAGAACTGATTTTACACTTCCCATTACCTCAAGTTTTCAACATCCGGCAAGGTCAAATTACAAGGACAAGTGTCTTGAGGAAATTATAATGCCCTTGAAGTAATTGGTCCAGTTCCGCATTATTATGAAACCTTTAATATTATTTATTGCTCACAAACACCTTGTAACAGGCATGTCAATTCAATGAAGAGAGTAGATACCTTCGGACCCAGTAAAAATAAACTAATTATGAAGACAGGTGATCCTCACCTTGGATGCTTCATTACTTAGCTATCAGTTCTTGAAGCAGAAGGGTTTTAAATTTCTTTATTGTGTCAATCTTGCCTTTAGCTTATTCACTTTAAGCTAGAGACATCTCTAAGCACATTTCCTTATAAGGTTGGGAGTTTCAGTCTAGACCTACAGATTGAAAAACTTTTGAAGGTGGAGTAATATTACGAAGCTGCTGTCTACACTAACAATCCTTTGTAGATCAGTAGCAGTAATAGTCAGCATCTGGTTGAGTCCAGCCTGGCCATTGGCCACCGATATGGCCCTGCCCCCACCCACGGTCTCTTGCTTACAACCTTTATTTTTTATTTTTAAAAGATTTTATTTATTTATTTGAGAGAGAGAGAGAGAGAGAGAGAGAATGAGAGTGAGCAAACACGAGAGGGGGAAGATCAGAGGGAGAAGCAGACCCCTTGCTGAGCAGGGAGCCTGATGCAGGACTCGATCCCTATCCTGGGACTTCAGGATCATGACCTGAGCTGAACGCAGTCGCTCAACCAACTGAGCCACCCAGGTGTCCTGCCTACAACCTTTAAATGGCAGTTTTAGCCACATCTTCTCCTCAGCATTTCAAAAATCTTTGGGCCTACTCTCATCCAGAACAACCCCACTGCACTTATAATATGTTTGGAATGTGAAATAATGTGAAAGGTAAACACGACACAGTGTTCAATCTTCTCATTAAAAAAGAGTTCTTGGCCCCTTAATTTCCTACCATCTAACTTTCTTTCATTGTTTTAACATTGTTTTAACTAATAACACTTCCTAGAGAGTGAATTATTGTCCTGTATGAAGTCAGGGAAGATATGTTTATATTCATGTAGGAAAAGGTCTTTTTTTTTAAAGATTTTATTTATTTATTTGATACAGAGAGAGAGATCACAAGTAGGCAGAGAGACAGGCAGAGAGAGAGGAGGAAGCAGGCTCCCCACTGAGCAGGGAGCCCGATGCGGGCCTCAATCCCAGGACCCTGAGATCATGACCTGAGCCGAAGGTAGAGGCTTTAACCCACTGAGCCACCCAGGCGCCCCAAGAAAAGGTCTTATATGAAAAGCGCTGCCTGGAGAATCATGCTAATTTTAAATAGTGTGAGAGAGATGCTAATACATAGATTGAAGGATCTGCATAATTAGGATAGTTACCTTTCAAAGCTATTGTTACTTTAATATATACAATACATAAACTGTGATCAACATATATACTAGCAATCTAAATCAAATATGTTTATAAAAGTGTTAAATTAACATTTGGTCAAGCCCAATATTGAGTCATCATAATAACAGAGCAAGAAGTAATCCTGGCAGATGCCAAATCCAGAAACCAAGATCTAGGAAGAAAAGGCTAAAAAAGTAACTAAGTAATAAATAAAAAAGTTTTAAAAAGGAAAAATCCAGATTTTCTTCTGAGGAGGACACCCAATATGGAAAAGATATGAAGGTGAAAAGACATGCATTTGCCAATCCGTTGCTGAAAAACTTCAAAAGTAACTGGATTCAAATATTAAAAAAGATTACAGGGATTAACTCAAAGATTTTTGTTACATTAGTAACAGAGAATATGGAGTTAGTATTTATCTTTCTAATTTTTAAAAAAGTTCATTGAGATAAATGTAATATACAAAAAATTGCACACATATTTAATATGTACATTTTGATGAGTTTGGATATAGGCATACAACTGGGATATGATCACGGGAAATAAGGTAATAAACATATCCATCACCTCCAAAAGATACCCTGTTGTTCTCTTGCTTTTTGGGGGGAATTAGTATTTACCTTTTTTTTTTACCTGTTTTTTTTTTTTTTAGAGAGAGAGCACGCGCGAGAGAGAGGGAGAGAGAATCTTAAGCAAGCTCCACATTCAGTGTGTAGCCTGACGCAGGGCTCAATCTCACAACCCTGAGATCAAGACCTGAGCCAAAATCAAGAGTCGATGCTTAACCAACTGAGCTACCCAGGTGCCCCAGTATTTATTTTTAAATAAGAAAGTCAAAATGAACTATGAGACACCAGAAATATATCTTAAGAATAAGAAGTTACCAGGACAGGTGCTGCTACAAATGTTTATAATAAAAGTGTATTACAAATACACATGTAGAATAATATAACAACATTTCAGATAAAAGAAGATCCCTATTTGAAATGCAGAGATACATTACAGGGTCTTATTAAAACCTGAATGAGGCATGGCAAAAATTTTTCTTATCGTCTATGAATCAAGACACAAAAAGGTTTAAGTCCACCATATCAGAAAATACAAAGCATTATAAAACTAGATTTATCAGGAATCAATCCTATGTAAGAGGACAGTAAACCTAAGAAGAAGGTAAACTTAATATTAATAGTAGTAGCAAGTTTTTAATTGCCTGAAAAAACATTTCTTTGGAAACTTGTGACAATGTTTAATTATCGTAAGTATGCATTGCTTTTATATAATAAAAAAAGAAATTTCCTCCAACATTTATAAAAGGTTTTATATATATATATATATTTTAAGATTTATTTATTTATTTGAGAGAGAGAGGGTGAGAGAATCAGGAGAGGGGGAGAAGGAGAAGGAGAGAGAGAATCTCAAGCAGACTCCCTACTGGGCACAGAGCCTGACACAGGGCTCTATCTCATGACCCTGAGATTATGACCTGAGTGAAAATCAAGAATTGGGCACTCAACAGACTGAGCCAGCCAGACACCCCTAAAGATTTTATTGTTAAGTAATCTCTACATCCAACATGGGGCTCGAACCCAAAACCCTGAGATCAAGACTGTATGCTCTATCAACTGAGCCAGTCAGGCATGTCACAGCAACATTTTTTTTTAAAATATCAAATATACAGAAAAGTCAAAATAATACTACAAATGACCATATCCTTTATCTAGATTCCCTAATTGTTAATAAATTGTTGCCTTTTCTTTATCATCATTCCTTCGACTTTCTGCCCTTGACTTTTTTGTTTTTCATAATATTGAATTTTTTAAATCTTTTTCTTTTAAAGATTTAATTTTTTTATTTGACACAGAGAGAGATCAGATCACAAGTAGGCAGAGAGGCAGGCAGAGAGAGAGGAGGAAGCAGGCTCTCTGCTGAGCAGGGAGCCCGATGTGGGCCTCGATCCCAGGACACTGAGATCATGACCTGAGCCGAAGGCAGAGGCTTTAACCCACTGAGCCACCCAGGCGCCCAGGCGCTCCTTTTTAAATCTTTTTTTAAAAAAGATTTTATTTCTTTATTTTAGAGATGGGGACAGGGAGAAGTAGAGGGAGAGGGACAAGGAGGCTCCACGCCCAGTGCAGAACCTGATATGGGGTTCGATCCCACAAACCCAAGATTGTGACCTGAGCCGAAATCAAGAGTTGGATGACTAACCAACTGAACTACCCAGGTGCTCCCGTGATATTGAATTTTTGAAGAGTTAGAGTTGTTTGTCCTATCTAGTCTCCCACATTCTGGATTTGATGGTTTCCTCATGGTTACATCCAGGTTAAACATTATTTGGCCCCAATACTACATAGACAGTGCACCACATCAGGACTTGTTGCATAATGTTGAATTATCCCCCTATTAGCTTGGCTAATGGAGGGACTGCTATTGTTAATGTCCCCTTCCCCCTTTATAATTAGTGAGAGGTCTGTGTGGTAGCATTATGACACCATGGGACTGCCCTGGTCCCCGACACTCTTTTACCCAACAAGACTTTCAGCAACTAGTAATGGTCCTAACCTGGAGTAATTATTACATTGGCGTTGGCAAAATGCTGATTTTTTTTCTAATTCTATCATGCCCTTGCTCTGGAGTATATCAAGGTGCACACTGTACAAGCTCAGTTTACACATTTCCTGCCCCAGATCTGGAATCAGCCATTTCTCAAAGGAGCCCTTATTACTTATAGTGGAGAATGGCATTTCAAAATCAAGATCCAGGTACCAGTGTACCTAGTGATACTCCTAGGCACCTCTTTCAGTGCATAGAGCTAAGACTATATGAATCTATATCTACATCTATGCACACACACACACCGTATGTGTACATATACAGTACACATACAAATACCTATGTATACTATATGTAGATATAAATGTACATACAGATACAGATTATATAAGTATATATTAGTATATATACTTACATGGAATATGTATTACATAGTATATGTACTTTTCTAATTCTATCATCTTCTCTGTATAATAACTAGCATATGTTACTCTAAAACTATGCATACACACATGTTCACAGACACATTATTTTTCTCTAAATCCTACATTAATACAATTATTCCAATTCAAAGCCAGCACCACAGGGTTCTTCTTCAACTTCTGTTCATAATGTGTTTCTAACCTTTCCTACAGTAAGAACCTTGATTCCCAACACCATGACAAGTACTCATTTGCTCTACCCACAATAAATACAAATTGTTTCAGAATTACAAAACCAATATCACTACCAATAATAAGCCTTCTAAATAAAGTTAAAGATTTATTTGTAATGCATTTTGTTTTTTGAACATATTCCAGTCAGTATTTAATCAGAAGAAAAAGCGCTAAGAAACATAAATAATAGGAATGTGTTACAGAGGGGCACCTGGGTGGTGCAGTAGGTTGGGCATCTGCCTTCAGCTTGGGTCGTGATCCTGGGATCCTGGAATTGAGTCTGGGCATCACTCTGGGCTTCCTGCTTGGCGGGGAGTCTGCTTCTCCCTTCCCTCTGCTCCTCCCCCTATTTATGCACATGTGCTCTCTCCCTCTCAAATAAATAATAAATAAATCTTTTATTTTTATTTTTATTTTATTTTATTTTTTAAAAGATTTTATTTATTTATTTGACAGAGAGAGAGATCACAAGTAGGCAGAGAGGCAGGCAGAGAGAGAGGAGGAAGCAGGCTCTCTGATGAGCAGAGAGCCCGATGCGGGGCTTGATCCCAGGACCCTGAGACCATGACCTGAGCCGAAGGCAGAGGCTTTAACCCACTGAGCCACCCAGGCACCCCTAAATAAATCTTTTAAAAAATATTTTTTAAAAAAGGAATGTATTGCAGAGGTTTGGTCTTAGGCAACTGTGGAGCTGGTTAAATAGTCTAGGTGCGGGTGATGTTTGTGGGTCTGCTGCTGGATCCTAAAATCCTCAGCCAGACAGGCAGGAAGGAAAGACAGAGGTATAATGGGAGAAACAGGGCAAAAATGAAATCTGTGAGGTTGAGCTAGAAGCTACGGGGAGGGACTTCAGTACGAGTCAGACTGTTATTACCTCGGGCTCTTATTACAGTGTCACTGATGGGGGTCATGCAGGAGAACCTGTCATCACAGAGTTAAACATGCATCCCATAGAAATGATAGCAATTATTGTCACTTCTGGCTTATGGTTGAGAGTGAGCAGAGAGCTCTAAGAGTTACCCTCGCAAATGCATTATCTTACAGCCTTGGTGAAGAGAGTTTGCTCTGCACCATCTCAGGGGATATATATTGGAGTGAGTGAGCAGGTCTTACATTATGGCAAATAATTCCAGCTTAACTAATTTAACATGGCATAAGTTCATACTCTATAGTCAGGAAAGGACACTCAAAAGCCACTCAAGTTAATCACTTTTTCTGTGTGGTTATGTTATGAATTGATATACCATTAGGTTCATTTAGTTAGATTTTACTTTTATTCCCTTAGTCACATGTCCTATAAAGTAAAACTATCTTAAAAAATATACTCAGAGAGGGCGCCTGGGTGGCTCAGTGGGTTAAAGCCGCTGCCTTCGGCTCAGGTCGTGATCCCAGGGTCCTGGGATCGAGGCCCGCACCGGGCTCTCTGCTCAGCAGGGAGCCTGCTTCCTCCTCTCTCCTCTCTCTCTGCCTACTTGTAATCTCTCTCTCTGTGTCAAATGAATAAATAAAATCTTTAAAAAAATATATATATATATACTCAGAGAAGTCTCATTCTCTTCCACCCTGTTCTTACTCATCCCTTATCAGGTGCCATTTCATTAAATATACCGTTTCCCCTTGCTTCTTTCCAAAAGGTAGCATACTGTATATAGTCTACTTACCATGCAATAAAAGTAAACTTAAAAAAATCTTAACACTCCAAATTATCAAATTCACAAAGAGTATTTCAAAGAACTCTGTATCTTAATAACAAACGAAGGGTAGCATAAACAAGATGTTATAAGATGAAATAACATACTGATACAAATACCCTTTGGTAAATGTTAAAAATATAATATCTAGGGTACTTTTTGGAGTGATGAAGATGTTCTAAAACTGATTGTGATGATGGTTGCCTGACTCTATGGATATACTAAAAATCAGTGAATCGTCTATCATATGCTTTCACTCATGTGGGGAATTTAAGAAATAAAACAGAGAAGCATAGGGGAAGGGAGGAAAAAATAAAACAAGATGAAACCAGAAAGGCAGACAAATCATAAGAGACTCTTAATCATAGGGAACAAACTGAGGGTTGCTGGAGGAGAGGGGGTAGGGGGAGAGGTAATGGGGTGATGGGCATTAAGGAGGGCATGTGATATAATGAGCACTGGCTGTTACATAAGACTGATGAGTCACTGAACTCTACCCCTGAAACAAATAACATATTAATCAATTGAATTTAAATTAAAAAATGAAAAAAGCTGTGAATTGTCTATTTATTTTTTAAATAGGCTCCACCCCCAGCATGGAATCCAACGCAGAGCCTGAAGTCATGTCCGTGAGATCAAGACCGGAGTTGAGATCAAGAGTCAGGTCACTTAAATGACTAAGTCACCCAGGCAGCCCATGAGTTGTCTACTTTAAATTGATAGATATATGAATTATATCTCAATAAAGCTGTTATTTTAAAAATTTTAAAAAGAGAGAAATATAAGATCTAATACATTCCATGAATCTAAAAGGAAAGTCTTCCCTCAAGAATTAAAAAACCTGAGAAATGTGAGTTCGGTAGAGGGAATGACAATAGTGTCTAATTCATGACATGACAACAACAGATGACAATAGGTTATTGCAATCAGAGGTTCTATTCTTTGTTAGTTGGAGAAAATTTGGAATGGTGCTCAATGCAAAGGACCACGTTTTTTTGTTTGTTTTTTAAAAGATATTATTTATTTATTTGACAGAGAGAGAGAGGGTGAGAGAGCACAAGCAGGGGGAGCAGCAGAGGGATGAGGGACAAGCAGACTCTCCTCGGAGCAGGGAGCCAGACGCAGGGCTTGATCCCCGGACTCTGAGAGAACGACCCAAGTTGAAGGTAGACACTTAACTGACTGAGCCACAGAGGTGCCCTGAGACCATGTTTTAAGAGGAAAATTGAATACTACACAGAAAGATGAGAAAATGCTTTGAGGAAAGAACTAAAGGAAACAGAACTCTCTTCAAATATTTGAAAGCAGTTACACAGAATAAGAAATAGACTTGTCCTGTGTTCCTCTAAAGGCAAAACAGACCGGAATATAGATGTCATAAAGAGGAGGGTTTCAATTCAGTGTCAAGAAAGAAAAGTTACCATTGAATGTACTATTTTAGTGAGGTCCCCATCACATTTGGATAGAGTCTGGAATTCCACTGAGAAGATTCCAAGTATCTCTCGGCAGGAAGGCTGTCCTGAATCAACTCTATGATTCTATTTTCTATTCATACCTAAATAGCTTCTGAGAATAGCCTTCTATTAATACAAGATGTGTAATTCACCATGATGACCTTGATTCATAAAGAAAACATTAAATTGTAATCAGCTATATATCACTGAATGTGGTTGGAGCTGTAGAAGCTTCCTAGAAGCTGCTTACTTGTTTTCTAGGAGTTGACCACATTAATGTGGATCAGACCTGACTGGGCAGGTCCAAATGATGGGTGGGACTCTCCAGTGTCTGTTAGAATGCAAGATTCAAGACAAAAACACCAGTTGGAAATAAATTGGAAGAGAGAGGGTCAGACATATCAGCAAGGCTTCTTTGTGTCCCAGACATTAACTGGAGCAAAGATCTGAGGAATGCTCCTCACCTAGATGTGTATTCCAGCTTCCAGTGAATATATGAATGCCTCAGGGAATAAGGGGACTGTGAACAAAACCTAAAAGAACTGCAGTGATTAAACTGTCTGTGGGGGATGGCTGGGTGGCTTAGTAAGTTAAGCATCTGTTTTTTGGCACAGGTCATGATCCCACAGTCCAGGGATCCAGTACCGCATCAGGCTCCTTACTCAGTGGGGAATCCCCTTCTCCCTCTGCCTGCTGCTCCCCTTGCTTGTGCTCTCTCTCTCTCTCTCTCTGACAATAAATAAATAAAATCTTTTAAAAAAATAGATGTCTTAAAAAAATAAACTGTAAGACTTTAGAATGCAAGATAATACTCCTTTGGTGCCCATATGATATACCATAACACAAGAAGGAGGTGTTTTTCCTGTTTCTGTGCATATCACAAATTAGCTTGGCCCAGAACATGCTCCAAGAACACAGTACCATACTTTTGGGTAGAGAGTTTCAGCACAGCATCCTGCCTATGGAAGTATTGGGATTTGGGGGGGCAGGGAGTGCCCAAGAGGAGACAGGCGGTATTCTATGGTCAAGGACCTGCATTTATTTTTGCATGTAGTGGTAAGAAGCTAAAGAAAAAAAGGTAAAGTCTTCTTCATTACAATACTGAAATATGTCTTGGTCATTCCCAGTAATAAAAGGGGGGGTGGATTTGAGTATAGAATCCCCTCTGGAGAAGGTGAGGGTAAGTATTTCTAGGACAGCTAGTTCTTTATTCTAAACACAACCTGTCTGTAAATTAAACACAGCTGTAAATTCTTTGACACATCTTCCATTGAGAGGTAGGGTCTATATGCCTTTTCCTTGAATTTGGGGTAGACTCAATGACTTATTACAGACAATAGAATGCAGTAGAAATGAAATAAAATAACATAAAATAAAATGCTACAGAAGTGATACTGTGTAACTTTGGAGGGTAGGTCATAAAATACAATACAGCTTTCACCTTGCTTATAGGAACACTAGTGTTTGGAGCCCTTAGCCACTTTGTAAGAAGTCTGACTATCTTGAAGCAGTCATGCTACAAGGAAGCTCAGGCCACATGAGGAAAGAATCTTTGGGTATTGTGGCTGACTGCCCCAGCTGAGGTACCAGCTTCAACGACTAGGCATATGAGGAAATATGCTTCCAGATTATTCCAGTCTCCACCCATTGAGATACCTCCAGGAATTGAGCCTTCTCAGCTGAAGGTCCTACACATCGTGGAGCAGAGACAAGCCATCTCTGTCTGCTATGCCTTGTCTGAATTCTGACTGAGACAGTAGTCATATTTTACTAAGGGAAAATCGATGTTTGATCCTCAAAATGTTAGAGTTAGGCAGGTTGGGCTGACATTGTGACCACCTTCATTTTATAGACCAAGACAACAACAGCAAACAGAGATTTGAACTTACCTTCTTTCAGATTATATAGCCAAGATGTGGCACGCTGATACTGATCTCTGTATTCCGAAGTCTATGCTTTTTTCATATTTTCCCATCTGGATCCTGTAGGGGCTTTAGAATAGCCTAGGGAAATCAAATAAGATATATCCAGAATTTAAAGACAAGGTCGGAAAATGTTGAGTGAATAGAAGCTAAGAAGAATCAATATTAAATGGATGAGATCAGTCACCCTATGGAGAAATAACTACGTAAGATATGATCTACAGATTGTTGCTGATAAAGAAGGTTATAATTTAAAATGGAACCAATGAAAACAAATCTTAGAACTTTGAATGTTATGAGGAAGTGTCATAATGATATAATTTTTTTAGGGTCTGATTTAAAAAAAATGAAATAGGACTGTTAAAAAAAATGCTGCAAGTTGTGGTTTTGATAAAATCAAGAGTAAAAGGTGCCATGACTGGCTAATGGTGCTATTTTGGTCACTTTAGAAGTATGTCCTTACAGTCAAGAAGGGTGCTTCAGACTAGTGTAGCTTGTTGACATTATCCTTTATGATAATTTTCATTTACTCTACTTTGCCAAACTTCTTTTTGATTCAAATTTAGTTCTTCAAGGAGACTTTTCTACTTGTTAGAAAAAGTACAACAATGCTAACAAATCTGTGATGCCCACTTGATAGGCTCTACTTCCCATTTCTCATTGCAGAGAAATACTAGTATTCTGATTAATCAAGCAGCCTCGCACACAATGCCTTACCTCTAGAGTACCTGGACTCATAGTGACTGTATCAGTATGCAGACATTCTGCTTCGGGAGTCAGTAGGACAGCTTTCCATCTCTTTAATCATGGTGGATACTGTCAGAAGCTCACTGGTGACTTCCCTCCACATGGGAAGGAAAAAAATGTAGTTCACTCAAAGCTTCTCATGACTTGATGTTTAGGTTACTTTGGTGATTAAAACCGTATACCATCAGGAGCCCACATAACTTCCATTATGTTCCTCATTTTTATCTTCCATTTTTTTCTCCCTGAATATTCCCTTTTCCTTTAAGATAAATGTATTTTTATCCAATAATGAATTGGGTTTCTTTCATTTTGTTCTGTAATTGGGCCTCACAAAGGGAATTTAACTCCCCTCTTGTTTTCATGCATATTTTGCACAGCTAACACCTTGGAATATTCTGTTCGTCAAAGGCGCCTAGTATTTAAAATGTTTTGAGTAATTATCTTGAAAATAAAAATTACTGAAGTGTTGATGCTTCAGATGTCTAGAATGCCGTGCCTTGTGCAGGCGCTAGCAGATGGAAAGTTCTCCGTTTCCAGAACGACTGGAAGATGAAAAACGCACTTCAAGAAAACGTTGTATTTCTCAACGATAAGGGACAAGTTTTAGACTTCTATTTAGACCCATTTGAACAGGCCAGATCCTTTAATGAAATGGATACACAAGTCATTCTAATAATTTAGCTGCTCCTAAATATATTTCTATCAAATTCTGCTTGAATGTTCCCACCTTGGGGTTTCACATCTTATTTCTATGACATAGAGACACTCGCCGTGATGAAAAAACCCAAGTAGCCCGGGCTTTCCCGTCCACCTCCCTCTAGGATTTTAACTTCTCCTCCAACGCCACCCATGCTCTTCTCGGAAATCCCACATCACAGGACAGGTTTAGGGCCGAGAAGAGAAAGAAGTAGGAAACTGGAGCCATGGAAACCGCGGAGCCGAGGAAACGTGCGCGCGCGAGGGTGGGCAGGAGGGGAAGCAACCCTCCCCGCACGACGGCGCGAGGGCGCTCCTAGGATTACGTCACGCACCCCGGGTGACGTCACGGCCGTGACACGGGGGTGACGCCGTTGCCGCGGCGACTTCTAGTCGTCTCCGCCCCCTTCCCCCGCCCCCCGCCCAGCGTCCTTCCCCCAATCCCCTCAGGCTCGGCTGCGCCGGGGGCCGCGGGCCGGTTCCTGAGGTGGCCCGGGAGCCCTCC
>LNAC01000057.1:2043407-2056932 GCA_002007465.1 Ailurus styani
GGCGGCGGCGGCGGCTGCGGCGGCGGCGCGGAGCAGGGCCAGGCTCTGTTCAACGGGGATATGGAGCCCGAGGCCGGCGCCGGCGCCGCGGCCTCTTCGGCTGCGGACCCTGCCATTCCCGAGGAGGTGAGTGCCGGCGCACCCTGCACCCGTCTGGGCTCTGGGCTCGGCTGGCTGGTGCTTTTTGGGGGGGAAAGAGGTGGCGGTGGGGATTCTGGTGCCCTCGGCCACCTCCTTCGTTGGGTTCTGCGGGGTGGGAGATGGGCATCCCCGCCTTGTCCCTCTCCGTCATGCAGCTCCTCGCTACGTAAACACACACAGTGGCCCAGGGGGGTTTCCCTGACTCGCAGCCCGGGCTTGGGGGATTGGGGCAGCACTGGTCGAGCAGGAGGCTCTCAGTAGGGGGCGAGACTCGGGGTTGATCCGAGAAGGTCACGGCCGGCTGAAGGTAGCCGGGCTCTCGTCTCTTCGATGTTTTCATTATGGGGGGGGGGCAGGGAAGGGTGGCGGCATCCAGGTGAATAGATGCAGGTTAGTAGCCGGGGCCGGGACCCCAGCTTGAGTTGCTGTTGTGATCATTACATGGTCACGGGGTCACGGAGCGCATCGTTCCCCTCCTGTCTCCCTGATGTCCCCCTGTTCAGGCCGCTGCCCTCCACTCCACTTTTCCACTTGTTTGGGGGGGGGGATTTCTCTTCACCTGTTTGACCCAGCAGATGGTTTTGATTTAATCTGTACTTTTTTCAGCCTTAAATCCCACTGTTTTCGTTCTCCTTTTTATCCCGGTGTCAGGCCCCCAGTTCTGTGCTCTGTCGCGGAGTGGTAACCCCCCCCCCATCCCATTCCCATCTGCTGCTTCGCTCTTTTGCCGGTTGTCGGACCTGCCAGCCTTCTAGCCTTAGTTTCTACTTAAAACCATTTTTGCACCTCTCTTATCCTAGTTCTCTTTAGTCCCTCTTAATCATTCTACTGCTCCCTAACATTGTTATCTATTATCTTTACAAATCCGTCTGGACGCTTTGGAGCTTCTTCCTTACTTTCTGAATCCTGAAGCTGTCAGGATTCCATCAGGTTTCTTTTGCACTACTGGCACTTTCTGGTTAGTCTTCCATTGTGTATTCACACCTCTTTATTTTTTCCTACCCATTTTTAAATAGATTTGATTGATTTCTTTCTGTTGTCCTCCTTTTTGTCCCAGTTTTTACCTTTCACTTTTTCCTCTTTGGCTTCTCCTCCTCTCAGCCTATTTTTTTTGCATTATTCAGCCTCTTACCACTTTGTCAAATTATTTACATTTGGTTTTTAAGAAAAATTTATTCCATTTAGTATTTGGCATTGTACTATATAAAAAATACACTTTATTATACTTTGCAAATAATGAGATAATATTTGGTATAATAACTGTGCTTTGTAATTGATTAGATAACATGAGTTATTCCGTTGACTTTGCTCGAAGTTCTCTTTCCTTCCTACTGCTTACATTTGGTTTCCCAATTCTCAACGTCTCATTCTTTCTTCTGTCTGTGCAATGCTCCTTTTCCTGCTTCATCATCTTTACTTTGGAAATTCAACCCTGTGCTTGCTCTACTATCAGTTTGTTCACAATAATAATAATTTTCAGCTCTTATACCACCTCCATCTATGCCCATGATATGTTCTATACCATCATTTGATCTAAAGTTTTCATATCTTTTCTTTTTTCTTAAATTGCATGACTTTCCACTTAATTTTTAGTTTGCTTTTTTGCTCGGATCAGTTTCCTCTAACATCTGTTCATTTTCCCCCACTTCTTGGATTCTAAGGATAGAGCTCTTCCCTTCTTCCATTCCCTAGTTTATTCTGATTTCTTGTCCCCCCTTACCATTCATTTGGACTTGTTTCCTGGCTTTTGGTTCTTGACTTGCTGAAGCTTCCTCTTGTCTTCCCTACACCTCCACATTCCTTCTTATTTATAAACAGCTTTGTTCCGTTGACATGGAAATTTATTTTTAGGATACATTGTTTTTAATGGATAAATACTAGGGGTCACATCTGCTGTCTATTTTTTCCATGAATCGGATATGCCTTTGTCTTACCAGGCACAGGTGCCTCTAGGCTTGCTTTACTCTGTAGTGTATGTGTGGTTTTGTTGAATTGTAACTTTGAAGACTATTACAGAGTAGAAGAATGGATAAATTAATGGGTATGGGTCATGAAATTGTAATTCTCTGATTATAACATTGTTTACATTGAGAACTTTAAGACTTAGTAGAACAGTTTGCAATGATATAGAGAAGTCTTTTGTTAAGTACAGTCTCTGCTATCTTGTTTGAAAGGGCCAGATTGTTTGAGTTCTACCCTCTGATTCAGTAGGTGAGAGCGCCGAAAGTTTCAGTATTTGGCACACTTCCTGGGCAGGTCTCATGTATCAATGCTTGAGAACCACTACACTAATGAATTTAAGTTTAAATTGCCAATCATTGGAAAGCATACTGGTATCTCCTGAAACTACAAGGATACTCCTAACTAAATTTAATTAGAAGTGTTTTGTACTGCCTCCTCCTCTCAGGTTTTAGTGTTTAGTGACGAATAGTTTTCCCTCTATAATTTCTTATAGGAGCTGATAATAAAGGTATTTGCATCGTGGAGGAGGGGAATAAATGATTAAAAGTGGATCTCTTTTGAATGTAGATATCAATGTTATGGATGCCAGAAGAAATTCCTCCAAGAAATCGTTTAAAATTTGAAGTATGTTAATTCAGTGCAAATCGATATATACTGTGGTCTTTTTTTTTTTTGAAGAGTGAGATTTAATTTAATTTTTTTATTAAAGATTTTTATTTGTTTATTTGATAGAGACACAGTGAGAGAGGGAACACAAGCAGGGGGAGTGGGAGAGGGAGAAGCAGTCTCCCCGCGGAGCAGGGAGCCCAATGCAGCGGCTCCATCCCAGGACCCTGGGATCATGACCTTGAGCCAAAGGCAGATGCTTAACCCACGGAGCCACCCAGGCACCCCTGTACTGTGGTCTTTTAATTTAACTATCTTCCTTATGTGTACTTAAAGAGATATAATTGCCAAGTGCATGGAAAGAAATGAAGTTATGCTTGTATAAAATGACACATTTTATTCTAAAGAATTCCCTTGCCTGACAGTAAAAAATTTTTTTGTTTTTGTTATTAAAGTTTCTCAGAGGGAGGGCGCCTGGGTGGCTCAGTGGGTTAAAGCCTCTGCTTTCGGCTCAGGTCATGATCTCAGGGTCCTGGGATCGAGGGCCGCATCGGGCTCCCTGCTCGTGGGGAGCCTGCTTCCCCCTCTCTCTCTCTCTGCCTGCCTCTCTGCCTCCTTGTGATCTCTCTCCCTCTGTGAAATAAATAAATAAAATCTTTAAAAAAAAAAAAGTTTCTCAGAGGGAAATTTGAGCTGCATTAAAATTTCTGACTATAGAGGGAAAGCACATTCATTATTGAAAAATTAGAAAGCTGTAAGTACAAAAAAGAAAAAAAAATCTGTAATCTTGCCACTAGGATATAATTAGTTTAAACATTTTGGTGTGTAGCCAAAACTTTTTTTATGTTTGTATAATACAGTATATGTGGTTTTATAATATTTTTAAACTTAATATAGCAAAATATTTTACATTTCATTAGGTAATACTGTAATTTTTTTAAACTAATCATTTTTTGGATATTAGAGATTTTTTACTGCTTGTTATCAAACATTTTGAACATAGAATATAGATTTTAGTTTTTAAATTGTTTTGGGAAGTGAACAAATTTCATGTCCTGTATTTGTATTACTCTGTAGATGTCAAAATAGGATGTTCTGGTAAATGATAGGAGCTTATTAAATATTTATGAAATGAATGTGCTTATACTTTTGGTATTAAACCTTTACTTCTGACCACTTATGTTTCCCCAATGTTTCTTTCCATGACCATATGGTATAATATGGGATAACATGACTATATAGTATAATAAATACATTTATTTTTAAAAATGTGTTATACCAGAGTGTGATATTTATTAACTATTCTTCTGCTGTGTTGCTGTAGGAGTTTCTTGCAGTTGCATTACAATTAAAATTATATTGTTTTTAAGATCTCTTATCACCAGCTTTAGTTAAGTTGTGTAATTAAAATCATTGACTAAGCAGTATTCTGGGATGGGATCTTCTTTATCATGTGGTCCAGTGTATTAAAACACATCTTTATGAACCATGTGAAACCAGGTTGGATTACCTCATGCTCCTGAAAGGAGGTAGTCCCGTTAGCATACCGTGTGCTTGTGTAGTTGTGGTATTGCTGTTAATACTTGTTTAGGTATTTTTGAAGGTGGACAATACATACGTGTTAGGCATAACTATAAAATAGCCGTTTGTCTTTAGTATTTCTAGTTTTGTCTCTTTGGGTACTCTCTCTCCCTCCCTTCTTTCGGCCTCCACTCCTTTTATTTAGAAAACTATCTGATATCAGTCACTTACACATGCTGGCTGTTAAAGGAATCATTTATCAGTAAACAGATAAGAAAGGAATGTTGGTACTGGCTGCTCAGATCTTTGAATGTAGTAAACCTAAGAGCAAACTTGATTTAATCTTGTTTGGATAATACGCCAGAAAAATTATATTTGGATAACAGGCTTAGAGAAGTTTGACTTTTCTCAGTTCCCTGTCCCTTGCTTTTCTGATAAGGATGAATAGGAAGCTGTTCTAACAACTGTTAACCTATGTTCTGAGTGGTGGGTAAGAGAGGAAAGGAGCAGGCTACATGGTTTTTTAGCATTTTCTAAGACCTCGTGCTTACCTGTTGAAGAATGAGGCAGCTGCTTAGCTTTCTTCCTTTTTCCTTTTCCCCAATAATAAAGTTGTCTTCTCCTTTAGAATTGAATGAAAATGTGTTTTGTTTTCATAAACACCTTGATATTAATTTAGCTGTGTACTTAGTGAACACTTTGTATCACAATCCCCTTGTTTTAGGAAATGTAGTATGTTGCTATGCTTCCTATATTTCTTCCTCAAATTGTCATTACAATAAGCCTTTATTGTCAGTAATTCTTACTGGATTTTGTCTTCCTTAGAAGTTGAATTGAGTCTTTTACTTGTTCTCTATTTCCCCTACATTGGTTATTCTGTGAGGTTAGGATCAGCAATAGTTAGAGAACTGAATTCAAAATAGGTGAGCCTGTATAGGAGCTTTTCGTTTTTTAAAGGTAAGCAGTGCTTTTATAGTCATAATGTTATAGATAATATAAGAACCAAAAAGATAGTCTCATTTGTTCCATTTCTTTGTTAAATATTTGCTGGAGGCATTGACGTGTTCTGGGAGGTAGTCTTTATTTTTTAGTTTCTTTTGGCTACCAACCTAATTTACTATCATACATAATTAGCATGGTGGACGAAACTCTTAATACAGCCTACACCCTAACATTAAGCAATTATTTTTTTCTACCCTCTACCCTCTGAGATTATTTTGGTTTCCATGTTTTCTCTTGGGCTTAAAAAACTATTAGTCTTCTTTCTTCCCATATCAAGACTATGCATATAGAGGGAAATTGATGCCCAGTAACATTACATTCCTTTCTGGGTCTTGGGAATGTCCTCGATACAGAATATAAAAATTGCTCTGAACTCAATTAACTTGATGTCTTCTGGAAGCTCTGTAACATCAAACAAAACATCATTTTCATTCTTATAATGTGGCTGCAGTTATCGATAGCACTTTTGGGGCAAATGTACCATAGGATGGTAGTTTTACAGGGTAGGATACCACTGTGAGAAATTCACGTTTTAAGTTACTCATACATACAAAGGAGAAACAGTTTTTGTCTGTTCTAAACATTTTTTTTTATCTTCACCTTTTGCAACAGTATCTGGCACATAGGTACTCATATATTTAGTGAAAGAAATAGTGAATGGAACCCTATTACAAATGATGCACTCTGTTTTTCTGTACTTTGCAGTTCTCTTTTTTTATGCTACTTATAAGTCCGTTTACTAGATTGACAACCAATTGGTTCCAAAGACCATTTTGAAAAACACTGTTTTAGGGTTTTCAAGGGCCTTCTTCAGAGGTTGACTAAAGGCTGTGTTCAGTCCCCCTACACCTTAACTCTTGAAGTTCTTCATTTATCTGCTTTACATGTTGGTTTCCTTGAAAAGAAAAGTGTTTTATGGCTGTGAAAATTTTAGAGGTCCTGTGTATGAAGAGAGATGTGTACTGGCACATGAATCTTCTCAATTATAATAATCTATATAGAAAATTTCAACAACATGTGTCTGACAGTGGTCAGCAAACATTTTTTGGTAAAGGGTCAAATAGTAAAATTTTAGGCACTATGGGCCTAACTGCTTTGTCTCTGTCAAAACAACTCAACAGACTCAACAATGGCATTATAGCACAAAAGCAGGTTATAGACTGTATAAGCAGGTGAACCTGACTGTTCCAATAAAATTTACTTAAGGACACTGAAATTTGAATTTCATATACTTTTCATGTGTCGTGAAATACTCTTGATTTATTTCAACCATTTAAAAATGCAAAACTAGGGCGCCTGGGTGGCTCAGTGGGTTAAAGCCTCTGCTTTCGGCTCAGGTCATGATCTCAGCGTCCTGGGATCGAGGCCCGCATCGGGCTCCCTGCTCGGCAGGGAGCCTGCTTCCTCCTCTCTCTCTCTGCCTGCCTCTCTGCCTCCTTGTGATCTCTCTCCCTCTGTGAAATAAATAAATAAAATCTTTAAAAAAAAAAATATTTAAAAATGCAAAACTAGTCTTGTGGGCTGTATTAAAATATATGATGGCGTAAATTTAGTTCATGGGCCAAAGTTTTCAGACTCCTGGTCTAGGGAAGACTGAATTATATTAGAGCTTCTGAAATTAAGGTATGGGTTAGAGGTCTATAAAAAGTTCATAATTGCTTTTTGAGAAAAATCAGGTTGATTCGCTTATAATTTACATGTACCATAATGTACCATTTTAACTGTACAGTTTGTTAAGTTTTGACAACTCCTGCCACAATTAAGACACAGAACATTTCCGTCATTTCAAATGTTCCTAGTTCCTCTGCATTCTGTCCCTTTGCCTGACCCTTAGTTCCTGGCAGACACTGGTCTGATCTCTAGTTTTACCTTTTCCCAAAAGTTATATGAATGAAGTCATGCAGTATGGGGTTTCTGTATTTGGCTTCTTTCATTTAGTTTGATGTTTTTGAGATTCACCCATGTTGTATGTATCAGCAATTAGTTTCTGCTTATTGTTTAGTAATATTCTATTGTATGGATGTGTCCCAATTTATTTATACATTTACCAGTTGATGAGTAGTAGGGCTGTTTTTACTTCTCAGCAATTATAATAAAGATTGCTATAGGGCGCCTGGGTGGCTCAGTGGGTTAAAGCCTCTGCTTTCGGCTCAGGTCATGATCTCAGCGTCCTGGGATCGAGGCCCGCATCGGGCTCTCTGCTCAGCAGGGAGCCTGCTTCCTCCTCTCTCTCTCTGCCTGCCTCTCTGCCTCCTTGTGATCTCTCTCCCTCTGTGAAATAAATAAATAAAATCTTTAAAAAAAAAAAGATTGCTATAAACATTTGGGTTCAGGTGTTTTTTTGTTTTTTTGTTTTTTTGTTTTTACTTGACAGAGCGTGAGATCACAAGTAGGCAGAGAGGCAGGCAGAGAGAGAGGAGGAAGCAGGCTCCCCACTGAGCAGGGAGCCCTATGCGGGCCTCGATCCCAGGACCCTGAGATCATGACCTGAGCTGAAGGCAGAGGCTTTAAACCACTGAGCCACCCAGGCAGCCCTGGATTCAGGTTTTCGTGTGGATATTGGTTTCCATTTCTTTTGAGTAAGGACGTAGAAGTGGGGTTGATGGTTATATGGTAAGTATATATTTAACTTTATAAGAAACTGCCAATCCAATAAAAAAAATGGGCAGAGGACATGAACAGACATACCTCCACAGAAGACGTAGAGATGGCCAACAGACACATGAAAAGATTCTCAATGTCACTCATCATCAGGGAGATGCAAATCAGAACCACAGCGAGATATATCACATGACCCCTGTCAGAATGGCTAAAATCAGAGACTCAAGAAACAAGTGTTGGCGGGGATATGGAGAAAAAGGAACTCTCATGTGCTGCTGTGGGAATGCAAACTGGTACAGGTGCTGGTGGAAGACAGTATGGAGGCTTCTCACAAAAATAAAAACGGAAATACCCTATGATTCAGTAATCACATTACTGGCTATTTACCCAAATAATATAGAAACAGCAATTTGAAGAGACATGTGCATCCCTGTGTTTATTGCAAGATTATTTACAATAGCCAAACTATGGGAGCACCCCAAGTGTCCATCGACTGATGAATGGATGAATAAGTGGTGTATGTGTATGTATATGTATATATAGCACATAAGAATAGTATTAATCATAAAAAAGAATGAAATCTTGCCATTTGCAACAACATGCATGGATCTAGGCTGTATAATGCTAAATAAGTCTGAGAAAGGCAAATACTGTGTGATTTCATTCATATGTGGAATTTAAGGAAGAAAACAAATGAACAAAGAAAAAAAAGACCTTTTTTTTTTTTTTAAGGATTTTATTTATGTATTTGTGAGAGAGGGTTAGAGAGCACAAGAGCAGGGTTAGGGGCAGAAGGAGATGCAGACTCCCCTCTGAGCAGGGAGCCGATATGGGGCTTGATCCTGGGACTCTGGAATCATGACCTGAGCCAAAGTCAGTCAGATGCTTAACCAACTAAGCCACCCAGGTACCCTAAAAAACAGACTCTTAACTATAGATAACAAACATGGTTACCAGCGGGGAGTTAGGTAGGGGGATGGGTGAAATAGGTGAAGGGGATTAAGAATACACGTATCTTTTTTTTTTTTTTTAAGATTTTTATTTATTCATTTGACACAGAGAGAGAGATCACAAGTAGGCAGAGAGGCAGGCAGAGAGAGAGGAGAGAGGAGGAAGTAGGCTCCCTGCTGAGCAGAGAACCTGATGTGGGCCTCGATCCCAGGACCCTGGGATCATGACCTGAGCCGAAGGCAGCGGCTTTAACCCACTGAGCCACCCAGGCGCCCAAGAATACACGTATCTTGATGAGCACTGGGTAGTATATGAAACTGTTGAATGACTATATTGTACATTTGAAGCTGATATAACAAAGTATGTGAAAGAAACTGCCAAACTAGGACCATTTTGTATCGTCACCCACAGTGAATGAGTGTTGCAGTTATTCTGTATCCTTGTCAGGATTTGGTATTGTCAGTCTTCTTAGTTTTAGCCATTCTAGTAGATATGTAGTAGTTGCTTATTGTGGTTTTGATTTGTACTTTTCTAATAACTAATGTTGGACATCTATTTATGTGCTTATTTACTATCCATATATTTTCTTAGGTTAAGTCTCCCATTTAAATCTTTTTATTCAGTATTTATCTTCTCGTAGAGTTGTAAGAGTGCTATATTTATATTTTGGATATAAGTCCTTTATATTGGTAGGTGTTTTGCATATGCCTCCCTGTCTGTGGCTTGTCTTTTACTTTTTCCTAATTGCCTTGTCCAGTTTATCATTTTTTTCTTTTATGTTTCCTGCTTTTTGTGTCCTATTCACTAAATCTTTGTCTAACTTAAGATCATAAAATTTTCTCCCATGTTTTTGTTCTAGAAATGTTACAGTTTTAACTATTACATTTAGGTCTGTCATCCATTTGGAGTTAATTTTTATATATGTTGTGAGGTAGAGGTTAAAGTTACTTCATTCTTTTCATATGGGTGTCTGGTTGTTTCATAGGTGTTGAAGAAACTTTTTTCAATCAAGCTACCTTGGCACCTTTATTGAAATCAGTTGATTATATATGTGAGTTTTGTAGTCTCTTATTGACCTATATGTCTCTTCTTTTGGCCAGTACCACACTGTCTTGATTACCATAGCTTTATAGTTAATTCTTAAAATCAGGTAGATCCAATTCATAGGATTTTTAGCACTTCAAAATTTGATTTTTTAATTTCTTGTGTTAACTGTACTTTTAGAAGGAAAAGGTCCATAATTTTCTTATTCTCAGAGGTGTTTTCTACCCCAAGATTCACTGCCGTGTATAATTAGTACACTCCTATCTTGAGTTATTTGGTGGGGAAGTTCATGAAAAATGGCAGGTAAAGAAAACCCATTATATCCAAAATTAATTTCTTTATAAGAAATGAAGGGAATGTTTCAGTAGGTTGCATAAAAAAATCAATAATGTCCTTTTTACCATATTGCAAAAATATTAACTGTAATGAAAATACATGTGGGTGAAAGTGAGTATATTAAGATGTTTATTCACCAGAGAAGTCACTGAAAATATCAGTTGGTGGAAGATACCACTTTATACTATGTTATTCTCCATCTTCATTATAAGAGTTCTTTCATTTGAAACGTATGTTATGTTCTGTGATTTTCCTGAATTAGCACCTTTATTGATCTTAGAGTCACCATTAAATTGTTTTTACTAAGGATAATGCATATGATAGTTGTTGGTCATATTTCTACCTTTTTTCATTGGGGCCCATAGGATCCTTCATCTTTTTTTTTTTTTAATAATTACACTGGTGATAGCTTTTTATTGCTTAGCTTAAGGGGAGCCCCTACAATATAAAATATTTCTGGTCATGCTTTTCATTTAGTTATTAAAAAGCAAAAATCAGGGCGCCTGGGTGGCTCAGTGGGTTAAAGCCGCTGCCTTCGGCTCAGGTCATGATCCCGGGGTCCTGGGATCGAGGCCCGCATCGGGCTCTCTGCTCAGCGGGGAGCCTGCTTCCTCCTCTCTCTCTCTCTGCTTGCCTCTCTGCCTACTTGTAATCTCTCTCTCTCTGTCAAATGAATAAATAAAATCTTAAAAAAAAAAAAAAGCAAAAATCAGCAAATGTGTTCATAAGTCATAAATACCTCACTAGTACAGGGCTATGTGACGATTGGTAAGGTAGATACCATCTAGACTTTTGTTCATGTTAAGAGGAGTGTTACTCCAATTATATTTGATTACCTTGCAAATTTTGAAACTGCACTTCCAGGGAGAGAGATACTCAACATTTTGGTAAACCATTTTCAACTGTTGTTCCAAAATTAGTATTTTTTTAGTATTTTTTTTTTTAAATGCTTTTTCTAGGGTGCCTGGGTGGCTCAGTTGGTTAAATGTCCAACTCCTGATTTGGGCTCAGGTCATGATCTCAGGGTCCTCGCTCGGATGGAGACCCCTCCGGAGCTCACGCCTTTGGAGAGTCTGCTTCTCTTCCCCAGCACCACCCCCACCCCCCACCCCACACTCTCTGGCGCTTGTGCACATTCTTTGAAATAAATCAGTAAGACTTTAAAAAAATATTTAAAAATGCTTTTCCTTATTGTAAAAGATAGTTTGTGTTTAAATTGAGAAATACTCTGTTCTTATATTTTTTCTTTTTTTTTCTTTTTTTTTTTTATTTTATTTTATTTATTTTTATTTTTTTTTTTTTTAAAGATTTTATTTATTTATTTGACACAGAGAGAGAGATNTTTTTATTTTATTTTATTTATTTTTATTTTTATTTTTTTTAAAGATTTTATTTATTTATTTGACACAGAGANAGAGAGAGATTACAAGTAGGCAGAGAGACAGGGAGAAGAGGAAGCAGGCTCCCTGCTGAGCAGAGAGCCCGATGTGGGCCTCGATCCCAGGACGCTGAGATCATGACCTGAGCCGAAAGCAGAGGCTTTAACCCACTGAGCCACCCAGGCGCCCATATTTTTTCTTATAGAAAATATGCAGCTGTTAATAACACAAAAAATGATTTTCTGTTTTTAGAACAGCTTAAATTGAAATTTTAGGATGCTTTGAATTAGTCACTGAATATTTTGAAACAGTTTAAAATATTGCTTGGGCGTGGTCTTTTATTGATGTAGGATTTTTTTTTTTTTTAAAGATTTTATTTATTCATTTGACACAGAGAGAGAGATTACAAGTAAGCAGAGAGGCAGGCAGAGAGAGAGGAGAGAGGAGGAAGCAGGCTCCCCGCTGAGCAGAGAGCCCGATGTGGGCCTCGATCCCAGGACCCTGGGATCATGACCTGAGCCGAAGGCAGCGGCTTTAACCCACTGAGCCACCCAGGCGCCCCTGATGTAGGATTTTTAAACTATGTTTCTACATTACAGTATTTGGAAAATAAATTTGGTTGTATAGATGGAATTTCATTCATTCATTCATTCATTCATTCATTCATTCATTTATATTTATTTGACAGAAAGATAGCACAAGTAGGCAGAGTGGCAGGCAGAGAAAAAGGGAGAACCAGGCTCTCTGTGGAGCAGGGAGCCTGATGTGGGACTCGATCCCAGGACCCTGGGATCATGACCTGAGCCAAAGGCAGCAGCTTAACCAACTGAGCCACCCAGGCACCCCTTTATTTATTTTTTGAGACAGAGTGAGTGTGAGGAGGGGATAGGGGCAGAGGGGGAGAGAGAGAATCTTAAGCAGTCTCCATGCCCAATGCGGAGCTAGATGTGGAGCCTGACGTGGGGCTCCACATGGGGCTCAACATGGGGCTTGATCTCAGAACCCTGAGATCACGACTTGAGCTGAAAACAGGAGTGGGTGGCTTAACTGACTGAGCCACCAAGGTGCCCCTAGATGCAATTTTAAGATTACAGGGGATAATATAATAGCTCCAGCAGTAACACTATAAATAGTTATTGGAACGTGCATGTTTTGTATTGTATTTGAGTGCCTATAATATACCAGGTAGTACTCTAGGTGCTTAGGAGTACATTTGAAAACAGATCAAAGATCTCTACCCTTATCTAGCTTATATGTTGGTGAAGGTGTGTGTGTGTAGTGGGGGAGGGGCAGACAGACACGCAAAAAGAATTATATAGTATGTTTGAAAGTAATAAGTATATGGAAAAATATGGGCGCCTGGGTGGCTCAGTGGGTTAAAGCCTCTGCCTTCAGCTCAGGTCACGATCTCAGGTACTGGGATCGAGGCCCGCATCGGGCTCCCTGCTCGGCAGGGAACCTGCTTCCTCCTCTCTCTCTGCCTGCCTCTCAGCCTACTTGTGATCTCTGTCAAATAAATAAATAAAATCTTAAAAAAAATAAGTATATGGAAAAATAAAAGTAGAACAGGACAAGGTTTGCAGTTTAAAATAGGGAGATTAGGGTAGGGCTTTAGTTGAGAAGGTTAATATTGAGTAAAGATTTTAGAAGGTAAAGGAAAAGGATTTCGGACAGAAGAACCAAATTCAAAGGTTCTGAGTCAGGAATGTGCCTTGCCTATTAGAGAAAGCGCGGAGGGTAAAGTTGCTGCAGTGGCTTAAAGAAGGGAGGCAAGTAGTAGGAGGTGAAATCTAAGAGGTGTTGGAATAAGAGTGGGAACAGAAGCATGATCAAAGGGCGCCTGGGTGGCTCAGTGGGTTAAAGCCGCTGCCTTCGGCTCAGGTCATGATCCCAGGGTCCTGGGATCGAGGCCCACATCGGGCTCTCTGCTCAGCGGGGAGCCTGCTTCCTCCTCTCTCCTCTCTCTCTGCCTGCCTCTCTGC
>LNAC01000057.1:2056971-2216359 GCA_002007465.1 Ailurus styani
AAAAAAAAAAAAAAAAAAAAAAAGAAGCATGATCAAAGGCTATTGACTTTTGTTTTAAGTGAAACGGGTAGCCATTCAAAGTTTGAGCAGTCACAGTGGAGGTACAAGAGTTCGTTTTTAACAGAAATGTTCCGGTGGCTATTTAGAGAATAGACTGTAAATGGACAAAGGTAGATGTAGGGGAACCAGGGAGGAAGCTTTTGGAATTACATAGACAGTGATTTAGACCAGATCAGAAGCAGTAGAAGTATTGAGAAGTGATCAGATTCTGGATATTTTTAAAGTAGAGCCAACAGGATTTGTTGATAGGTTAAACATGAGGTGTGCAAGAAAGAGAGGTGTCAAGGGGGAAGGGGAGGGCACAGATTAAGAATTCAGTTTGGGGTATGTTAAGTTTGAAATATCTATAGTTTGGGAGCGAGGACTAGTGACAGAAACTGTTTGCCATATGTATGTCTTAATTTCTTCTTGAGTATACACTTAGACACTTCTCCTTAGTACTTAGGTGTGGTTATATGATTAAGTTCTGGCTAATATAATATGAGCACATGTGATATACACTAATTCTAGGTCTGCTCCATACAAACATCTTCCTTCCTGTTTTTCCCTTCTGGTTGGTTGGAGCATGATGATCCCGAGGGTAAGTTGGAAGCCCTATGTTGTAAATGGTAGATTGACCATTAGCCTGAATACTGCATGGGTAAAGACCACCTTGCTAACCTTTTCAGCAGCCTAGTACTGTTAGATGGATAAGAAATTAGCTTTCGGGTGCCTGGGTGGCCCAGTGGGTTAAAGCCTCTGCTTTCGGCTCAGGTCATGATCTCAGGGTCCTGGGATCGAGGCCCGCATTGGGCTCTCTGCTCAGCAGGGAGCCTGCTTCCTCCTCTCTCTCTCTCTCTGCCTCTCTGCCTACTTGTGATCTGATCTCTCTCTCTGTGTCAAATAAATAAATAAAATCTTTAAAAAAAAAAGAAATTAGCTTTCATTGTATTTGAGTCCTTATGCCTTTTGAGTGTATTTGTCATAGCAGTTAGCCAACCCTAAATTTGGGATTTGGGTAGTATTTAAAGTTGTGATATTGATGTGGTTTATCAAGGGAATGAGCATAGACAGGAAAAAAGAAAGCCAAGTTTGGAGAAAAGAGGAGGAGCCTGAGAAGGAGCTACCAGTAAGGTAGGAAATCGAATGAAGAAAGTTTATTAATAGAAAGTGGTCAGTTGTATATGCTGCTAGGTTAAGTAGGATACTGAGAATTCATCATTGGAGTTAACAAAGTAGAGGTATTGTGATCTAGACAAGAATAGAGCATTGAGATGAGGTTCCAAGGGAGATAATTTTGATTGAGTGATTTTAAGGGAGAATAGAAAGGGAAGTGAAGATAGTGAAGAATTTTCCTATAAAGGGGAACAGAGAAATGGGGCAATAGCTAGCGAGGGAAGTGGGGTTGTGGAATTTTTTTTAATGATTAAAAAAAATGAGGACATATAGTGATAGGAATGAATCCTTAGAGAGTAAAACATTAATGATTTCTGAAGAGGGAGAAGGAGGGGTGAGGGAGAGAGAGAGACACTGCTGGAGCAATCTCTCTGAAGGAAAGAGGGAAAGGGATTTAGTGAACAAGTGGAGGGATTGGCTCTCAAAAGGAACATGGATACTTTATGATAATATGTGGTAAGGCAGAGTATATCGATACAAATGTTGATAGGTAGGTACATGTGATGCTGGGAGTCTGTATGTGTTCTCTTCCAATTCCTTTATTCTTTTTCAGTAACACTCAAGGTTACCAGCTAAGAGTGAGTCTTGGGGATATGTGCATTTAGAAGAGAGATGAAGGTCTTAAAGTTGTTTGGGAGCACATGAGAGTGAATGGACTGGGATAAAGAGTAAAATTGATAAGCAATATTAAATTGTTTTACCTGTTGTCCAGACAGCATTGTGGGACTTCTGACTTTTTGGTGCAGGTCCTCAGATCAAAGTTAAATATAACTTGCCAAGGCAGTTTAAGAATTGGTATGAGTCATTCTCATTTTGACTCACAGACATGGAATCATTGGAAAATAGAACATGAATTATTACTTCTTCATGAAGTACCTGCCTTTATCATGCTATGAATTTAAACTAAATTTGGAGAGGTCTGGTTACTAATTTTCTTTTCAAAAACAATTCTTTGATTCTTTCTATATTGAAATTTTATTGAATATTTATTTTGTCTATATAGAATAGCATCCTCATCATTGCCGTTTAATTTTTAAACTGTACAGTGAAGCACTTGTTTTCCTATTACTTTCTTTCAAATGCTTTCCAAGCTTGACTTATCTTTTGCTCATGCTTTTCCTGCTGCCTGAAATATAAATTCCTTCCCCTGTCATCACTCTATCCAGACCTTTCAGACTTAGCTCACTTACTGCAGGAAGCCTTCCTTAACCTCTTTTCAAGGCCTAGTTAGGTATCTCTACTTTGTGCTTTCACAGTATGTCAAAGTATACTTGGTATCATTTTATTTACTGTATAATAGGGGTTTTTTTTGTATCTGTGCATTCCCTTAGACCAGTGTCATTCAGTCAAAATTTCTGTCATGAGAAATGTTCTGTGCTTTCTATTATGTCCACAGGTGGCTGCTATGCACCCAAAATGTGTATAGGAGGACTGAAGAGTTGGATTTTAAAATTTATCTAATTCATTTAAATAGTCATATATGGCTACTGGCTGCTTTGGACCCTTTTAAAGTCAAGGCTTATGTGGAATTCATATTTATTTTTCATTGATTAGCAGTACTTACTGCTACTTAAATTACTGGGTTCTTTCTCAGTACTCTTAGACCAAATAGTTATCACTCACCTGGAATATGGCAGTTTTCTTCTCCACTTCTGTTCTTAACCATAGCTTTCTGGTTTATGCAGCAATAAGTACTTCAGTATTATAAAGCTAGGGTTTTTGTTGTTTTGTTTTGTTTTTCTCTTTCAGACTGAAAAACTGGATACTGTGAGGTTACCTCAAATAATTTGTTTCTTTTTTTTTAAGATTTTGTTTATTTGACAGAGAGAGAGAGATCACAAGTAGGCAGAGAGGCAGGCAGAGAGAGGGGGGAAGCAGGCTCCCTGCTGAGCAGAGAGCCCGATGCGGGCCTCGATCCCAGGACGCTGAGATCATGACCTGAGCCGAAGGCAGAGGCTTAACCCACTGAGCTACCCAGGCACCCCCCTCAAAGAATTCCTGAGAGTTGAGTAGCAAGGAAGAGACTCACTGGGCTTGCCGAGGGTAGGGAGGCAATTTCTGCTTCAACCAAGTTGAAGTTCCACTTCCTAAGTTACTATATTGAAATTGTGCTTGAGATTTCATACGGTGGGGGGGTGGGGGGAAGGCTTCTAAAAGATAACACTTTTTTTTTTTTAAGATTTTGTTTGTTTATTTATTTAGAGAGTGTGGGCACGGTTCGTAGTAGGGGAGGGAGAGAATCTCAAGCAGACTCCCCGCTGAATGCGGAGCCCAACGTCGGCCTCAGTCCCACTACCCATGAGATGATGACCTGAGCCAAAAACTAAGGGTTTGGACGCTTAACCAACTGAGCCACCGAAGCACCCCTAAAATATAACACTTTTGATGGAGGAAACAGGGCATGCACATTGCAGTATGTGATTAAGTACCAGAGTGGATGATGGAGGAGTTCAGAAATGGAATGTTATTATAGGCTAATGAGGTCTTGATAGAAGTTAGTGTTTAACCTAGACAGGTGGAAGGAAGGAGAAAAGATATAATAGGTAGTGGGAATAGACTTTGCAAAGAACTGGAGTTAGAAATACATATGGTACTTTTGTTAAGAAACTGGATCGTCGTGGTTTTTTTTTTTAATTTAATTTGATTTTTTTAAAGATTTTATTTATTTGACAGAGAGAGCGAGAGTGGGAACACCAGTAGGGGTAGGGAGAGAGGGAGAAGCAGGCTTTCTCGCAGAGCAAGGAGCCCGGTGCGGGTCTCAGTCCCAGGAACCTGGGATCATGGCCTGAGCCGAAGGTTAGCAACTGAGCCACCCAGGTGCCCCAGGACCATCATGTTTATAGTTGAGTGACTTGTATAAAATAAAATTTGGCTATGTTAGACAGTACTGCATTGTGGAAAATAGTTATAGACTGAAAAAATTTTTTATAGATTTTAAAAATATATATATTTTTATTTATTTATGAGAGAGAGGAGAGAGAGAGAGAGTGCACACAAGGTCGGGTGGTGGGGGGACAAAGGGAGAGGGAGAAGCAGGATCCCCACTGAGCAGAAAGCCTGACTCAACTTGGAGCTTGATCCCAGAACCCTGAGATTATGACCTGAGCCAAAGGCAGTCACTTAACCAACTGAGCCACCCAGGCGCCTCTAGACTGAAAAAAATTTAACTTCATGTTATATGCAGTGAGATGAAACTGGAGGTTTAAAATAAATGATGAAACCAGTGTTTAAGGATGATTGAATTGGTGAGGATTTATAGGGTAGATTCAAGATGGGATGAGGTCAAACCACCAAAAACGTTTATGGAAAAATTTAGCAGTTAGATGTACTATGTAACTGTTGAAGCTTGGCTTCTTTAATGGTAGATACTGAGACACTGTTTGCAGTGCATGATATTTCCTAGGAATCAACACCTGTGAAAGGAGGAGCCAAAATATAGGATTGGGCACAGGATGAAGTTGACCTGTGATGTGGGCCTCATAAAACCTTTGTTAGTGTGGAGCTCTGAACTGAGGATTGCCTGTCAGAGGGACTTGAGCCAAATGGGGGGAACCTCCTTGCTTGGATGTGGGCTGCAGTTAATGTGGACTATAAGGAGGTGACATTTGGAAGCTGTCTGCAGACGGTCTTCATAGCTGGGCAGTAATTCCTTCTATGGAGATGGAGCTTGGTCATGTCTTCTACAGTGGGTCTGCATGTGGGCAGTTCTTCCCCAGAGGGCAGTTTTGAAATACTTGGAGGTGTTTTGGTTGTTACTAATATGGGGGAAGAGGGCGGCATTAGCCTTTAATGAGCAAGGACCAGGGAAGTCAGCTCTCTGGGTGTTCAGGACACTCTGCACATTTAAGAATTGTTTGAATACCACAGGACTTATTTTTTGGACTTTGTAGGTGAAAAAAGTGGTAATAATGATCTGACCCTAGAACTAACTTTGTTTTAGTTTTAATATTGTTATAATATTGTAATATTAAATTGTTTTAATATACACAAAAAGCTGCAGAAATTTAGTTATCACATAGATTCGAGCAATATTAAAATTTTCGATCAGTACTTTATCAGGAGTTCTTCACCACTTCAGAAAATCACAAAATTGGTAGCAGTGCTACTTGCATACTATTGGGTGACTCAAATACTTTTCCTCTCAGTCTACAGTTGTAACCACTATAGCTGTAGTGATTCTCTGTATAGATATGAGCATCTGATATCCTCATTATGTTTATTTTAATAATAGCGTGCACATTTTGAAATAAATATTCTGTTACTAATTTATTTCTTTTATATGATTGAAAGTATAATTAGGGTGTTATTAACTTTTAAAATTTCACTCAGGCAAGCTATCTCTGTATTTAATTTTAGGATAGTATAGGGGGTGTTACAAAATAGTTGTCATAAGAAAGGGGAAATTGATTTCTGTTTTCAGTAATGGTGGATTGCATTATTTCAGATCAACCCTTTTGATGAAAACAACTAAAAATCTTGGAAACAATATTTTAAAAATTTTTAGAGGAATTAAAGAGCTGAAGAGGTAGTAGACAGCTACAGGGCTAAATTCTAGGGAAAAAGGCAGGAACCCGGAGAAATAATGGATGAAGGAACTTTTGTTCTAAGGGCAGTTGCCAATCTATTTAGATTTGGGTTTTGGTTTTGGTATGCTTAATGGGATAAAGAGGATAGAAGTCAAGGCCTAGAGTTCATCCCAAGTGAGAGTCAAAGAGGAGAGCGACTCTCTTCTAAGATGGTATCCCAAAGACTCCATCATTCGGTTAAGGGTGAAACAGAATTAAACTGTCTACTCAATCCCATATCTAGGGGATTGTAGATTTGGAGCAGGGGAAGAAAAAGGAAATTAAGAAAAATAAATCCTTCAAGTTGTGATCACAGTTTTAGCTCTCACACTGATGAACAGCTTAGATTTGTCCTGCCTGGGTGGTCAGGGACCCTCAAACTATTTATCATAGTTCCCGGTTTCAAACTGGTGGTACTCACAAGGCCTGTCAGAAGGAAAGCAAATTATCTTTGGAAAAAGGCCCTACATTCTGAACGGGATTGCTACCAATAATTTTTCAAGGGCAGTAATTAGTGCACTGTCACAAGTAACCAAGCATAGTAAAAAACACGTAAGTTAAAATTACATGATATATGTATGTAGAATTCTTCAAGTAATATAATTTAAGATTTGCATAACTTTTTAATTAAGACATAATTGACATAAAAATGTGTAGTTTGCTTTAGGTACATGTACCTCAAAATAAGTTTTTAAAAAGAAAAATAGAACATGCATGGAAATAGCACTGTGAATAAGAAACAGATCCAAAAAATTCTCAAATATCAGATGGATTTAAAACAGTTGCTATTTGTTATGTTTAAAGAATAAAAGACAAATTTGAAGACAAGCAGAGAACAAGAGACTATAACAAGTTACTTAGTAGACTTGAAAAAACCGAATAGAAAGTGCAGAAATGAAACTGTGCCAAATATACCAAAGGGAAAGATTGAGCAGATTATTTCTAACTGAAAAAGAATTAGTTACCTGGAAGATAGGATAGGAGAAACTTTCCTGACTTACTACTGAGAGTCAATACAGTGGAAAATATTGAAGAGAGGTTGTATGATAAGATAGAGTGACCTATCTCTGGGTACAGATAAATCGGTGAAATGGCATAAACCTGTATACAAAGAGAAAAATCTTAAAAGCAGCCAGAGGAAAAAAAGATTTCTTTCAAAGGAGGAGTTAATGCATTGATAGCTAACTTCTCAGCAGAAAAATATGTCTTTTTTCAGAATAATTGCCAATGTATACTTATAAATTCTGTACTTGCTTAGTGAAACTGTCCCTTAAGAATGAGGTAAAAGGGGCGCCTGGGTGGCTCAGTGGGTTAAAGCCTCTGCTTTCGGCTCAGGTCATGATCTCAGCATCCTGGGATCGAGGCCCACATCAGGCTCTCTGCTCAGCGGGGAGCCTGCTTCCTCCTCTCCCTGTCTCTCTGCCTACCTCTCTGCCTACTTGTGATCTTTCTCTCTGTGTCAAATAAATAAATAAAATCTTAAAAAAAAAAAGAGTATAAAATCATAAAAAAAAAAAGAATGAGGTAAAAGTTTATTTTTACAAACTCCATCAGCCCTTTCTAAAGGAAATTATGAGGGATGTACTTTAGGCAGAAAGATTCCAGATAAAAAGTCTGAGGTGCGAGATGGAATGAAGTGTAATGAGCCTATTGAGGTAAATTAAAGAAGACCTAAAGGGGCAAAATACCATGTACATGGATTGATAGACTCAATATTGTATAGATCTTATTTGTCAAATGGATTTATATATTTAATATTATTCCAGTTAAGGCATTAGTTATTTCTGTTGGTTGGTTTATTTTGGTTTTTGTTTTTGTTGTTCAGGTGGAACTTAAAAAGCTGATTCTAAAATTCTCTGAAAAATCAATAAAGGGCCAAAGTAGCTAAAACATTCTCAAAGAGGACAGTATGGGAAGACTTATTTACCAGTAATTGAGAATTATTACAAAATATAGTAATTAAGACACTGTTGTAAGTAGTCTAGTGATAGATGGATGGAACTGTGGAACAAAACAGAAGAAAATCTATAATTATAGGTTACTAGATGAATGACAAATATAGGTTACTTAATATGTGACAGATATATGCTGGTTAGTGAGAAAAGAATGCCCTTTCAATAAATGGTACTAGAAAATTAATTTGGACTTTAACCTCAAAATGATAAATGGGTACATTAAATGCCTGGATATGAAATGCAAAAATATAAAGATTTTAGAAGATAGTATGAGAACATGTTTTTATTTAGAGGGCTTTTTTTTTTAAGATTTTAGTTTAGTTTGAAGATTTTATTTATTTTAGAGAGAGCACATGAGGAAATGTGATTGGGGGGGAGGTGGGGAGGCATGGGGGGGAGGGACAGGGGGAGAGGGAGAATCTCAAGAGAACTCTGAGTTGAGTGTTAAGCCCGACTCAGGCAGGGCTGGATCTCACAACCCTGAGATGGTGACCTGAGCCGAAATCAAGAGTCAGCCACCCAACCAACTGAACCACCCAGGCACCCCTAAGATTTTATTTTTAAAGATTTTTTTTTTTAATTTGACACAAAGAGACAGTGAGAGAGGGAACACAAGCAGAGGGAGTGGGAGAGGGAGAAGCAGGCTTTCCGCTAAGCGGGGAGCCAGATGTGGGGCTTGATCCCAGGACCCTGGGATCATGACCTGAGCTGAAGGCAGAGGCTTAATGACTGAGCCACCCAGGCGCCCCTTAAGTAATCTCTACATCCAGCATGGGGCTCAGACCTACAATCCTGAGATCAAGAATCACATGCTCCACTGACTGAGCCAGCCAGTTGCCCCTATTTAGAGAGCTTTAGAGTTTTTATTAGAAAGGTAAAATTAACATTTTTTATTAAGTTCAAGATGGTACAGATTCTAAGATTGACCATTATTTTGTATTTCTAAAATAAAATATTGCCAGTTAACCATGATATGCTACTGATTGTATAATAAATGTGCCCAATTTTCACTTTTCTAGTGCTTTAACATCTTGCAAGTGATGAAATACAGTGCATTTCCTGAACTCCCTTCCATCAAATGTGGGTCCAGCTTCGGTTCTCTTCACTAGATGAATTCCCACAATTTGGAAGGCAAAGAGGACAGGGAAGCTTGTTTCTGCTGCTGCTTTGGGTGGTTAGCAAAATTGTGAGATTTAGATGAATAGAAGCATTGAGGTGTCTGGACCGAGATTCCCGTGTTTTATACCAGCTTCGTGGATATGTAGAGGTGGTAATGGCAGTAGCTTTTAGACCCCTGGGTTGCAATGTGTCCTTTATTTCCTCACTCCAGTGGCTATTCCTGATTCTTTTTGTTTTTGCTATTCCTGATTCTTAATCCTTTTTTTTTTTTTTTTGGATGTCCTTCCCTATTTTGAATGATAACTATCTTAGTCTTTGTATTGAATAGCTTTCTGGTTGAAATATCTGATACATCACTTTTTCTTTTCTGCATTGGGTCCTGATTAATAAATTTTTATTGGCTCAAGGAATCATTTGACATTTAATTTTTTTATTCTTAAAAACTATATTAATATTTTAACCATTTATAGGTGTACAATTCAGTGGCATTAAATACATTCAAAATGTTGTTGACTGTCACTGTCTTGTCCTCAGTTTTTTTCATCATCCCTAGCAAAAACTCCACCAATTAAAAAAAAATTCCACGACTTAAAAAATAATTCCTTTCACCTAGATGTCCATCAACAGATGAATGGATAAAGAAGATGTGGTATATATAAATACAGTGGAATACTATGCAGCTATCAGAAGAAACGAAATCTTGCCGTTTGCAATGACGTGGATGGAACTAGAGGGTGTTATGCTGAGTGAAATGTCAATCAGAGAAAGACAATTATCATATGATCTCTCCGATATGAGGAACTTGAGGGGCAGGGTGGGGGGTCGTGGGGGGTAGGGAGGGAAAAATAATGAAACAAGATGGGATGGGGAAGGAGACAAACCATAAGAGACTCCTAATCTCACAAAACAAACTGAGGGTTACTGGGGGGTGGGAGGGTAGGGATAGGGTGGATGGGTTATGGACATTGGGGAGGGTTTGTGCTTTGGTGAATGCTGTGAAAGGTGTAAGCCTGATGATTCACAGACCTGTACCCCTGGGGCAAAAAATAATAATAATAATAATAATTCCTTTCTTCTTCCTTCCCCAGCCCCTGGTAACCTCTCTTCTATTTACTGTCTTTATGGATTTGCCTATTCTACATATATCATATAAGTGAAATCATACAGTATTTGTCATTCTGTATCTTACTTCACTAAGTGAAATGTTTTCAAGGTCCATCCATGTTATGATACATATCAAAATAACTGCCAAACTGTTTTCCCACAAGTATTCCAGTTACATTCCCACCACCCATCATCAGGATTCCAATTTCTCCACATCCTCACCAGCACTTGCTATTTTCCTTTGCCTTTCCTTTCCTTTTCCTTTCCTTGGATTATGGTTATCCTAATAGGCATGAATTGGTGTCTCATTGTGAATTTTGTATTAACATTATTCTTAGTGGAATTTTCTCAAAAACTAAAAGTAGAATAACTATATGACCCAACAGTTCCACTTCCAAGTATATATACCCATAAGAATCAAAACCAGGGGTGCCTGGGTGGCTCAGTGGGTTAAAGCCGCTGCCTTTGGCTTAGGTCATGATCCCAGGGTCCTGGGATCAAGGCCCACATCGGGCTCTCTGCTCCGCAGGGAGCCTGCTTCCTCCTCTCTCTTGCCTGCCTCTCTGCCTACTTGTAATCTTTCTCTCTGTGTCAAATGAATTAAAAAAAAAAAGAATCAAAAACAGACTTGAATAGATACTTACATACTGATGTTCATTGCAACATTATTTGTAATAAAAGTGGAAGCAATCCAGGTGTTTGAATAGATGAATAGATAAAATGTAGTATATGCATAAAATGTAGTATTAGTCATAAAAAGAAAGTTTTGGGGCACCTGGCTGGCTCAGTCAGTAGGGCATTCGACTCTAGATCTCAGGGTTGTAGGATTGAGCCCCATGTTGGGCATGAAGCCTACTTAAAAATTAAAAAAAGGAAAGATTCTGATACATGACAACATGGGGAAACCTTTTTTTTTTTTAAGATTTTATTTATTTATTTGACACAGAGAGATCAGATCACAAGTAGGCAGAGAGGCAGGCAGAGAGAGAGAGGAGGAAGCAGGCTCCCCGCTGAGCAGGGAGCCCAATGTGGGCCTTGATCCCAGGACCTGAGATCATGACCTGAGCCGAAGGCAGAGGCTTTAACCCACTGAGCCACCCAGGCGCCCAACATGGGGAAACCTTAAAAACATTATGGTGGGGTGCCTGGGTGGCTCAGTCGTTAGGCTCAGGTCATGATTCCAGAGTTCTGGGATTGAGCCCCTCATCCCCTGCTCCGCAGGAATCCTGCTTCTTCCTCCTCCACACCCCCTGCTTATGTTCCCTCTCTTGCTGTGTCTCTCTCTGTCAAATAAAATGTCTTGTTGTTTTTTTTTTTTAAAGATTTTATTTATTTGACAGAGAGATCACAAGTAGGCTGAGAGGCAGGCAGAGAGAGAGGAGGAAGCAGGCTCCCCGCTGAGCATGGAGCCTGATGCGGGCCTCAATCCCAGGACTCTGAGATCATGACCTGAGCTGAAGGCAGAGGCTTTAACCCACTGAGCCACCCAGGCACCCTCTGTCAAATAAAGTCTTTAAAAAAGAAAAGAAAAGAAAACATTATGGTAAGTGAAATAAGCCAGACACAAAAGGCCAACTATTGTATAATTGCACTTACATAAAATATCTAGAATAGGCAAATTCATAGAAACAGAAAATAGAATAGAGGTTACCAGGTGCTGGGAGGAGGGGGAGTGGGAGTTATTGCTTAATATGAGAAAGGTCAAAACTTATTTATTTATTTATTTTTAAGATTTTATTTATTTGACACAGAGAGAGATCAGATCACAAGTAGGCAGAGAGGCAGGCAGAGAGAGAGAGAGGAGGAAGCAGGCTCCCCACTGAGCAGAGAGGAGCCTGATGTGGGCCTCAATCCCAGGACCCGGAGATCATGACTTGAGCCGAAGGCAGAGGCTTTAACCCATTGAGCCACCCAGGCACCCAAGGTCAGAATTTATTGTCAAAGGAACCTAGTCTTACCTCTCACATAGTACAAAATTTCTTCTGTAGCATCCTTGACAAATCATGAAGCATTAAATTGAATATCCTTAATAAGGCAGTTTGTTCTTTTGTTAAATATCTTTATTATTAAAGATTTTATATGAGAGAGAGCGCAAGTGATAGAGAACGAGCTGGGTGGAGGGGCTGAGTCAGAGGGAGAAGCAGACTCCCTGCTGAGCAGGGAGCCGGATATGGGACTTGATCCCAGAGGACCGTGGGATCATGACCTGAGCCGAAAGCAGATGCTTAACCGACTGAGCCACCCGTTGCCCTGAAATATCTCATAATGTGAAGCTAAAATATATTTTCTTGAACTTTTGTCTCTAGGTTATAACATCATCCTAGTTAGTCCTTTGGAACAGCACAGGACAGTCTGTCTCTTCCTTTTATCTCATATCCTTACCATATTTCACTATTTGACATGCACACGCACCCACCCCTTTAGATGTTTCTTTAACACTGGTTACTTGATGTTTGCCTTCAGATGTATCCAGGTCATCCTATCCAAAACCAAAAATACCTTCCCTGACTCTGGTACCCCTGTGAGCTTTTGTTTTTTCTTTCTGGTCACTGACTGCCTGTCTTAGGCATTTAGACCTTATTTCTTGAAAGTCAGTCTTCCATTTCTTACTGCACAACTGAATCTGTTCTTTCAGAGTCCACTATTCATCCTTAACAATCAGGTTACCCTCTGAGCTAGGGTGTCCATCCTGCATTTCGAATGGTCTCCTGAGTATTTTACCTTAATGTCTCACTGATATCACAAATACAAGTCTTAAACTGAATTAGTTATCATTCCCTTTAAATTACTTCTTCCCCTCTTGTAATAATATTTTCCACTTATTATCATTTATACTTGAAACCCAGAGCATCTTTCATTTCTCCTACGTCCTTACTTTCCCTCATGATTGGGATCATCCCCAATCATTTGGGAATGGGATTGGGATTGAGATTGCTTATATAGTTAGCACATCGCTTCCTGCATATAAGATTGTAGCTAGAAAGCACCATCAGTGAACCACAAAAATGGTCTTCACCAGACACTAAATCTGCTGGCACCTTGATCTTGGACTTCCCAGTCTCCAGAACTGTGACAAACTCTTGTTTGTAAGATAACCCAGTTCATGGTATTATTTTTGTAACAGCCTGAATGAATGAAAACCGCTGCTTTTCTTACTGAGGCTTAAGAGACTCTGACCTCCAGGTCATTAAGGACTATCACTGCAGTATTCCTGATGCCCATTACATCATGTGACACTAATATTAGGCTTTTATAAAATGTATGTCAAAAGGGTGATCTACTTTTAGAATTGGATGATAATGCATGTAAGCATTCACTGTAGTATTGTGCCCAACACATAGAAGCTACTCAGGGGCACCTGGGTGGCTCAGTGGGTTAAAGCCTCTGCCTTCGGCTCAGGTCATTATCTCAGGGTCCTGGGATCGAGGCCCGCATCGGGCTCTCTGCTCAGTAGGGAGCCTGCTTCCTCCTCTCTCTCTCTCTCTCTCTCTCTCTCTCTCTCTGCCTGCCTCTCAGCCTACTTTTGATCTGATCTCTCTGTGTCAAATAAATAAATAAAACCTTTAAAAAAAAGTGCATTACTACTTAAAAAAAAAAAAGAAGCTACTCAGTAAATGGTAGTTCTTTTCCTTATCAGACAGTTTGTACTTGACATTCATTGAGAATATTTATTCGTTTGCTTAAAGTTTAAAAATAAATATTGAGCTCCTTTGTGCTGGTTGTGTGGTAGGTACTGTGATACAGAAGTAATCATCTCTGCCCTCAAAGAGGTTACAGTCTAATGGTAGGAGCAAATAAATGAAGAATTAAGGACATTGGGGCGCCTGGGTGGCTCAGTGGGTTAAAGCCTCTGCCTTCGGCTCAGGTCATGATCTCAGGGTCCTGGGATCGAGGCCCGCATCGGGCTCTCTGCTCAGCGGGGAACCTGATTCCTCCTCTCTCTCTGCCTGCCTCTCTGCCTACTTGTGATCTAATCTCTCTCTGTGTCAAATAAATAAAATCTTTTTTAAAAAATTAAAAATAAAGGAATTAAGGACATTGTACTATGTTTAAAGTGTGCCCCAGGTACAGAGAAATCACAGAAGAGGAGCACATAATTCAAAATGGGTTTAAGGGATGGAGGACAGAAAGATTTCCTAGGAAAGGAGATACTTGAAGTGAACTTTAAATATTTAACATGTACACGCCTTTATAAAAAAGGGTAATTATACTTCATTTAGAGACATACAGGAAGACCTAAATAAATGAAGGTACATACTGTATACTAAGAATGAATTGGAAGACTTAGTATGGTAAAAAAAAAAAAGTCAGTTTTTTATAAATTGATCTGTAGATGTATTGAGATCCAAATGCCTGTAGGTTTTTCTGTGGAACTTGACAACTTGATTAACAGTTTCTGTGGAAGTAAAAAGACGCAAGAACTGACAAATTATTATTAAAGAACAGTAAGATAAGACTTCCTTAATGCATTTTTTCAGTCAGCAAATGTGAATGCTTGCTACATGTGAGGCACTGCTGGGCCCTGGTTATTTTACCTTAGTGAACATGAGACAGACTTGACTCTTACCCAAAGATCCATTTCTAGTGATAGCTAAGATTTTTAATATACTACTTTGTAAAATATCAGGTGAGTGCCAGGACTACCAACAAACTTACCACTGTAATTTTATTATTTGATCTTTATATTTAAAGTTTTTCCTGATTAAGGGGTGCCTGGGTGGCTCAGTCAGTTTAATGTCTGACTCTTCATCTCAGAGTGGTGAGTCCAAGCCCCGTGTTGGGCTCCACAAGGGGCATGGAGCCTACTTTAAAAAAAAAAATTTCCCACTTGTGTATGTTTTTTTCTTTTATTTTATTTTTTTTAAAGATTTTTTATTTATTCATTTGACACAGAGAGAGAGATTACAGGTAGGCAGAGAGGCAGGCAGAGAGAGAGGAGAGAGGAGGAAGCAGGCTCCCTGCTGAGCAAAGAGCCCGATGTGGGCCTCGATCCCAGGACCCTGGGATCATGACCTGAGCTGAAGGCAGCGGCTTTAACCCACTGAGCCACCCAGGCGCCCTGTTTTTTTCTTTATATTTTCTTTTATTAATTTTAATTTCTTTTAACAGTAGGAAGCTTAGAAGTAGGCAGGTTTTACTTTAAATAGATCCTTAAGAATGTCAATTGGATTACAGCCTTGTTAGAAAGGAAGGGAGGATTTGCTTCTGAATGATGTCTTGAGCAATTATGCAACCTTGGGGAGTGTGTGATGGAGGCACTCCATCACGGTTTTGAGGCCTAGCCTGTGTGTCAGGTGTCTGAGGAGCCTACAAAAAGAAAAGGGAAGATGAATTGAATAACAAAATGACAGGTGAACCAAAATAGATAGAGGTTGCTAATGAATTTTATATTCTTATGTGGAGGTATGTGGGTGAATATGAGCTGGTGAATTAGTTGGGAAAGGATATACTTGTTTGGAACACTTGCTTACTGTATTAAATGAAGTTGAACTCCCTCTTACTATACACAAAAATCAATTCCTAGTAGATTGAAGGTTAAATACAGAAAGACAAACTCAGAAAGCTTTTTAAAATTTTTTATTTTATTTTATTTTATTTTATTTTATTTATTTTTTTTTAAAAGATTTTATTTATTCATTTGACACAGAGAGAGATTACAAGTAGGCGGAGAGTCAGGCAGAGAGAGAGGAGAGAGGAGGAAGCAGGCTCCCCGCTAAGCAGAGAGCCCGATATGGGCCTCGATCCCAGGACGCTGAGATCATGACCTGAGCCGAAGGCAGAGGCTTTAACCCACTGAGCCACCCGGGTGCCCTTTTTATTTTATTTTTAAGAAAAGATTTATTTTTGTTTATTCCAGAAAGAGATGGACAGGGAGTACCAGAGGGAGAGGGAGACAAGTAGACTCCCCGCTGAGCCTAGAGCCCAACGGGGCTTGATCCCAGGACCCTGAGATCATGACCTGAGCCGAAACTAGGAGTCGAACATTTGACTGATGAGCCCAGGTGCCCCCAGAAAGGTTTTATTTTTAAGGAGCATACGTTTATGAGCTCAAAGCAGGGAGGGATTTCTTAAGACTGAAAACAGCAGGGGTGTCTCAGTGGCTCAGTTGGTTGAACATCTGACTCTTGGTTTCAGATCAGGTCATGATCTTGGGGTCCTGTGATTGAGGCCCATGTTGGGCTCTGTGCTCTATGGGGAGTCTGCTGGATATTCTCTCTTTCCTTCTCCCTCTGTTTCCCACCCCCACACATACTCTCTCTCTTTCTAATAAATAAATCTTAAAAAAAAAACCTGAAAACCACAAAAATCAGTAAATTTGACTACATTGAAAATAGAAACTTCTGTTTATTAAGACCACCTTAAAAGGCTGAAAAGACCAAGGTACAGAAGATATTTATAATATACAGATATTAATTACCTATGGTTGTGTAATAAATTACCCAAAATTTAGCATCTAAAACAGTAAACATTTATCTTATAGTTCCTGTGGGTCAGGAATCTGAGAGCAGATTAGCTGGGTGGTTGTAGCTCCTGGTCTCTCAAGAGGCTGAAATCAAGGTGTCAGTCACCTAGGTCCTTAGTTGTCTCAAGGCTGGACTGAGAGAGAATCTCCTTCTGTGCTTCCTCATGTGGTTGTGGCAGGGTCTTCAGAAGATCCACATCCAAATTCACTCACATGGTCCTTTTCACAGGGTCACTTCACAGAGTGGCAGCTGAGTTTTTCCAGAGTGAAAGATCCAAAAGAGAATGAGAAAGACTTCCCAGCCTGGAGGCCACAAATAACTCAATCTTAACTAATGGACAAGTGGTGTGAACTATATACCTAAAGAAGTATGAATCACTAAGATGAAGACATAACACCAAATAGAAAAAAGGGCAAAAAACCGGAGCAGGCATTTGAATAAAAAAAAAAATTAAATGACTAATAAGCATATGCAAAGATGATTAATCGCATCAACAATTAGGAAAATAGAAATTAAAGCCATGGGAAAACATTTTATACAGATTAAATTGGCAGAAATGAAACATTTGAACACTATCAAGAATTGGTGAGGATATGGAGCATTGGGAGCTCTTCCGCTGCTGGTGGGGATATAAATTAGAAGAGCCACTTTGGAAAATAATAGGGCGTTCTATAACCCTCAATACTACTCCTGGGTATTTAACCTAGACCAGTGGTTGTCAAACTTGAGTGTGCATCAGAATGCCCTGGAGGGATTGTTAAAACAGGCTGCTGGACCCCACCCCCGGAGTTTCTGAGCCTGATAGTTCCTAGGTGTTGCTGGTGCTATTGGTCCAGGAATCATAATTTGAGAACCAGCCATTGCCCTAGAGAAAATCTGTGAATATGTGGACCAGGAGTCATGTGGATATAACTCTTCATAGCAGCAGCATTCATTTTAACTCCAAAATACATAGAAAAAAATTCAAATGTCCATCAGAAGTAGATTATATAGGTAAATCATGGTGTATTCACTTACGGAATAAAAATTTAGGGGGCGCCTGGGTGGCTCATTGGGTTAAAGCCTCTGCTTTCGGCTCAGGTCATGATCTCAGGGTCCTGGGATCGAGGCCCGCATCGGGCTCCCTGCTCAGCGGGGAGCCTGCTTCCCCCCGCTCTCTCTCTCTGCCTGCCTCTCTGCTTCCTTGTGATCTCTCTCCCTCTGTGAAATAAATAAATATTTTTTAAAAAAATTTGGTTCATCACTTCTTGGGCTTTTCGCTAAGATCAAGTGTAGTGTCTGTTCTTATTAGTTTAATAAAAACTTAGTTCAAATAGACCAGGAAAAAACCGTTCCTTCACCAGTGTGTATGATCCCACAAACTTTCGTCAAACGTTAGAAGTCACAAAAAATAATATGCAGCATGATTCTATTTATAAAAAGTTTAGAGGGATTAACTATATTGTTCAGGAATCCAAATATAGGTACAGAATTATAAAGAAATCAAGAGAATAATTATCACAAAAGTGAAGAGTAATAGTGATTACCCCAGGAATGGCAAATAGTGGATGCAATTGAGAACAGACACGTGGGAGGCTTTTAAGGTACTGGCAGTGCTGTTTCTTAACTTTACAGTCATTTTTTTTTAAAGATTTTATTTATTTATTTGACAGAGAGATTACAAGTACACAGAGAGGCAGGCAGAGAGAGAGGGGGAAGCAGGCCCTCCGCTGAGCAAAGAGCCCCATGCGGAGCTCGATCCTAGGACCCTGAGATCATGACCTGAGCCGAAGGCAGAGGCTTTAACCCACTGAGTCAGCCAGGTGCCCCTATTTTATTTTATTTTTAAGATTTTATTTATTTATTTGACAGAGAGAGAGAGAGAGAGAGATCACAAGTAGGCAGAGAGGCAGGCAGAGAGGAGAAAGCAGGCTTCCCGCTGAGCAAAGAACCCGATCTGAGATCATGACCTGAGCTGAAGGCAGAGGCTTAACACACTGAGCCACCCAGGTGCCCTATAGTCATTCTTTAAACTAAATATGTTTATCAACTCTTCTCTACATAATTATATAATAAAATTTATCATATTTTAATTTAAATATGTTTTATAGATGAAAAAACTTGACACTTGGGAGTTAAGTACTTTGTCCAAGATTACAGAGCTAGTGTCAGAGCTGAAATTCTGATTTTAAAGCTTGTGCTTTAAATTATTATGTCATACCATATATTTTCACAAGAGCCATAAGAATTAGATATTGTAATTCCCACTTTGTAGACGAAGCAGTAGATTTAGAAAAGTTAGGCAGCTTGGCTAGGGGTACATTGCTTAAGTGGAAGATCTGGGATTTGGGCCCAGTCACTGTGATTACAGAGGCCATGCTCTTAACCACCATGCTATTGGAGACTCCCTACTTACTGTTGTATTACGTATAGTTATTCTTCTTGGGAGTTTCTTAACCACAATTGACAGCTCATGTTGTTCTCTTTTGTATTTCTGGCACCTTGGCTGGTTTCCTACTGATGGTTCTCAGTCTGGATTGTTATCTTGAATCAATTTAATACCCTGGGTTGTGTTTGTCCTGGAGAATAAAATATTTCTATCTTCTTATTTTTTTAAATTTTATTTATTTATTTGCGAGAGAGAGCGTGCGCTTGCATGAGCAGAAGGAAGAGGGAGAAGCAGACTACCTGCCAAGCAGGGAGTTTGATGCAGGACTCGATCCCAGGACCCTGGGATCGTGACCTGAGCTGAAGGCAGATGCTTAACCGACTGAGCCATCCAGGGACCTGAGAATAAAACATTTCTTTACCAGATTCTTTTAGCTAGGAATTTAAATTCGAATTTTGATAAACTCTATTTATGTACTCATATCTCTTTATTAGCTTTCATTGTTTGAATCTTCAGACTTTAAAAATTTTTGTATTATCAGTAAAATTCATTACCCCCAGTACATCCTGTCTTACAAATCATGTGTGTTCTGTACTAAAATAAAATTTTTAAAAGCTCAGCTAAAAATGAAAGGAATTTTGATGGTTTTGTTTATCTCTAGCTAATATCTCAGGCCATTACACCCTTATGGCAAGGTTAATAATTAATGATTGTAGATAGAAATCTGTATTTTTTTTAAAGATTTTATTTATTTGACACAGAGAGAGATTACAAGTAGGCAGAGAGGCAGGCAGAGAGACAGGGAGAGGAGGAAGCAGGCTCCCTGCTGAGCAGAGAGCCGGATGCGGACCTCGATCCCAGGATGCTGAGATCATGACCTGAGCTGAAAGCAGAGGCTTTAACCCACTGAGCCACCCAGGCGCCCTAGAAATCTGTATTTTGAATAATCTGGATAATTTTTAAAAACTGGCTAGTTTCTTGTCAGATCCAATTAGGTCAGGATTTCTCAAATTGGGCACTGTTGACATTTGGCCTGGGTATTTCTTGGCCTGGGGAGCTGTCCTTTGCATTATAGGATGTTAAGCAACATCTCTGGTCTCTACCTATTAGGTGCCAATAGTATCCTCCCCTCAGTTCTAACAATCAGAATATCTTCAGACATTGTCAAGAGTCACCCCTGGTTGAGAACCACTGGATCAGATCATTGTTCTAATCCTGTATTGTGGCTGCCAAAAAGCTTGTACTAGGAGCCCTCAACATGTCAGCCTGGCTTTTTTCTCTATCAGCAGTAGTGTTAGGTTCAATAGGTTTGAGATTTTTTGGTATGAGTTTCTTTTCTTTTTTTTTTTTTTTTAAAGATTTTATTTATTTATTTGACACAGAGAGAGAGAGATCAGATCACAGCTAGGCAGAGAGGCAGGCAGAGAGAGAGGAGGAAGCAGGCTCCCTGCCGAGCAGAGAGCCGGATGTGGGCCTCAATCCCAGGACCCTGGGATCATGACCTGAGCCGAAGGCAGCGGCTTTAACCCACTGAGCCACCCAGGCGCCCTGGTATGAGTTTCTTTCAAGCCACATGTCTGTTTCATAAGGTTTACTTTAGTTAAAACTAGATAATAAACATATACTTACTTAACTCAGTATTTAAGCTGTAGCTTAATACAGTAAGACAGATGTGCAAAGAAGAATCAAGCGCTCTGCTGTGTGGAATACCAGGTCTTCTACATACCTCTTAACTATATCTAACATATCTATCTATATTAACCCTAATTGAGGGTGGCCCTGTCAATGTTAAATATGAAAAATCTGAATTTTTAAAATTTTTCTTGATGAATACATTACTAAATAATGCCTACCTACAACCATAATAAAGAGTCTCCTGTGTGCCCTCATAGGCGTAAATCATGCATTTGGCCATTACATTGTAAATTGCTATTCAGTTGGCATCATTTCAACTATAGTATTCAAAAGGGGAAAATAGTTTAAGTTCTCTTAACTGACTTACACTTAACCAATGCATCAGGTTAACTGGTAGTTCCCTTTTAAAAAGATAGTTGTCATCAGATTTGGTGTGGGTTATATATTTATTTTTTAAAGATTTTATTTATTTATTTATTTGACAGAGAGAGAGATCACAGTTAGGCAGAGAAGCAGGCAGAGGGAGAGTGGGGAAACAGGCTCCCTGCTGAGCAGAGAGCCTAATGCGGGCCTCGATCCCAGGACCCTGAGATCATGACCTGAGCCGAAGGCAGAGGCTTTAACCCACTGAGCCACCCAAGCGCCCGGCTTGGGTTATATTTAAAGGAAGATCCCTTGCCCTACATCAAGGATTAGAGAATGACTGTTCATTTTACAGTTTTAAGTGAAATAAGTTGTTTGATTGTGTCATTGCTTATGATTCTCTGATTTAATGAGCCTTTTCAGTTACCCAACCACCAGACTTTATTACATTGAATAAAGGGGTTTCTTTTGTACCCACTTCAGTATTACAATTGTGATTTACTTTGTTGTGAATTTGGTCATCTAAACTCATAGCTGTATTGTTATATGAAAAGTTTTAAAACTTTGTCTTATGGAAATGTGTAAACCTGATGATTCACAGACCTGTACCCCTGGGGCAAATAATATATGTTAATTTAAAAAAACAACTTTGTCTTATGGAATGTGTATTTACTCCCTCAGAACAACCTTAGCTTCCTCCTTGCTACCTTACAGGATTATTGTGAGGATATTAAATCTATCAACAGTAGGTCAGACTCTCATTACTTCTTGCCTATAATTGTGGCATGTTTTTAATGGTACTCTTTGCCTCTAGTGCCTCTCTCTGGCTTGTTAGTTAACCTAAACATTGCTGCCAGAGTAAACATCTAAAATATATGTCTAATCAGATCAAAAGCCATTTATAACTATAAAAACTGTAATTTAAAAAAAATTACTATATGTGCTGGCTTAGATGTGGTCTCTGTAATCAGGAGATGTCCATTAAACAAATTATAAAAAAAAAACATACACACAGATTCTGAATTGTGATTATGTGCCCAAAGGAAAAAATACCAGGTACTATGGATTTAAATGTATATCCAGTACAGACTGGGGGAGAGTGATCAGGATAGGCCTCTCTGAGGAAGTAAGATCTGAAGGTCTCTTCTTTCTGGAAAAGCTGTGCTTGTTTTGAAAGTACTTGGTAGAGTTTTCCAAGAAGAAAAAATAGCTTGTGTAAAGGCTTTCCTGCTCTGCTGGAAGGTCAATGTGGTTGAGTTTATTGAGTAAGGGATGGGAAGAATAGTGCCTCATAAGGCAGGAGGTAGGCATTGTGGCATCATTTAGGATCTTGTAATCTGTGCTAAGAAGTTTAGGTTTTATTTTGAGTCACTGGGGAGCCATTAGAGGGTTTAAGCAGGGAAAGTAATGTGATCAGATTTCTGTTTTAGGGATTTCACTCTGACTATGGAGAATGGATGAGAGAGGAATAGGAGTAGGATAGAAGACATGGGGAAACCACTTAAGATGCCTTTGTAAGTAGGGGTACCTGGATGGCTCAGTTGGTTAAGCGTCTGACTCTTGATTTAGGCTCAGGTCATGGGATTGAGCCCTGAGTCTGGCTCTGCGCTTAAGTGGAGTCTGCTTGACCCTCTCCCTCTGCTCCTCCCCCGCCCCCAGCTTCTCTCTCTCTCTCTCTCTCTCTCTCTCACATGCACGCTCTCAAATAAATAAATAAATAAAATCTTTTTTTAAAAAGATGTCTTTCTAAGTAGTGGTTCAGAAGGAAAGGATAATAGTTTAGAGTAATGACAGTAAACAAAATAACACATAAAATTATGATCTCTTAAATTAAATTACAGACCATTACAAAAATGGTTAAAAAAAACCATTACAATAGCCCTGTGAAGTATGAGCAGAATTAAGATTTTGAATAAACATATCCAAGCCATCTAATAGTGGTATAAGGAATTTAAGCCATGGATGTTGACCAAACTTCATGGAAGGTTTTTCAACTTACCTTTATTACCTATATCTCCTCCTAAACTCTTACTTATGCTGTAGCCAAACCATACTATTACAAGACTTATTATGTACATAACTTGTACCTAGATGCCACTGATGATTGTTTACTGTGGCTGGAATACTCTTACACCCACCCACACCAACCCACCTTTAACAAAATTCTAACTGTCCTTTAGGATCCAAGTCAAATAGGAAGCCTTCCAAATTTGCCTCCAGACACTTATTTTCCATTTACCTTCTTTTAACCACAGGGGTTTCTTTCTATTATTATAGTATGATAATTCAGTAGATATTTTTGTGACAACTAGATGTTGGACACAGTGTGTAGACATCGTGGACGTACTCATGTACAAAACAGTCACTATGGAACCCGTAATCTAGAGATAACACAGACCTTGAACAAAATCTGTGCACACAAATGTAATTATAAATTTTTGGAAAGTGCTATGAAGGAATAGTAAAGGATGCCTTGAAGGGTCCTTGATTTCAGAACTATTTTCATACTAATACTAAGACATTTGTTTGCCTTTTCTCTCTCATTCTCTCATGAGGATCCAGTGATAAAATGTGTGATAGTGCAACAGACTGAATGCAGAAGAGAATCCAGATGTCTTCTGTTAAGACAGATATTAATGGTATTATAAAAAATATAAGAAATAGCACTTTCTCTTTCCATTATTTTGTTGTTTTGGAAAATGTAGGGTTTTTTTCCATAAAAAATAGATCAGTTATTGGATTTGTGTGTAATTTTTAAATGAATTAAATATAAAAATTTCTTGGTTATAATTTTTAATGTGATAAACATTGAAAGCTATAACCTACATGAATAAAAGTTCTGAAAAGTCCTACATAACTTTTAAGATTATAGAGGGATTCTGAAACCAGGAAGTTTAAGAAGGGCCTCCTGGCTGGCTCAGTTAGTATATCATGCAACTCCATCTCGTAGTTGTAGGTTCAAGCCCTGTGTTGGTTGTGGATATTACTGAAAAATAAAATCAAGGAAGGGAGGGAGGGAGGAGGGGAGGAAAGAGGGAAGGAAGGAAGGAAGGAAAGAAGGAAGGAAGGAGAGAGAAAGAAAAAAAAAACTAGGAAGTTTAAGAACTTCTGTAATGGGGAGCTGACTTAAATTGGGGTCTTCTAGAAAAGTAAAAGATAGCTTATGTCTCCTTTTAAACTGTTACTTAAAAAATAGAGTCTGATTATCTCCGTGTCTCCAAAGCCTTTAGTTCCTTGCATATAATGGATATGTTGGTTAAAGCCTGTTTTATTGTCAAGCTCTACTGTAAATGGTCATTGGATTTGTGATTTGTTTGAAGCCTCATTGAAGGTGCCGTCTTTATTTCTTATTACTCTGTGAGATGGATCTGGATTCAAATCCCTCTTGGTGTGAATTTGGGCTAGTTACTTAACCTTGATGAACCTTATTTTATTCCATTTATAAAATGGAATACATACTGTCTTACTGTGTTATAATGATTAAATGAGCCAGTGTGTGTGTGTGTGTGTGTGTGTGTGTATACACACATAACTATAACCTGACTTATAACCTGATAGGCACAGAACAATCAATAGCAATAAAATGGCTATCTTTTTATTTTACATACCAATATTTTTGGATTAGTTCTAGTTAGTGGGCAGCGAGGTTTGTGGATGAATCCGTATGTAATTAAATAATCACCATTTGAATATATATAATAGTTTATCAGGAAGGGAGAAAGCCAGAATAATCCATTGTGTGGTTATTCATCTTTAGAAAAGGGAACTGAAACAAAATGTGGGCTTAGAATAGTTTAAATAAAAGTAACTCCAGTACATTGAGTTTTATATTTCTGACACTCCAACAGTGCCTCACATTTACTGAGTATTTAAACAATGTTAAATAGCTAGAAATACCTAAAAACATTTTTAGACGCCTTGAAAAAATGTGTACCATAGTTTAAAGGTCAGGTCTTAAAATAACCTCACATGGCTAGCGGGAGAAGTAAATAAAGGAACCTGGAGGAAAAACAGAATTGCCCTGGGGGGATAACATGGTGTTAGAAGGTGTAACTAAACAGGATCTAACAAGATGGTACAGAAGGATATCTTGTGGTGGATTCCAAATGTAGTGGTTAAAATCTTAATTATGGGGCACCTGGGTGGCTCAGTGGGTTAAAGCCTCTGCCTTCGGCTCAGGTCATGATCTCAGGGTCCTGGGATCGAGGCCCACATCGGGCTCCCTGCTCAGCGGGGAGCCTGCTTCCTCCTCTCTCTCTCTCTGCCTGCCTCTCTTCCTACTTGTAATCTCTCTCTGTCAAATAAATAAAAATCTTTAAAATCTTAATTATATTAAAGGTAGAGTCCTTAAGATCACAGTGCAGAATGTTTGCCAAGGGATGGCAAGGAAATAGGAAGACCAAGTGACTGCTTTGCTTTGCTTTTCATAGCATAGAGCTATAGGAAAACTATCCTTTATGTGTTCTCTTTTGAAGCAGGTGGTTCAATTGTGCTTAAAAGAAAGAAGAAAACAGTATGGTGACAGGTGGTAGCTATACTTGTGAACATAGTGTAATGTATAAACTTGTCAAATTGCTGTGTTGCATACCTGCAACTAATGTAATATGGTGTATCAACTATACTCAAAAAATAAAAAATAATACTGTTATTCCTCATTTGAGATAAAAATCAACAAAGTTGACTAAACCAACACAAGAGGTTTGGATCTAGAACTTGCTTATATTTTAAATAGAAAGCTGTAGACATACTGTTCTTTTTACAACAACTAGAAAGTTTTATAGGAATTACATGTGTAATCATCTCATTTCTTTCTTGTTTGAATATTTTTATCAATTTAAGGTTTATTTGAGTTTTCATAGATTATTAATATGTATTACCTCCACAGCTGTGATCTTTGAACTTGAAATGACCTTTGTTTTAAGAGCAAACAAAAAGTATGTTGCTATTTACATTTGCTATTTAAGTAGATGCTTGTACTGTGCAATCATTACCAGCAGTTGGTTGTTAATTGAAGATGGTTAAAGTAGACAAATATTTAAGGAAAAAAGATATAAATACTATATTTTAATTTAAAACATAAAAATGTTATTGTCCTATGCCTGTATTTTGATACAGGGCCAAAGCCTTTTGTTTGATTAAAATGCTCTGAGTGGAGTTCCATGTGTTTTTGCATGTGGCAACCATACTTAAAATGCATTATCCACAATTTCCTGTTTTCTTTTTACTCTAATCATCTGTGAGTTCAATGAACAAATCATTGAAGATTCTAGGGAAGAGATGATGGTTACTTAGACTAAGGTGATAGCAGGGCAAGTGGTAAGAAGTAATCTGATAAAGGATATATTTCAAACATGGAGCCAGGAGAATTTTCTCTGGAACTAATTCCCAAATGTATAAATTTCAGAGACAAACTGAAAAAAAATCACGGCTAAGAACCAAATTTGTGTTCTAGAAGATCAAGTAAGACCTTTTCTCTTCATATCCAGGTTCCAGTCTTCTAGGGAGTTCCACTGGCACTGCCTTTGAAATAGATCTTGAACTGCTGTACCACTTCTCACTACTTGTATTGTCACTACCTTAGTCTTAGCTACTTTCATCTACTCAGTTACTACAATAACCTTCTAAATGGTTTTGCCGCCTTACATCCTCTTCTCTATATAGCAGTGGCAGTGATCATTTAAGATGTAATTTATGTTACTTCTTTGCTTAGAAGACCACACTGAAGGAGAGCCTGGGTGGCTTAGTCAAGTTGGTTTGGTGTCTGCCTTCGGCTCAGATCATGATCCCAGGGTCCTGGGATCCAGTCGCATTAGCCTGCCACTCCGTCTCCTGTGCTGTTGTCCCCCCACCCCTCATGCCCTCGCTCTCAAATAAATAAAATCTTAAAAAAGAAAGAAAGAAAGAAAGGAGAACCACAGTCATTTAAAACAGAACCTAGACTTTTTAACTATGATTTTTCAAGGTCTATATAGTCTGGCCCCTGCCAGCCTCTGTCACTTTATCTTCTAAACCAGTGATTCTCAAAATGTGGGGTTAGCCATAGGCCCCCAAGGCTCTTTCAGAGGATCCACAGGGATATAAAAATACCAAGATATTATTAATATAAAACATACCAGGATGTTATTTAATTTTTAGTTGGATTTTCATGAGTGTAAAATGGAGTTTACTGTTCACTGATGTGTGGTTATTGCTATAGATTAATGTAGAAACATTAGAGTCCAGCTATCCTCTATTAAGCTAGTCATTAAAAAGAATTGTAAAGATGTAAAACGGTGTCATTTTTCTCACTAAATTTTTTTCATTTTGGACAATGTACTTAAATATTACATAATGGATTTCTTATTAAATTAATAATTTGACTATTTCTGTCGTATTTTCTAGTATGGCTAATATCAACAAATATAGCCCACATAACCAAAAGCTTTTAGAGTTCCTCAGTAATTTTTAAGAGTGTAAAGTGATCCCAAGACCCAAGAAGTTTGAGAACTGTTGTTTTGCACTGTCTGCATTTTCTTAACACCAGCTACTTTGGCTTTCCTGTTTTTTTTGCGATCTCCAAGGCACACTTCTAACCTAGAGTTTTTCTCAGTAGTTGCTATTTTTTTCTCTGCCTGAGGTGTATTCTCCCAAGCTTCCTCAGGTCATTCTCCTATCTGTTCAGGTGTCGTCATCTCTGACAAGACCTTTCTTTTTTTTTTTTTTTTTAAGATTTTATTTATTTATTTGACACACAGAGAGATTAGATCACAAGTAGGCAGAGAGGCAGGCAGAGAGAGAGGAGGAAGCAGGCTCCCTGCTGAGCAGAGAGCCCGATGTGGGCCTCGTTCCCAGGACCCTGAGATCATGACCTGAGCCGAAGGCAGAGGCTTTAACCCACTGAGCCACCCAGGCGCCCTGACAAGACCTTTCTTGACCACAAACTGCTCTTCCTAAAAGAGCCTCTTCTCTCCTTTCTCTCCCTCACCTAGATTGAATTTTCTTCAAAGCACTGTTGGAAATTAAGTGATAAATTTGTTTTCCTATTTGTCTTTTCCCCTACCTGAATGTATACTACTCTGTGAGGGCAGGGATTTTTGTTTGCTGCTATGTGGCTGAGCCTAGAATCGTCTTGGGTACCTAAGTGATTAATCAGTATTTGACAATGAAAAAAAAATACACAGAAATGGAATTCATAAGTAAAAATGTGAGTGACTTAGAATACTCAGGAAATCTAATATATGAATTGAAGGATTTCTAGAAGGAAAAAAGAAGATAGAGAAGTAAAAAACAATAGAAGACTGTATCTCTGAGCTGAAGAAAGACGGACTAACAAGCAAAGGTTAAATTTCCTGATGAGATTCCTGAATATCAGGGATACAGATGATCAGAAGCTTGTAGACATAACAGAAAGGAAAGATAAGTCAGCACTGGCATTTCTCTCTATAGAGAGGGGAAAAAAGTGCATTTAAGAATCCCATATCTGGCCAAGGTATTTTCAGACATGAACCTATATAGATACATATCCCATGTACACTGTCTGTACACTAAGGAGATGTAATTAAGTAAACTGGAAATCGACATCTGTAGAAAAGCGATCCCATATACTGTAACAACTTTTTAGAGATTAAGAAACATTCTTTGAATTCTGAGTAAGTGGTTCTGAAAGTGAGGTGCCCACAACCAGCAGCATCAGCATTACCTGGAAGCCTATTTTAAAAAAATGCAGGCTCTCCTGCACATTTACTGAATCAGAAACTGGGCATGAGGCTCTACTACGGTCTTTATTTTAACAAGCCGGTTAGTGATTTTGAGCAAAGTAAACTTTAGTAAACTTTAGTAAAGTTTGAGGACCATTGTTAATTCTACATCTAACAAAAAACATTTTGAGTAATTCTGCATATTCTATTCTATGGTTTTGACATACATTATTTTAATCCCTCCCCTAACTACTTTATGAAGTAGGTACTTTCATCATTCCCATTCCGTAGTTGAGGAGACAAATTAGGAACTTGCCCAAGTATTCACAGCTAGTTAATGGTGAAATACGATTTAATCCAAAGTATTCTGACCACGAAGCCCATGCTCTTAGCCACTAGGAAGTGCTAGTGCTTTGATGGAGCAGAACTAAGCAAGTTAGGAAATCCAAGAAGTATAAAGGAAAAGATTGACACACTTGAATATATAAAAATCCAAGATCTTTGTAAGAAATTAGTGTGCACATAAAAGGAAAAGATGTGATATATAGTGGAAAAACTGACACTTGGGGGCCTGCACGGCTCAGTCGGTTAAGCATCTGCCCTCAGCTCAGGTCATGATCCCAGGGTCCTGAGATCTAATTCCACATCAGGCTCCCTACTCAGCGAGGAGTCCGCTTCTCCCTCTTACCCCCTGCTTGTGTTCTCCCTCTCTCTCCCTCTGTCTCTCAAAAAAAATGGAATCTTTAAAAAAAAAAAACAAAACACTTAACAAAGGGTTAACAGTCCATTATACAGAGAGCTGTCACAAATTGATAAGAAAACTACACTACATTAAAAGTGGGCAAAAGATACAAACCTATAATTCATAAAACAAGACATGCAGATTCATGATATTAGATTATCTCATTAGTAGAAAAGGAAGTTTTGGGTTTGTTTTTTTTTTTTAAGATTTTATTTATTTCTTTGACCGAAAGAGAGTGCACAAGCATGGGGAGTGGCAGGCAGAGGGAGAGGAAGAAGCAGGCTCCCTGTGGAGCAGGAACCCTGATGTGGGGCTCGATCCCAGGACCCTGGGATCATGATCACAGAATCCTGGGATCATGACCTCAGCTGAAAGCAGACACTTAACCAACTGAGCTGCCCAGGTGCCCCAGGAAGTTGGTATTAACAGCAAGATTATTGTTTTGTCCATTGGTGTAATAGCAAAAAAATTTTTTTTAGAAATAATACCATCACTTGTGAACTGGAATGTAGGAAAATCAGCAACCTATCGGCACTTGTTTGGGCATGATGAGACTGAGTTGCTGATAGGACTGAGTTACAGGGGACGACTGGGTGGCTCAGTTGGTTAAGCGGCTGCCTTCAGCTCAGGTCATGATCCTGGAGTCCCAGAATCGAGTCCCACATCGGGCTCCCTGCTCAGCAGGGAGTCTGCTTCTCCCCTGATCTTCTCCCCTCTCATGCTCTCTCTCTCATTCTCTCTCTCTCTCATAAATAAATAAAATTAAAAAAAAAGATTGAGATATAGGAACTGATTAAGGATTGAGAATTTCTAGGGATGCTCAATGGGTGACTCAGTCGGTTACACATCCCACTGTTGATCTCACCTTAGGTTTTCATCTCAGGGTGGGAAGTTCAAACCCTGCGTGCTGGGTATGGAGACTACTTAAAAAAAATTTAATAAAAAAGGATTGATAATTTGTAAAGCCTTTTGCAAAAATATATGTTAATGTTTATTACAAATTTTTAAAACTCTGTGTTTGTGTGCATCCTTTAATTCAGGAGTTGCCCTTTAGGGAATCTATCCCACAAAAATAAAAGCCCTGGTAAATATATAATACTTAAGTATTGTGTGCTACAGCATTGTTGAGCAAAATGTTCCAATAACCAGAGTGTGTAAGTCTTAATATATGGTTGAGTGAGCGTGAACACAAAATTACCAGAACGATGATAGTTGCCAAGTAATAATGTATCACATATAATCCTGGTTTTGTTTTTAAAAAGAACATAAAGGCAGAGAGAAAAGTATGGAAAAACATGACCCAAAATGTTAACATTGATTACTTCAGAGTCATAGAATTGAAGGAAGGTATAAGGGAAAATTACAAACTGATATTTTTAATGTCCTTATTTGACTTTTGTGGAACGAGGTATGTGTGTGTGTTAAGTCTGTGGATGAAATGGTGCTAGATTGGTTTAGTATCAGTATTTTGCTTGCAAAATATAAAAACTTTCAAGTTTAGAATGTTAGCTGTAGAATGATGAGTATATTCTTAGAAATGTCAAAACGTCTTTATTTGGGGCTATTTTTTTGTTGTGTGATCTGTAATTAGCTGGGTTATTTCAAAAATATGTGTAAGATTACTGGTTGAGGAACATTGGGAGGATGTGTGTTGTAGTGAGCACTGGGTATTATATAAGACTGATGAATCACAGACCTGTACCCCTGAAACAAATAATACATTATATGTTAATTAATTGAATTAAAATAAAATTCACAGAACTAAGCACCAAAAAATATGCATAAGATCATAAAATACACATGAGTGTGTATTAGTATTGAAAATTCTCCTTAAATGTTAAAGTAGGATGATATAAATTGGATCCACCAAAAATAACCACAGAACATTCCAGAAGAATCAGATTTATCTGGTATGTGAATATCTTTAGAAATATTACTTTCTTATAATCTTATTTAAATAAGTAGATTTCAGTAAACATTTTATCTTTAATCTTTTTATTTGAATATAGTTTTAATCATAAAAAATTTACCTTTAATTAGATAAATTCTTTTTTTTTTTAAGATTATTTATTTATTTATTTGACACAGAGAGAGAGATTACAAGTAGGCAGAGAGGCAGGCAGAGAGACAGGGAGAGGAGGAAGCAGGCTCCCCGCTGAGCAGAGAGCCCGATGCGGGCCTCGATCCCAGGATGCTGAGATCATGACCTGAGCCGAAAGCAGAGGCTTTAATCCACTGAGCCACCCAGGCACCCGGCTATAGTCTTTATATTGGGAAAAAATAAAGAACATTTAATCAGTGCCCAGAATATTTTTGATCTGGGGAACCTTTTGAATTTAAATTTAAATATATATTTATTATTATTATTATTATTATTAACATATAATGCATTATTCATTTCAGGGGTACAGGTCTGTGATTTATCAGTCTTACACAATTCACAGCACTCATCAGGGCACATACCTTCCCCAGTGTCCATCACCCAGCCACCCCATCCCTCCCTCCCTCCCTCCACTCTAGCAACCCTGTTTGTTTCCTGAGATTAAGAGTCTCTTATGGTTTGTCTCTCTCTCTCTCTGGTTTCATCTTGTTTCACTTTTCCCTCCCTCCCTCTGTGATGCTCTGTCTTGTTTCTCAAATTCCTCGTATCAGTGAGATCATATGGTAATTGTTTTTCTTGGATTGACTCATTTCACTTAGCATAATACCCTGTAGTTCCATCCATGTCGTTGCAAATGGCAAGATGTCATTTTTTTGATGGCTGAATAATATTCCTCTGTGTGTGTGTGTGTGTGTGTGTGTGTGTGTACACCATGTCCTCTTTATCCATTCATCTGTTGATGGACATCTAGGCTCTTTCCATAGTTTGGCTATGGCTACTATAGCCATAGTGGCCATGGCTACTATAAACATGGCGGTGCTGTTGCCCCTTTGGGTCACTACAGTTGTATCTTTGGGGTAAATATCCAGTAGTGTAATTGCTGGGTCGTAGGGTAACTCTAGTTTTAACTTTTTGAGGAACATCCGTACTGTTTTCCAGAGTGGCTGCACCAGCTTCCATTCCCACCAACAGTGTAGGAGGGTTGATTCCCTTTTCTCCACATCCTTGCCAGTGTCTGTCATTTCCTGACTTGTTAATTTTAGCCATTCTGACTGGTGTAGGGTGGTATCACATTGTGGTTTTGATTTGTATTTCTCTGATGCCTGGTGATGTCGAGCATTTTTTCATGTGTCTGTTGGCCATTTGGATGTCTTCTTTGGAGAAATGTCTGTTAATGCTTTCCGCTCATTTCTTAATTGGATTATTTGTTCTTTGGTGTTGAGTCTGGTAAGTTCTTTATAGATTTTGGATACAAGCCCTTTATCTAGTATGTCATTTACAAATATCTTCTCCCATTCTGTTGGTTGTCTTTTGGTTTTGTCGACTGTTTCCTTTGCTGTGCAAAAGCTTTTTATCTTGATGAAGTCCCAATAGTTCATTTTTGCCCTTGCTTCCCTTGCCTTTGGTGAATTCCTAGGAAGAAGTTACTACAGCTGAGGCTGGAGAGGTTGCTGCCTGTGTTCTCCTCAAGGATTTTGGTGGATTCCTGTCTCATATTGAGGTCTTTCATCCATTTTGAGTCTATTTTTGTGTGTGGTGTAAGGAAATGATCCAGTTTCATTCTATTGCATGTGGCTGTCCAATTTTCCCAACACCATTCGTTGAAGAGACTGTCTTTTTTCTGTTGGACATTCTTTCCTGCTTTGTCAAAGATTAGTTGACCGTAGAGTCGAGGGTCCATTTCTGGGCTCTCTATTCTGTCCCATTGATCTATGTGTCTGTTTTTGTGCCAGTACCATACTGTCTTGATGATGACAGCTTTGTAATAGAGCTGAAGTCTGGAATTGTGGTGCCACCAACTTTGGTTTTCTTTTTCAACATTCCTCTGGCTATTCATGGTCTTTTCTGGTTCCATATAAATTTTAGGATTATTTGTTCCATTTCTTTGAAATAAATTGATGGTATTTTGAATGGGATTGCATTAAATGTGTAGATTGCTCTAGGTAGCATAGACATTTTCACAATATTTGTTCTTCCAATCCATTAGCATGGAATGTTTTTCCATTTCTTTGTGTCTTCCTCAATTTCTTTCGTGAGTACTTTATAGTTTTCTGAGAATAGATTCTTTGCCTCCTTGGTTAGGTTTATTCCTAGGTATCTTATGGTTTTGGGTGCAATTGTAAATAGGATCGACTACTTAATTTCTCTTTCTTCCGTTTTGTTGTTGGTATATAGAAATGCAACTGATTTCTGTGCATTGATTTTATATCCTGACACTACTGAATTCCTGTACGAGTTCTAGCAGTTTTGGAGTGGAGTCTTTTTGACTTTCCACATAAAGTATCATATCATCTGCAAAGAGTGAGAGTTTGACTTCTTTGGCAATTTGGATGCCTTTCATTTCTTTTTGTTGTCTGATTGGCGAGGCTAGGACTTCTAGTACTATGTTGAATAGCTGTGGTGATAGTGGACATCCCTGCCGTGTTCCTGACCTTAGGAGAAAAGCTCTCAGTTTTTCCCCATTGAGAATGATATTCGCTGTGGGTTTTTCATAGATGACTTTGATGATATTGAGGTATGTACCCTCTATGCCTACACTGTGAAGAGTTTTGATCAAGAAAGGATGCTGTACATTACACAATGATGAAAGGGTCAATTCACAAAGACACAAGTATTCTATTGTGCACCTACTAAAAGAGCTTTAAAAAACATGTCATAAAAACTATTTGAAGTTTAATTGATTTCTGCTCTTTATTATCTGTCCTACTTCTTTTGGGTTTATTTTGCTTTTTCTCTAGTTTCTTAAGATGAATTTGAGGCCATTTTCCTTTTCTAACACAGTGATATAAATTTAATTACATAAAGTCCCCTTGAAGTACTACTTTAGCAGCATTCTAAAAATGCAGTATGTTGTATTTGCCTTTTTACTTCTTTTATAATTGCCGGATTGTTTGCTAATACATTGTTAATGGTTTTTGCATCTTTGCTGTGAAGGATAATGGTCTCTGGTTTGGGGGCTTCCTTTTTAACCCAAGGATTATTAAGAAATGTGTTGTTTAATTTCCAAGTGTTTTGGAGGTTTTTGAATTATCTTTGCTTCTTTTCTTTTCTTTTCTTTTTTAAGATTTTATTTATTTGACAGAAAGAGAATACAAGTAGGCAGAGCAGCAGGGAGGGAGAGAAGCAGGCCCCCCACCGAGGGGAGAGCCCTATGTGGGACTCCATCCTAGGACCCTAAGATCATGACCCGAGCCGAAGGCAGATGCCCAACCAACTGAGCCATCTAGGCATCCCAGTTATCTTTGTTTCTAGTTTAATTCTTTTATGGTCAGAGAACATAGTTTACGTTCTTTTAAACTTGTCAAGGTTTGTTTTGTGATTTAGAATATGATCTGTCTTTGTGAATGTTCTGTGTGCATTTTACAAGAATTTGTATTCTATTGTTGAGTTATGTAAATGTAACTTGATCCAGTGGATTGAAGATGTTCATTTCTTCTATATCCTACTAGTCTTTCTGCTAGTTAGTTCTGTTACTGAAAGAGGACTGTTGAAGGCATCAAGTATAATTGTGACTTTGTTTTCCTTTCATGTGTTGTGAGTTTTTATGACATGTTTTTTAAAACTCTTTTAGTAGGTGCACAATAGGATACTTGTGTCTTTGTGAATTGACCCTTTCATCATTGTGTAATGTCACTTTTTCTCCACCTTTTTTTCCCTTGAAGTCTGCTTTATTTGATGTTAACATAGTAAAGCTTTTTTTTTTTTTTAGTTTGCATGATAGGTATTTTCCCATCCTTTATGCTATCTGTGTCATTATATTTAAAGTGAGTTATTTGTAGACACCATATAGTTGAGTATTTTTTCATCTCTTTTCTACTTGGAATTACCTCTTAATTTGTATCTGTAGACCATTTACATTTAATGTAATTATTGATATGTTTGGATTTAGGTTTACCAGTTTAGTAATTTATGTTAGTTTTCTCTGTTTTTTATTATTCTCTTCCTCCTTTCCTGCTTTCTTTTGGATTATTTGTACATTGTTTACTATTCCACTATAAAATTCCTTTGTGTGGTAATCCTGTGTCATGTATTTCCTTAGTGATTGCTCGTGAGATTGTAATATACATACTAAAGACTTCACTGTCTGCTTGGAATAAATGTTTTATCCCCTTTACCACTATATAGGTCTCTTTGTCTTTCTGCCCCTTTCTGTTTTTATCGACTTGGATATTACATTTCTGTTCATACATAGCCCCCTAGGCAATATTATACATTTTCTTTTCAACTGTTATACATATTTAAAGAATGTAAGAGGTGAGGATTAATATATTTATCATTTCTGTTAGTAGTTTTTTTTAAGATTTTATTTGACAGAGAGAGACACAACAAGAGAGCGAACGTAAGCAGGGGGAGTGGGAGTGGGAGAGGGAGAAGCAGGCCTCCTGCTGAGCAGGGAGCCTGATGCAGGGCTCGATCACAGGACCCTGGGATCATGACCTGAACCGAAGCCAGATGCTTAACAACTGAGCCACACAGGCGCCCTTCTGTTAGTAATTCTTACAGATCAGGTCTGTTTACAACAAATTCTCTTAGTTTTCATTTATCTGAAAATATCTTTGTTCTGCTTAATTGCTGAAAGAAATTTTCACTGGATAGAGAATTCTAAGTTGTCACTTCTTTACTTTCGGTCCTTGAAAATGTGCTGCTTTCTTTTGGTCTTCATGGTTTCCAGTGAGAAATCTGTAGTCATTTGAAATGTTGTTCCCTTATAGTTTGTGGGTAATTTTTAATCTGTCTGCTTGCAAGATAATTTGTCTTTAGTTTTCAACATTTAATGATGTGTTTGTGTTTATTTCTATGTATTTATCCATTTTGGGATTCACTGACCTTTCTGACTTTATTTAGTTTTACATGTTTTGTCAAATTTGGGAAAGTTTCAACAATTATTTCTTCAAAAACGGTTTAAAGATATGTTTGTTTGTTTATTTATTTTTAGAGAGCATGCAAAAGAGTGGAGGGAGGGTCAGAGGGAGAGGGAGAGAAAGAATCTCAAGCAGACTCCTGCTGAGCGCAGAGCCAATTGGGGGAGGGGGGATTAATCTCATGACCCATGAGATCATGACCTGAGCCAGAATTGTGAGTTGGATGCTTAATTGACTTAGCCACCCAGGCACCCCTCAGATATTTTTGCTGTTCACTTTCCTATCCTTTTGGACTTCAGTGACACAGCTCTTAGATCTTTTTGTTGTTCCATATTACTCTGAAGTTCTATTTTTTTAAATAGATAATTGGATTAGATTAAAATTGGATAATTTTTATTGATCTGTCTTCATGTTAACTGACTCTCCTATCTTCAGTGTGCTGTGGAGTCCATCCATTGAGTTTTAAAATTTGTGTTGAATTTTCAGTTGTAAAGTTTCTGTTGGTACTTCTGTCTTTACTGTGCTGAGACTCTCTAGTTTTTCATTGGTTTCAGGAGTATTTTTTTCAGAGATTTTTTTTTTTAAAGTAATCTCTACACCCAGCATCGGGCTTAAACTTACAATCCTGAGGTCATGAGTCACATACTTTATTTTTATTTTATTTTATTTTTTTATTTTTATTTTTATTTTTTTTGGTTTTTTTTCATGAGTCACATACTTTAGTGACTGAGACAGCCAGGCACCCCAAAAGTATTTTGGACCATTTATTGAAGCATATTTATTATACCTGTTTTAAAGTTTTTGTCAGATAACTTGAACATTTGGGTCATCTTGGAGTTACTATCATTTGGTTGTCTTTTTATGCAAGTTGGGAATTTTCCTGGTTCTTTGTATGTTGAATAATCTTGAATTATTTCCTGTACATTTTGAATATTATGTTAAGGGAATTAATCTGACTAAAAAATGATAGTCATATAGGTTCACACTGAGGCCTAGAAATACTTTTTGCAGTTCTCTCTTTTGTTTTGTTTTGTTCAGGAAAACAAAAATTAGAGCAGGCTAGTTGGAATATAGGCTAAAGCCTTTTTTTCTAGTTACCTGAGTCAGGAGGATGGACTCATTAGAGATTTAGAAGTAAAGAGAGCTACCTGTAAAGATTTACAAAGTTAAGATTTTCTGGAACCTTGGAGTTGGGCACATTCTTCAGGTAGGACCTTAGAGTTTTAAGAAAAGTTAAGAAATCTCAGAAATAAACTAAAATTAATAACATTAATGAGAGAGTACAGAATTGCTTTTTTCTTAAAGTTTTAGCATATTTTATTTATTTTATTTATTTTTTTAAAGATTTTTATTTATTCATTTGACACAGAGAGAGAGAGATTACAAGGAGGCAGAGAGGCAGGCAGAGAGAGGAGGAAGCAGGCTCCCCGCTGAACAGAGAGCCCGATGTGGGCCTTGATCCCAGGACCCTGGGATCATGACCTGAGCTGAAGGCAGCGGCTTTAACCCACTGAGCCACCCAGGTGCCCAGCATATTTTAAAATGTAGTTTTGAATGGTATTTTTGAAGCGTTTCTGTTTTAAATTTTCTTAAAAGTTAAGTAAGTACATCGCAATATTATAGCTCATGGAGAAGGGCATATTTTTTTTTAGTATATGTGCTGCTGAGGCAAGTACAAGGTGTATTGCTTTCTGGTTATCACAATAGATTCCTTTAGGTATGTAGAGGAAAGAATTATTACTTTTTTAAAGACTTATTTTAGAGAGAGAATGAGGGATGGGGAGGGACAAAGAAAGATCTCAAGCAGACTCCTTGCTGAGCTCAGAGCCTGACACAGGGCTCAATCTCACAACTCTGAGATCATGACCTGAGCTGCAACCAAGAGTTGGATGCTCAACTGAGTGAGCCACCCAGGTGCCCCTAGAGGAAGGAATTGAAAGTTTATGTTGAATCACTATATTGTACACCCAAAACTAATATTACGTTGTATTTTAACTAACTGGAATTTAAATAAAAACTAAAAAAAAAGAAACTGTGGTTCACAGGAGAGGCTGGGAAGATTTAAGAGTAAGAGGACCCTAAACTCATTCCACTGATACAACAAGATAACACTCACATCAGCATAAATAACCCACAAAATGACCTGAAGACAGTAGAATAAACTCCACAACTAAAGGGAGAGAAGAGGCCACAATGAAGAGGGCAGAAGGGTGGAGATGCAGTGGGAAGCTAAATGGACTGTGGCCATCCATGGGGCAGGGACCTAACAGCTAAGAGAATGGGGGGAAGCAGAATATGACATGGGGGAGGCTGCATGGGGAAGACAAATCCCCATAACTTGGTGTTGAAAGCAAGGGGCTGAATTTCATGAATTTGTACAACCGCCAGGACTTAATGCCTGGAATGTTAAAAAATCAGTGGACTTTATGGCTCTTGGAGAGCTTGGAGGATGATAGGATGCTGAGTCCCTGCCCTTAAAGAGATAGCAGGACAGACAGCCCACAGACTTATACTGTAGAAGCAATAGTTTGAAAAACACCTGGGATATACTGGGAGGGGAGAGTACTTTATTCATTTCAGAGTGTGTCCCTGAGGGGCAGTGATGGTTAAGGGACCTCTCCAGGAACAATGGAGCTGGCAGGTGCCATCTCCATCCCCTGACCCCCAGCATAAACATACAGCCACCTATGTGAACGAGCGCTGCTCCCAACATTCACTTTCTAACCTGCTTACGCCAGACCCCATTCCCCATGCTTCAGTGGATGTGCCTTTCCAGTCATGCCTACCTCAGCCCCCTTACCTCAGCCCTGGCACTGTGGGTTCCCTCCCCAAGAAGAACAGTGCAAACCTTGCCAACACCATATCTCCTTACCCACAAGTTTTGCAGAGCCTCGGTCTTGGTAGGCAGTAGTGGTGGGCCCTGCAGAAGCCCGAGGTACACATTGTTAAAATTGCATCCTCACCCACTTTGCGTATCTGCCCAGGCCAGCCCTTGCTCCCATTGGCAGCCATGGCAGGCAAGTCTCATTTTGCAGGCAGACCAGCACACACCTTGTTAAAACTCCATCACCTCAGCTGGGGATTGAGTACTACCCACAGCAGGCAAAGAGAACCTCTGTAGATGACTGGACTGAAGGAAAAAAGTGACCAGGACAAAAGAGCAGTATGTGGGCAACACACATAGGACACATCCCCTCAAGTGCCAGTTTCCGATGAAACAGGGGACATTGCACTGAAGGGTACTACAGGACCTCTTCTTCATCAGGCCATTACTTTCAAGAGCAGGAGATGAAACTGACTTGTAACATACAGAAACAGACACATTGAGAGTTAGACAAAGTGGGGAGACAGAGGAATATGTCCCAAGTGAAAGACTAGGACAAAATCACAAAGAGATAAACCAAACAGTTGCAAGTAATATACCTGATAAAGAAGTAATGATCATAATGATACTGAATGGACTTGAGAAAAGAATGAAGGACATGACTGAGACCCTTAACAAAGAGATAAAAAAGAACCAATTCGGTGCCTGGGTGGCTCAGTTGGTTAAACCTCTGTCTTCGGCTCAGGTCCTAGTCCCAGAGTCTTGGGACCAAGCCCCACATTAGGCTCCCCACTCAGCAGAGAGCCTGCTTCTCCTTCTCCCACTGTCCTTCCTCCCCACTTGCGCTCATTCCCTCTCTCACTCTCTGTCTCTCTCTCAAATGAATAAATAAAATCTTTAAAAAAAAATCAGATGTAGAACACTGTAAGTGAAATAAAAAATACACTGGATGGAATAAATAGCAAGCTAGAGGGAACAGAGGAGCAAATTAACAATCTAGAAGTCAGTGTAATGGAAAGTAATCAAACTGAACAGGTGGGAGAAATAAATAACACAAAATAAGACTAGATTTAGGGAACTAAGTGACTCCATCAGTCATAATATATTCACATTATAGGGATCCCAGAAGAAGAAGAGAGATAAGTTGGGGGTGGGTGCAGAAAATTTACGTGAAGAAATAATAGGTGAAAACTGCTCTAATCTGATCCAGGAGGTACAGGGATTCCCCCAACAAAGTCAACCCACGGAGGTCCACACCAAGATATATAGTAATTAAAATGGCAAAAAGTAGTGATAAAGAGAATTTTAAAAGCAGCAAGAGAAGACTATTACATACATGGAAACCCCATAAGGTTTCATGTATACTTCAGCAGAAACTTTGCTGGCCAGGAGGGAGGGGCATGATACATTCAAAATATTGAAAGGAAAAAAAAAGCCAGGAAATACTTTATCCAGCAAGGCTGTCATTTAGAACAGAAGGAGAGATGGAGTTTCTCAGACAGCAAAAGCCAAAGTTCATGACCACTTAACCAGCCCTACAGGAAATGATAAAAGGGACTCTTTGAGTGGAAAGAAAACACCATAATAAGCAAGCATAAGAAAAGTAGGAAACACAAAAGCAGTAAAATAAGACACCATATACCTAAAAGGTGGATTGAGGGTGGGGGTGAGGAGTAAAGAGTGGGTTCAAACTTAAGTTAACATCAATTTAATATAGACATATGCAGAAGATATTATATATAAATCCAATGGTAACCACAAATCAAAAACCAGTAATATATATGCAAAAAATAAAGAGAAAGGAATCCAAAGATATCACTATAGAAAGCCAGCAAACCATGAAAGAGAACAAGAGAAGAAAGCATTAGAGAACTGTAAAAGCAACCACAAAACAAGTATAAAAATGGTAATAAATACATATCTATCAATTGTTACTTTTTTGAATATATATTTTTTAAAGGTTTATTCACCTGTATTAGTGCACACAGTGTGCAGAAGGTGGGACAGAGGGAGAGGGAAGGAATCCCCACGCAGACCCGCCTGCTGAGCACTGAGGCCTACCTGGAGTCCAAACTCAGGATCCTGAGATCATGACCCAAGCCGAAATTAAGAGTCAGATTCTCAACCAACTGAGCCACCCAAGCATGCCGGTCAGTAATTACTTTGTAAATGGACTAAAGGCTCCAATTGAAAGACACAGGGTGATGGAATGGATTAAAAAACAAGACCTGTCTGTATGCTGTCTGTAGTATGCTTATTTCAGACCTAAAGACATTCAGATTAAGGGGATGGAGAAACATTTATTGTATAAATGGATGTCAAAAGAAAGCCAGGGTGGCAGTACTTATATTTGGACAAAATAGACACCAAAACAAAGACAAAGAAGGTTACTATATGATAATAAAGGGGATAATCTAATAAGATGTAACAATTATAAATATTTATGCACCCAACATGAGAGTACCCAAATACATAGAGCAGCTCATAACAAACATAAAGGAAGTAATCAATAGTAATACAATAATAGTAGGGGACTTTTATACCCCTGATATCATTGGGCTGGTCATCCAAACAGAAAACCCACAAGAGAGGCTTTGAATTACACACTGGACCAGATGGGTTTAACAGACATACGCAGAACATTCCATCCTAAAACAGCAGAATACACATTCTTTTCAAGCAAACACAGAATATTAGGCAACAAAACAAGTCTCAACAAACTAAAGAGAACTGAAGTTGTCATGCATCTTTTCAGACCACAAAGCTGTGTAACTAGAAATCAAGCACAAGAAAAATATTCTGGAAAGACCACAAATACATGGAGGTCAGAAAGATACTAAACCATGAGTGAATCAACCAAGAAATCAAATCAAATCATTATGTGGACATAAATGAAAATGTAAACAGGATAGTTCAAAATCTTTGGGGTTAAGCAAAAAGGGTCCTAGGAGGGTAATTTATAGCAATACAGGCCTACCTCAGGAAGCTAGAAAAAGAACAAACAAAACAAAAAACCAGGAGAAGAAAGGAAATAATAAAAATGAGAACAGAAATAAACGTTATAGAAACTAAGAAATAGAACAGATCAATGAAGTCAGGAGCTGGTTCTTTGAAATGATCAGCAAAATTGATAAACCTTTATCTAGATTCATTAAAGAGATAGAAAGAACTCAAACAAAATCACAAATGAAAGAGAAGCAATAACAACTGACACCACAGAAATACGATGATTTGTAAGAGAGTATTAGGAAAAATCACACTGAAACAAATCTGAAACAAATTCCTAGAAACATATAACCTCCTAAAACTGAAGCATGAAGAAGTAGAAAATTTGAACAGAAACAAAATTTTCTGCAAAAAGAGAACAGCAATGAAGTTGAATCAGTAATTGAAAAACTGCCGGCAAACAATTATCTAGGACCACTCAGCTTCACAGGGTGATCCCTACCAAATATTTAATGAAGGATTGATACCTTTTCTTCTCAAACTTTCCCAGAAAATAGAAGAAGAAGGAAAATTTCCAAATTCAGTTGATGAGGACAGCATTACCCTGATACCAAAACCAGTTCAAGACACCACAAAAAAAGGGGAACTACAGGCTGATATCTCTGGTGAACACAGATGCAAAAATCCCCCACAAAACATTGGCAAACTTAATCCAACGATACATTGAAAAAATCATTCACCTTTCAAGCGGGGTTTATTTCCAGGATGGAAGTGTGGTCCAGAATTTTCGAATCAGCTGATGTGATGCATCATCACATCAATAAGAGGATAGAAACCATATGCTCATTTCAATAGATATAGAAAAAGCATTTGACAAAGTACAACATCCATTCATTATAAAAAAACCCTCAACAAAGTAGGGTTATAAGGAACATACCTCCACATAATAAAGGCCACATGTGGAAAAACACATTTAAGATCATACTGGGGGGTGGGAGTGGATTGACCTCTTCCGCCAAGGTTAGGAACAAGACAAGGATGTCCACCCTCACCACTTTTATTCAAAAAGTACTGGAAGTCCTAGCCACAACAGACAAGAAGAAGAAATAAAAGGAATCAAGATTGGTAAGGAAGAAGTAAAACTTTCACTATTTGCAGATGACATGATACTATACATAGAAAACCCTAAAGAGGGGCACCAGGGTGGCTCAGTCATTAAGCATCTGCCTTTGCTCGGGTCATGATCCTGGGGTCCTGGGATTGAGCCCTGTATCGGGCTTCCTGATCGTGGGAGGCCTGCTTCTCCCTCTCCCATTCCCCCTGCTTGTGTTCCCTCTCTCACCGTCTCTCTCTCTCTCAAATAAATAAAAAATCTTAAAAAAACAAAAACAAAAACCCTGAAGACTCCACTGAAAGACTACTAGAACTGATAAACGAGTTCAGTAAGGTTGCATAATACAAAAATCAGTATACACAAACCCATTCCTTTTCTACATAGTAATAATGAAATAGCAGAAAGAGAAATTAAGAAAGCAATTCCATTTATAATTGCACCAAAAATAATAAAATTCCTAGGAATAAACTTAACCAAGGAAACTCAGACCTGTACTCTGGAAAGTATAAAACACTGATGAAAGAAATTGAAGCTAACACGAACAAATGGAAAGATACTCCATGGTCATGGATTGGAAGAACAAATACTGTTAAAATGTCCACACTACCAAAGCAGTCTGCAATCCCTATCAAAATACCAATAGCATTTTTCACAGAACTAAAACAAATAGTTTTAAAATTTGTACGTTAACTACCGCAGACCCCGAATAGCCAAAGCAGTCTTGGAAAAAGGATAACAAAATTGAAGGTACCACAATCTCAGACTTCAAGATAAACTACCAAGCTCTGTTAATCAAAACAGTATGATACTGGCACAAAAGTAGACACATAGATCAATGGAACAGAGTAGAGAGGCCAGAAATAAATCCATGATTATATGGTCAATTAACCTTTGACAAAAGAGGCAAAAATATGCAGTGGGGAAAAGATAGTCTCTTCAACAAATGAGGTGGGGAGAACTGGATCACTTTCTTTCACCATACACATACTTAACATCAAAGATGTAAATGTGAAACCTGAAACCATAAAAATCCTAAAAAAGAGCACAGACAGTAGTAATTTCTCTGACATCGGCCATAGTATTTTTCTGGATAAGTTTCCTGAAGGAAGGGAAACAAAAGCAATAATAAACTGTTAATACTATATCAAAATAATAAGCGGTGCACAGTGATGGAAACAATCATCAAAACTAAAAGCTTATTGAATGGGAAAAGATATTTTCAAATGAGATCTTAGGTAACAGTTTAGTATCCAAAATGTGAAAGAATTTATACACGTCAACAACAAAAAACCCAATTTAAAAAATGGGTAGAAGACATGAATAGGCATTTCTTCCAAGAAGACCTACAGATGGCAACAGACACATGAAAAGATGGTCAGCATCACTCATCAGGGAAATGCAAATCAAAACGACAATGAGATACCACCTCACACCTGTCACAATGGCTGAGTTCAAAAACACAAGAAACGTGTTGACAGGGATCTAGAGAAAAAGGAACTATTATACACCATTAGTGGGAATGCAGACTGGTACAGCTGCTGTGGAAGACAGAATGGAGGTTCCTCAAAATTTTAAAACGAGAATTACCATGTGATCCAGTAATTCCAGTACTGGGTATTTACTCAAAGAATATAAAAATATGTGGAAAGATACTTGCATCCCTTTTTTTATTGCAGCAGTATTTACAGTAGCCAAATTATGGAAGCAGCCTGAATGGCCAATGATAGTGAATGAGTAAGAAGTGGGGTGTGTGTATTTTTACATATATATATGTGCATATATATGTACATACACACATACTGGAATATTAGTCATAAAAAGGGATGAATTCTTGCCATTTGCTACAACATGGACAGATCTAGAGGGCATAGTGCTAAGTGAAATAAGTCAATCAAATACCATATGATTTCACTCATGTGGAATTTAAAAAAACAAACAAAGGAGCAAATGAGAGACAAACCAAAAAACAGACTATAGGGAACAACCTGAAGGTTACCAGAGGGGAATTGGGTGGGGGAATGGGCGAAATACATGAAAGGGATTCATCGTATACTCATCATGATGAGCACTGAGTGATTTATAGAATTATGGAATCACTGTGTTGTACACCTGAAACCCATATACATATACCCAGTTAACTATACTGGAATTAAAGAAGGGGCAAAGGCTATTAAATGTGGATGGTGTTTGGTAGTTGTATGTAATATATTTCCTTATTTCTTCCATGGGATCTAGTAATCATCATCTAATAATCACTTGGCTTAAGCCCAAGTGTCACGTTATCTCTCTATAGTTTTTTTTTTTTTAAGATTTTATTTATTTGACACAGAGAGTGAGCAAGAGAGAGACAGAGAGCAAGCACAAGCAGGGGGAACCAGGGGGAACGGCAGACTCCCTGCTGAGCAGGGCTCGATCCCAGGACCCTGGGATCATGACCTGAGCTGAAGGCAGCCACTTAACCAACTGAGCCACCCAGGCGCCCCTTTCTATTGTTTTCTTATATATATTTCTAGATAAATCAGTCTTCTATGGTAGTCATTTGTGCTTCCTACCTATATCCAATTCTCCTATTCTGATCTCACAGAGGCCATGTGACTAGTTTGGTTCAGTGTGTTATGAACAGTAATGTCTTGTGTCACCTCCTATCTTATGTCTAATTGCCAGTGTTAGTTCCCCCAGAGCTTCCCCGACTCCCCTTCTGTCCAGCCTAGTGATTGGCATTGTTCAAAATGGTGGCTGCTCTTTCAGCTTGAATTCCCAAATGACTGTAGTAATCAGATAAAATAATCAGGGCTTCCCTGCCTCTCTGAAATGGACAGATAGCATGAATGAGAAACAGACCTTTTTGTTTTAAGCCATAGACTTTGGGGATTCCTTAACACTATCCTGGCTAGTACACCTTCTCTGGAAACTGCTTATTTGATAGAACTTCTGTTGTGGGCCTTTAAACATTTAATGATGATATCAATGCTTAATGGTTGTGTTTTTAATTATGTCTTAAGCAGTCTGCATCGTGCTTTATAAATATCTCACTAAATGTTTGCAATTCTCCTATGACGGAAGAGCTATGATGAGGTAGGATCTTGCCCTGTGGTCTGTCCTTTCATTTTATGATTTTAAATATCATCTCTCATTTTTCACCGAATCAGAGATACAGTTGGTTTTAAGATACGCTGCTATTTTACATACCACCAAAAAATAGTTAATTAAACTTTCTCAGTGCTTATTTTCATTTTTTAGACTTACCTGCTCCACCCACCTCAAATTTATGTTCAGCCATCTCTTATTTATGTCTTTCTGCATACATAATAACTTTTGTTTCATTGGAGAAATATAATCTTTCTGGATGTATTTTACAGTGGCAGTTAATGTCAACATGTAATACCAACAGTGCTCATAGGTTAGTTTACTGACAACAGTCTGAATTGAGTTCATCAAGTTGTACATGTGCAGGCAATGAGAACTACATCATGCTCACCATCTGGACAACAGCAATTTTAAGATGTCACCAATTGTAAGATGCATTCTGATATCTGTTATAATGTAAAAGAAAAAGTGTCTTTTAGAATGATTGAAAAACATGTTACTTCTCAACTTCCAAATTTATATCTCCAGCCCAGACCTCTGCATTTAATTCCAAATGTAGATATCTAGCTCTTATTTAAGTTCTCCAGTCTATTTAATAAGTATCTTTTCAAGATTTGTTCATGTTATAGCATATATCAGTATTTTATTTCATTTTATTGCCAAATAATATTCCAGTGTATGGATATATACCACATTTTATTTATTTATTTATTAGTTGATGAATGGTTGGGGTTGTTTCCCCTTTTTGGATAATTGTGCATAATTCATCTGTGAAGATTCATGTACAAGTTTTTGTATGATGTTCTATTGTATGTTATTGTGCTCTTCTTCTAACACAGTGTATTAATTATTGATGGTGTAACCAACCACCCCAAAGCTTAGTGCTTCAAACAACCACTGTGAATCTTTAACAGGCCATGGGCTAAGCTAACCTTAGCTAAGCTCTCTTACATTTCTGTGACCAAACTGGTGGTTTAAGTAGGCTAGCTGGTCTAGAATAGCCTTGAATGGCACAATTTGGTTCTAGGAGGCTAGCCCAAACATGTTTCATAGCAAGGCACAGGTATATGAGCAAGCAAGTTCAATTGAGCAGGAAAGCAAGAAGTTTGTGTTTGCATTTTAAGCTTCTGCTTGGGTCATGTTTCCTAATATCCTGTTGCCTGAAACAAGTCACTTGGAGAAGCCTAGAATTAGAGTGAAAAGGGATTACAAGTTACGGAACAGAAGGTATACCTACAAGGAAGCCATTAATTGGGGTCATGAATGCAGTCAGCCTGTCACCAATCGGTCCTTCTTCTATCTTAATACCTTATATTTGTTTTCCATCTGATTTTCCTTTTATACACCTGCATGACGAGTTTGTTCCCTCACTCCCTCAGGTCTCCATTCATATATTATCTTATCCTTGAGTCCTTCAACTCTGACTACTTTATAGAATTAGTAATCACTCCCTTCCTTCCTGCTTTCCAGATAGATTTTTCTTATAACTTTTTATCACCATCTGACATACTATGTTTGTTTTGTGCTTGTCTTTCCTCAACTAGTGTTAAGGATTTTGGTTTAATTACCTGATGATGGAAGTTTTCTTCTAGTAGTCCACTTCCCCCCTTATCCATGGGGGATACATTCCAAGACCCCCAGTGGATGCTTGAAACTGTGGATAGTACTGAACCCTATATATACTTTGTTTTTCCTGTACATACATACCTGTGATAAAGTTTAATTTATAAATTAGGCACAGGAAGAGATTAACAATATAACTAGTAATAAAATAATTCAATTATAACAATATACTGTAATAAAAATTATGTGTTGTCTCCTCTTTCTTTCTACAATATCTTTTTCTACTGTGCTTATCCTTATGATGGTGTGAGATGATAAAATGCCTACATGGTGATAGGAAGTGAGGTGAGTGACAGGCACTGTGATGTAGCTTTAGGCCACTAATGACCTTCTGACAATCTGTCAGAAGGAGGATTAGCTCTTTGCAGTCTATGGTGGACCACAGGTAGCTGGAACTGGAAAGTGACATGGCAGATCCGGGGGGCTATTGTCCTTCTCATAGACACACAGGCCGTGTGTCTATATCACAATTGTTCTACCACTTGTTAGCTATCTGACCTGGGCCAGGTTTATTTTTTCACCTGTTTCCTTTTCTTTAAAGTAAGGATAATAATAATTCCAAACTCCTTGAGTTAATTGGAAGGCGAACCAGTTTAATATATATGAAGTGTGTTAACAGGGTCTGGTACAAAGTAAACGCTAGAAAAGCGTAAGTTTGGCATAATATTCCTATCACCCCCTTGTTATTAAGAGTACATGGCACTGGGAAAATGGAATTAGAAGCTAGAGAGATCTTATACTGAGAGAGAAATTACAAGATTGTTGAAAAATCGACAGTGTATTTTTTTGGGAAGGGGAAAAGCCCATGAAGCCAAGGAAATAGGTGATGTTTTTCCGATGTGTGTATGGTAACATTGTATCCTGAAAACATTCATATACCACCAAGTGCTCTTCACAAAACATTGTTCATTATTTCAGGATTTATTAAAAAAATACCTTTAATTAGTGAACATATTTTTTAACTCTGTCTCTTTTGAGAGTCATATAAGCTTCATTCTCGATACATCAGAGAGAGTGCCTTGGACTCACACTTGGTGCATTAGGACTGAATTCTCTCATGGATCTCCATTTGAGAAAGATGGAAAATATTTTGACTAAGGTGGCTCCTACCTCTTCGACCTGTAAACTATGTGCTTCATGCTAGCGTTCTTAGGTGCTGGGAATAAAATAGTGATCAATGTGGTATTGATCTTAACTTCACTGAGCTTACAGTCCTGATAGGCCATATTGCCCTAGTTATTTACTTATGTTTTCCCACACATCTTTTATTTTAGAATTGTAAGGCTCAGTGCTCTGGACTGGTGTTCCAGGGTTTTGGAGAAGTAAGAGTGACTTGTTTTTGAAGTTAAATGAATTTAGTGCATGACTGGCTCAGTTGGTGGAGTGTGCAACTCTTGATCTAGGGATTGTGACTTCAAGCCCCAAGTTGGGTTTAGAGACTACTTAAAAGTAAAATCTTTAAAAAATAATAATAAAATAGTTCATTTTTGGTGCTGTTTTGTTTTGTTTTTCCAGGATCCCTGAAATTGTTAAGGTATACCTGCTGTTAATTAGCCAGAAGAAAAAAAAAAGTCTTCCCTCCTTTTATTCCATTTTGGATAATTTTAGATTAATTTCCAAGTTTATTTATTTATTTATTTTTAAAAGATTTTATTTATTTATTTGACACAGAGAGAGAGATTACAAGTAGGCAGAAAGGCAGGCAGAGAGACAGGGAGAGGAGGAAGCAGGCTCCCTGCTGAGCAGAGAGCCTGATGTGGGCCTCGATCCCAGGACCCTGGGATCATGACCTGAGCCGAAGGCAGCGGCTTTAACCCACTGAGCCACCCAGGCGCCCTAATTTCCAAGTTTAACTGAAAATTCAGGATATTTTCTGCTTATTGATTTCATGACTACTACTTCCCTCTTTGTATTTCTCACTCTCTACCTACTCAAATTATTGTGGAACTATGATCAATAAACTCTTAAATCCTCAACCTCTTTTTTATTTTTATTTATTTATTTAAGAGAGAGAGAGCATGAGCAGGGAGGAGAGGGAGAAGCAGGTTCCGTATGAGAAGGGAACCTGACTCGTGGCTCTATCTAGGACCCTGAGATCATGACCTGAGCCACCCAGGCACCCTTGCTCCTGCCACAATCCTGTTTTTTAATCTTAAGATTCCAGACACCTGTTTGGCTCCTGATGCTAGCACTTCTTCAGCCTTCTTAAGTGAAACTGTCTTTTCACAACCCACCATCTTTAGGACCAGGGAATGACTATAACAATTACTAATATCCTTGACTCTCTCCCCTTTCACGTTATGGGCCTAACAAAATACCAACTGTGTACCCGTCTGTCTGCCCACACTCAGGCAGTTGAGTGTACCACTTTAAATTTATGCCATAAACCTCAGTAGGCCTTAATCTGTGTCTGCTGGCAAAGCTGCTGCTGCTGCTTCACTTTCCCTGTAAAGACTTCATTTCCACTCATTGCAAATTTCTCACACCTCACTCTCATCTGTGGTCTTCACCTCAAGCTTTATTGAGAAGTTAGATGCAGCTTTCATCTCACCACCAAATCTACAGACCTGTCTGCATTGGGCTTCGTGTTCTCTGTCTTCCTTTCACTTGTTATCAGAGACCTTCCCTGACAGTCTAATTCCTCTTCTTGTGACTCAGGTTCCATCTCTTCTTACTGTCTCCGGGACTTCTTTTCTGCAGTTAGCATCTCCCACCCACATCATCAGTTTCTCCCTCTCTGTTGGATTTTCCTTTTAGCCTACAAATATGCTGTGTTATCTCCCACCCCTGGTCTTTTTTTTTTTTTAAGATTTTATTTATTTTATTTGACACAGAGAGAGAGATTACAAGTAGGCAGAGAGGCAGGCAGAGAGACAGGGAGAGGAGGAAGCAGGCTCCCTGCTGAGCAGAGAGCCCGATGCGGGCCTCGATCCCAGGACGCTGAGATCATGACCTGAGCCGAAAGCAGAGGCTTTAACCCACTGAGCCACCCAGGTGCCCCCAGCCCTGGTCTTTATGTAAATGTGTGTAAATGTGATGACCAGATACATAAAATTCCATCCTTCTTAGTGTCTTCTGTCCATTATTCTTGTTCCAGTTTTTATCCAATAAATTTTCTTCTCTGAATAGTTTTTATCCTACCTCAGTGTTTGTTTCTTCTCATCCATTTTTGTGATCTCTATTTTTTTACTAGTCCTCTAAATATTGGTAGGCCTTACGGTTGAGACTTTGCCTGTACTCCCTTGGAAATCTGCTTATCAGTGTACTGTGACACCTGCATGTATCTCTTGCCTCATCTCTCCTCCTAAGTTCTTCTTGTGATGAGAACTATTAAGTTAGTCTTTTAGAAATTTTCAATATGTAGTACAGTATTATTAACTATAGTCACCATGCTGTTCATATCTTGTGGTTCTTGACTGTCTATTCCTATTCATGAGTAAAGGACTAAGTTGATGTAGAGAGTTTTGCAGTTAAATAGGTCTAGACTTTTGTAAGTGGGAATTCTGACTGAATTCTCTTTAAGTTTTGTGTATTCATTGGATGGTTTTTTCTGGAGCACAGAGATTGGAGTCGGCAGGTTTAGGGCTATCCTAATTATAAGCATAAGGACAGCTTTTACTGTGGAAGGAGTTAACCAACTCACCACCTCAATTTCCTTCTTCATTCTCTTCCTTCTTTTTTCAAGCATAAGAAAAGTATAAGTATAATAATGTTGATTATTGGGATACCTGGGTGGCTGTCAGTTAAGCATCTGCCTTTGGCTCCGGTCATGATCCTGGGATCCTGGGATCAAGTCCCGCATCCAGCTCCTTGCTCGGTGGGGAGCCTGCTTCTCCCTCTGCCTGCTGCTCCCCCCAGCTTGTGCTCTCTCTCTCTCTGACAAATGAATAAATGAAATCTTTAAAAAAAAATAATGTTCATTATCCATGTACCTGTAACCCAGTTTTGTTGAATCAAGTCTTTTATCATATTTACTTCAGATTTTCTAAACAAAATTACAGACACAGATAAAGTACTGTATAGACCATCAAAGGTAATCAAAGCTTATCCTTTGATCCTGTTCCCTGCCCTCTTCATCTTCAGAAGTACCCATTATCCTGAATTTAGTGTTTATTATACTCGTGCATGCTTCTAATTTTTTTTTTAATTTTAATTTAAATTCACTGTAGTTAAGGGGCACCTCCTCCCCTCGCTTCTAAATTTTTGCCATGGTTGTATATCCCTAAACAATATTAATTGCATATTTTAAAGCTGTGTATATCTTGGAACTTGATTTTTTTTCTCATTCAGTGTTGTGTTTTTGAGATGTATCTATGTGTTGTTGTTTTTTTTTTTAATTTGCCCCAGGGGTACGGGTCTTTGAATCATCAGGCTTACACCTTTCACAACACTCACCATAGCACAAACCCTCCCCAATGTCCATAAGAGATGTATCCATGTTGGGGCACCTGGGTGGCTCAGTGGGTTAAAGCCCCTGCTTTCGGCTCAGGTCATGATCTCAGGGTCATGGGATCAAGCCCCACATCGGGCTCTCTGCTCAGCAGGGAGCCTGGTTCCTCCTCTCTCTGCCTGCCTCTCTGCCTACTTGTGATCTCTCTCTCTCTGTCAAATAAATAAGTAAAATCTTCAAAAAAAAAAGAGAGATGTATCCATGTTAATATATTTAGTTCTGGTTCTTCGTTTTGAGTTATATATAGCATTGTATTTTACTTTTTTTTTTTTTGCCCGTTTTTCTCTTAGGGAGTATTTTAGTTGGTTGTAGTATTTTGCTATTATAAATTGTTGCTGCAATGAATACTTCTTGTACATATGTTAATAGTGTAATAGTTGGTTGATAATATAATGCCCATCTTCAGCTTAGCGGGATATTTCCAGTTTACTCTCATGCATTTATATTATATCTACATGTAGAATTGAAAAGCACCTATTGTTGTATATGGTTAGACTGAACCACCCGGGGGCCCCAGTGAGGTTATTTATTTTATCATGTGCCTATTGGATAGCCTGAATTCTCTTTAATTCATCTACCTATTTATAAATCCTTTGACCATTCTTTTTTTGGATTATTTGACATTTTCTGTAAGGATAGCCAGTTACCTCAGCATTATTTATTATATGGTCTATGAAACATGGCTAGTCTTACTATATATATGGTACAGTCTCACTCTCATTATTTAAAACAGTTAAAAGGCTATCATTTTACAGTGCTTTTGTAAGAATTTTATAATCAGTTTGCCAAATTCCACGGGGGGAAAATCTCAGGATTTTGTTTATTGTCTTGCACTGAATTAATTTGGGAGAAATTGAGATTATTATGATATTGAGTCTTCCCACTAAAGGGCATTTATGTTAGTCACATGAAGGGTTGGGGGCATGCACATACACACATGCATCACATGCCATAAATGTGAAGTAAGATTTAGTGGGAAACAACGAGTAAGAGCACACACAATCCCCTGAGCTCTATTATCTTCACATACATGTGTACTTAGAGTAGACATAACTAGAATTAATATACCAGGGAAAGTTCTCCTCAGTAATAATTGGAACTTTGAGGTTGGTGAAATGGCCTTATTAGAAAAGGGAGCTCTGTGTCTCTCATTAGTCTTTTCTTGCATTGAGTAAACTCAGACCTGCCGAGTCAACTTGTTGATAGGTACTGAGAGGAAGAAATTAACCTTTCCCGAGTCCTCTGAGTTTCTCTTCTCAATCTTCTTTCATGCATTTGCATATTATTTTCTTGTTCCCTCCACAAAGGTCTTGCAAATCTTTTATTAGATTTATTTGTTAGGGGCTCTAGGCCGGCTCAGTAGGTGGGGCATGTGACTCTTGATCTTGGGGTTGTGACTTTGAGCCCCATGTTGGGTGTAGAGATTACTTAAAAATAATCTTTTTTTAAAAAAGGACTTATCCTTAGATTCTTTATGGTCTTCGTTGCTATTGTGAAGGGCATGGGTTTTTCCCCCCCATTTTATTTATTTATTTAGATAAATAATGCATTTAAATTTATAAATATTTATTTATTTTAGATAGGGAGGTGGGGAGGGGCGAAGGAAGAGGGAGAGGGAGAAAGAGACTCTTAGGCAGGACCCATACTTAGCACAGAGCCCAACACGGGGCTGGATCTCACAACTCTGAGATCATGACCTGCGCCAAAATCAAGAGTCAAACACTTAACCAGCTCAGCCATCCAGGCACCCCAAAGGGCATCTTTTTTTAATTGGGTCTGGCCCATGCTTTGGAATACTATATAATGTTTGTATCCTTGATCTTATATCCAGCCATCTTGCTAAACTAACTCTTACATTAGTCTTTATAGATACTAGTTATTAGCCCTGATGGTTTCTAGGCTCTCTTTGGCTTTTCTATAGATACCATGTTTCCTACAGATAAATTTTTATCTCTACTGTTGCAATTTTTATGTCTCTTTTTGTATCTTCTCTCCATGCTATTAACTATAACCTCCTCTGTATGATATCAGTGATAACAGGTACTTTTGTCTTATGCCTGACCTTTCACTGTGATATTTTGCTGCAGGTTTCTTATAGATGTACTTTATTAAGTTAAAAGATCCCTATTTCTAATATTCCAAGATTTTTAAAATAAGTGAACTTTGAACTTTTCAAAATATATTCAAATTCTGTTACTGATTTCTAAATTAATTGCATCATGATAAAGGAATATGGTTTGTCTGATAATAGTTGTGAAACATGTTTTATGGCCTGGAATGTGGCTGGTACATAAGAGGTAAAAAGGAAGAAAAACAAAACTTGATCAGTTCCATAGAAGTCAGAAAATCAAGAAAAAGCAGCGTAAGTGGAAAATACACAATAAGATGGTAGAAATAAATCAGCTAAGAAATGTAAATGAACTAAATTGTTTAAAACACAGATAAATGTTTAAAACAAAACAAGCTAGCAAAAAGAACTATGCATAATTCACTTATAGTAGACACACAGTGGTTGAAAGTAAAAAGATGAGGGGTGCCTAGGTGGCTCAGTCAGTTAAATATCTGACTCTTGATCTCAGCTCAGTCTTGATCTCAGTGTTGTGAGTTCAAGCCCCATGTTGGGCTCCATGATAGGCGTGGGGCCTACTTAATTAAAAAAATAATAAGGTAAAAAGATGAGAAAGGACCTATCAGGCAAATAATGGTAGAATGCTGGTATAGGTAGGTTTGTATTACAAAATAGACTTTAAGAGAAAAAGCATTATTGGGGAGAATTAAAGGAAAACGAAATAAAAAGTTTAGGGAAAAACTCAAATGTACAGAAAAGTGGAAATAACAGAACAATGAACACTTACATAGGTATTACCTATACTGCCTAGCTTCAACAGTTAACATTTTGCTAGATTTATAGGTCCTAGAAAATTATTTCACCTGTCTAAAATATTATATTTAAGGAGAGTAACAGTTCCATAATTGCATGAAGTCCAGTTTAAATTTCCACAATTATCCTAAGAGTGTTTTTTATGACTATCCTCCATCCCTGAACTAAGATCTCCTTTTTGTGCATGCACTGAATTAGTTGTCTTTTAGTAATTGTTATCTTAGAGTTTTCAACTGACCACCCACCATTTTGTTTCCCATGACATGATTTATTAGAGACCAGGACACTTGTCCTGCAGTGTCTCATATTTTGGATTTCTCTGGTTGTCATGGCTTTGACTTTCAAAGAGAAAGGTAAATGTCTTATAGAATGTCTCATATTCTCTATTTTCCTGATTATTTCATTGTGGTGCTTTTAGCCTATTTTTTTATTCCAGATATTTCTTCTAAATTAGAAGCTAAGTATAAAAGTTTGATTCAATTCTATATAAATGTTTTGCAGGCATACTTCATGGGTGCTAGATAATGTGTCATTTATGTTACATCACATTAAGAGGCACTTACTGGATTGTCCCTCTATTAACGATTTTAAGCCACATCTCCTTGTAAACGTGTGTGTTTCCCTTTGTCTTTAATTTGCAGAAATGCTTTGACACTCTATGAGTTTACTGTTCTTCATCAGCTTTTCACCTAATGGCTTTAGCCTCCCACGATCCTTTCCTGGATCAGTGATTTTATATTAGCTGGCATTTTTTTTGTAAAGAGAGCTTCCCACATCAAATGGGAATAAGTAGAATTTTCCCCCCCAAAAGGCAAGATAAATTCATAATTCTTTTCCAGTAATGTTTAGTTCTCTAAAGATGTAATAGTCATCTACAGTGGTGGCAAACGTTGCCCAAAACACACTTCTTATTTTTATGGACTAGTGGGTTTTCATTTTATGTATACAAACTGTTACATTTAATTGTGGTTTTTACTCTTTTTCCTGGTTATCTTCCAAATTTGGGCAGTAGGACTCCCTTTAAGCTCACTCCTGTGTTGTTTTGACATCTGTCTGGCACGTGAAGATGTTCCAGGATCCCCATTCTTGAATAATAGGTGGGTCTTAGTGCTGGCCATTTTCCCCCAGTAGTTGTTATCATTGTCTTTGTAGTTTATGCTTATTTAGATTTACCCTTGTGTTTATTAGTTTCTAGGTTCCCCATTTATATTAGTTTCCTGTGGTTGCTGTATCAAATGACCACAATCTGGTGTTTTATAATACCTCAACTGTGTTCTCTTAATAATTCTGAAGGTCTGAGGTCCAAAGTGGGTTTCACTGGGCCAAAATCAAGGTGTCAAAAAGACTGCTCTTCCTCCAGAGCACATTTCCCGCCCTTTTTCAGCTTCTAGAACTGCATTCCTTGGATTCCTTAATTTATGGTCCCTTCTTTCAACTTCAGGGCCAGCAGTGTAGCATCTTCAAATCTCTCTGGTAGATCTTCATGTTACCTAATCCTCTGTAATAAAATCTCCCTCCAATTCCATTTTATAAGGATGCTTGAAGTAACATGTAGGGCCCATCCAAGATAATCTCCCTAATTCAAGATACTTAATTGAAAAAAAAAAAAAGATACTTAGTTACATCTACAAAATTTTTTTTGTCGTATAAGGTAACTTAGGTTCTGGGGTTTAGAATGTAGATATTTTGGGGGCTGTTGATCAGTCTGCCAAGCCCATGCCATTCTTTCTTTTACATTATTCTGAGTTCATTTCCTTTTTCTAGGTCGTCAGCTGTTTTCATTTGTATCTTGAAGTCATCTCCTTATCCTCTGGCTTCTTTTATTGTTAAGAAATATGCTGTCTAATTTATTTTTCTTTTCTGTCTGGTTGACTTTTAAGAACTTTTATGCACTTTAATTTCAATCTGTATGGTTGTGGATTTAGTTTTATCTGTCATGGCCAGGACACAGGACTCATTGTGCTACTCTTGAGTAATTTTTATTTTCAGCTGTTTTGGAAAATTACAGCCATCTTCTCTTCAAATACCTCTCCCATTGTCTGTTTAACCTTCTGAATTTACTAATTCCATTTTTTGTCTTTCATATTTTCCATTCATTTTTCTCTGCCTTTTGGCTGATTTTGTCTGAATCCTCTTCTAGTTCTTTAATTCTTTCTTTGGCTCTAATCTGCTTACTTCAACTGAAGTTTTATTTTAATGACTATATGATTAAAATTTCAAGTCTTTATCATTTTCTCATGCTTCCTTTTTATATGTGCTGTCTTTAAATTGGAGATATTTTAGAATTATCTCAATAGAAACTTCATTTTATATTTTGGTCTGTAATTTATTAGCTTTGATTTCTTTCTTTTTTTTTTCTTAAGATTTTTTATTTATTTATTTGACACAGAGAGAGATTACAAGTAGGCAGAGAGGCAGGCAGAGAGACAGGGAGAGGAGGAAGCAGGCTCCCCGCTGAGCAGAGAGCCTGATGCGGGCCTCGATCCCAGGACCCTGAGATCATGACCTGAGCCGAAAGCAGAGGCTTTAACCCACTGAGCCACCCAGGCGCCCTAGCTTTGATTTCTTTCTCAAGCTAATGTATTTGTTTTTTATTTTAGAGGAATTGGGAATTAGGAATCAGAGTCTTTTTCACTGAACGATGCTCGAGCCTTCTTGCTTATGGTACCATAATTCTTGTAGCGACTCTTCTGAAACTTTAGGACCATGTGTCTCTTTTTTAATTATTTTAAATTTTTTATCTTTGGTAATAGTCATTTTTTTTGGCATCTATAATCTGTAATTTTCTCCTTTGACCTGTTAAGGTATTATTTTACTGGATTCCTGATGAATGACTAGCAATAATTTGAGAGAAAGAGCAAGAGGGAGAGAGAGGTTGGGGGAAGGGGGAGGGAAGACAGTTTTTCTATCCGGAGCACCTGGGTGGCTCAGTCAGGTGAAGGGTCTGACTCTTAATTTCTGCTCAGGTCATGATCTCAGGGTGGTGAGATCAACCCCCCCATCAGGCTTGTGGTAAGCATGGAGCCTGCTTAAGATTTTCTCTCCTCCTCTCCCTCTGCCCCCCTCTCTTCTTCTGCCTCTTCCTCTCTGTCTCAATCCCTCTCTTTAAGAAAAAAAACTTTTTCTACCCTCACAGGTTAGATTATAGTGGTTTTCTTTTTGCATTATCTGTGTCAAGTTTGGACATCTGGATTTTGCTAGTTTCATAAAATGAATTTGGAAGATTTTTCTTTTTTATATACTATCATCTATTACTAATTGTTATTATATTTTCTTTAAAGATTTGATAGAAACCAGTCATATAATAATCTGGACTTGATGCCTTTTTATTTGGAGGAAAGAAGCTGGTGGCTATAGTTTTTTGTGCCATTGTTTCCCTGTAGTTCCTTCCCTAGTAGCTTGTCTGAATTTATATTTTAACATAGACATTTTCAGAGGTAGGCTTTTAAAAAAATATTCACCATTTTTAGGGGGGAGGGAATTTTGTCATTTGTAAAGTTACTAGACATGATCAATTGTTTGCTAAAATTACCTGGTTTTAATTGCTTTGGTCCCCTGAAGAGATCAAAACAGGAAAGGAAATCTCATACCTTTCTTGAATTTTTTTGTTTTTGTTTTAAATTATTTCATTTTCCTTTTAGGATTGTTGAAACCAATTTTCTTCATTTTTCCTAAGACATATCAAGGCCAAAACTATATCTCCTTTTATTTTTACAATATCTTATTCTACTTTTTAAAAATTATTTATTTTTAGAGAGAGCACACGGGTGTGCACACGTATGTGTGGCAAGGGATGGGGGGCAGAGGGAGAGCGAGAATCCCAAGCAGAACCCTCTCACTGAGCACAGAGCCGATTGTAGGGCTGGATCTCAGGACCCTGAGATCATGACCTGACCCAAAATCAGGAGTCAGATGCTCAACCAACTGAGCCACCTAGGGTTAGGGTTTTGTTTTGGTTTTTTTAAGATTTTATTTATTTATTTGACAGAGAGAGAGAGCGAGAGAGAGCCGAGAGCCGGAACACAAGCAGGGGGAATGGGAGAGGGAGAAGCAGGCTTCCTGCCCAGCAGGGAGCCTGATGCAGGGCTTGATCCCAGGACGCTGGGATCATGACTTGAGCCAAAGGCAGATGCCTAATGACTGAGCCACCCAGGTGCCCCTCCTTATTCTACTTTTTAATACATTTTTATTTTCTAAGTATCATCAAAGTTCTTTCTCTTACTCTTATGGGGAAATGTGAAAGGATTTTTTCTCCCAGACTCATCTTCTCTAATTTCAACTGGGGCTTGTAGTGACTTTTCTTCATCTTTTAGATATAAAATTACTTTTTTTGGGGAAGGTAAGAAATCTTATATCTGGACATTCATGGTCTGGCCCTGCCCTCTACCACCAAATCACTCATTTTCTACTGCCCAGCAAAAAATGTTTATTCTAATCGGTTTTAATCAGCCCCATTCCCTCATTTTGCTCATACTCATTCTCCTTTGCTAATCCATTTTTTTTTTTCCTTTCTTTCCCCATCCCTTGGGGGAGTGGTTCTTTACCTTAACTGCACATGAGTTTTATCTATGGAGTTTTTAAAAGGGGGGCAGGTTGCTGTGGGTTATAAAGTCTTCAGTTTGCTGAACTGGAAAGAATCACTGAAGTAGGATTAATTTTTTCTCTCTTACTGTATTCTAAAGACAGCTTGAATCTTAGTACTAATTGAATACCTGTTTATGACTATGACTCAAGATTAGTGATGAGACAAAAGATGAATAGAACATGTTTCTGATCTCAGAGCAGCTAGTAGACATGAAAAACATAATTAATTTAGGATATCAAATTCTGATCATAAAGCTGTTCTGCCTGAGTGGTCAGTGAACTCATCATAGAAGGAGATTATCATTTTCTGAAATGAAGAGACAGTAGGAAAAAGAAATTTGGGGAGGGTTGTAGGTTAGATCAGAAGGTAGTCTTTGAACATGTTAAGCTTGTGATGTCTGTTTGTTTTCTTAGTAGAGATGTTTAGTAGGCAGTTGGACAAAAAGATTCTGGAGTTGAGAGGACAGAGTTGGATTTAAAAATTTGGGCTTCTCTTCAGTCCATATTTGGCATATAAAGCCACAAGATTGGTTAAGATCACCTGGGGAGTAAGTATAGCTAGAGAAAAGAAAACATCTAATGCTTTTGGGGGATATGAGAAGTTAGCCATGGAGTCATAAAGGACAATGTTGCAATATCTGACCATAAAAAGAAAAGGAAACTTCTGTCATTTCTTCTCAAATTTTAATATAAATCATTTTGTTAAAACTCAGTAGATCTGAGATGGGGCCTGAGATTCTTCTGCTCTAACATCCTTCCAGAAGAGTATCCTGCTGCTGGTCTACAGACCACACTTTGAGTAGCAAGACTTTGTATGACAAATGAGACATTAAGTGAAAAACAAGAAAAGACTATTTGGAGGAGAATAAGGATTAATATATAAAACAAAAATAAAAAAAATATGGATAGGGGATTTTCCAAAAAGAAATGTAAATGTCCAATGAACATGAAAAATGGTCAGTTTTCTGGGAAATAGAAGTTGAAACAGCAAGATCACCTTTTCCCCTTCAGATTGGCAGAAGTTTCAGAGTTTGTTAATACCCAGTCTTGATGGGATTATGGGGGAAGGGGTGACATAGACCCTACTAATGGGGCTATGACTTAGTACTTTTTTTCTTTTGGAAGACCATTTGACATATTTATTAAATTTTTTAATGCACATAACTATCAATTCATGAATCCTGTGCCTTGATATCCAAAAGGGAAACATGTACCTTTGCCCAGAAAGGCAGCTCAGAACTATTCATTGAAGCATTGTTTGAAGTTGAGAAAAATGGAATAATCTACATGTCCTCTAGTAAGGGCATTATTAAATAAACCAACGGTCCTGAAACTCCCTTGTTCATCTATTCCCTCTTGTACATTTTTTAATTATCTCACATTTTTAAATTATAGCAGTAGTTTAAAATGCCATAATTTCTAGTGTGTATTGTATTTATGCTGTTCATCTTTGGTCACACCTTAGAATTCCAGATTTAGATCATGCAACTCATAGAGTATCTAGCATAGAGTGTAATTCGCAAAGCATGTTCTCTAACCAGATAAATTGGATTCGCTCTTCATCAAGGAAAAAGAACTGACTTCTTCATCTTAAACATGTAATATGTGCCTGTAGTATAACCACCTGACTTCTAAATTCTAGGCCGGCTGGCTGGCTAAATGGATAAGGCTTAGAATCCTGCCAAGAATTTATTTCATTGACAAAGGCCTGATTTTAATTACACCCCTCACCCCAACTTGCTTTCTCTCAAGGAATTTTCACCTCTTGTTTGTTAGGTACTCTGAAGTTTATACATCTCAGAATAGTGCACCTTAATAGGATTTGAGATGGATAAGAATTTTGCCTTTCTTTTATAGAGTGGAGAATTACAATATGGTGATTTTAAAAGGAGAGGAAAAAAAGGAGAAATAGTTCTTAAAACAGTTCAGTTAGAAAGAGTACATATAAACATTGAAGATCTGAAAATTGTTTCTCCTAAAATCATCCATGTCCACTCACTGTTAGGTTGCTGTTGAAGTGTGAAGACCATTGAGATAAGCAATGTCATAATATTATGAAATGAATGTATCTATACTTAACCATTTTAAAGAAGTAAAATATGTATGTCTTGACATGGAAAAAATTTTGAGGCATGATGTTCAGTGAAAAAAAAGCAAGTGTTAAAAATAATATTTTATTTATAATACTTATATGTATTTGTATATTTTGTATGTGTGTGTATTATATTTATTTGGATAAAAAGGAGATGTGGAAAGGATGCATTACAAACTGTAAATTGTACTTAATGTTTTTGGCAAGGGGTCCAGGAATATGGGGAAGGTGAAAAAGAGATTTTCATCATTTATTCTGGATACTTATGTATTACTTGAGTTTTCTACAGTTGAAAATTTATTGTATTACTAGTATAGAAAAGAGTTTTAAGATGTTTAATAATAAATGGGAAAAATTACTATGTTAAACAGGTCTCTAAACCCTAAATTTCAGGGAATGCTGGCAGTTACTGCAATATTTTAATAGAAATATTTTAATAAAAATATTCTAATTCATATCCTAAGTGATTTTTATTTATATTCTTTTAAAATATCTTTTAGGTATGGAATATCAAACAAATGATCAAGTTGACACAGGAACATATAGAAGCCCTATTGGACAAATTTGGTGGGGAGCATAATCCACCATCAATATATCTGGAGGTAAGCTATTTTGAGTATCATATCTGTTGTAATTTTGAAGATGAAAACATGAATTTATCACAAACATTTGTACTGGTAATATTTTTTCTCTTAGGGGATGAGATGAGAAAGGGGAAGGTGAATTACCTTCATCTTTCTTAAACTTCTTAATCTTGTTTCAGTTGTTAAAATAATATGCAGTATTTTGTAATTTGGAAAACGTCAACACTAAAGGAGAAGTCATGTATAAACTTAGAAATATTACCCTGGTGAAAAACTTACCTAAAAAACAGAGAAAGGGAAAGCACTTCGGTTGTAGAGGTTAGGAAACTAGTTACCATTTTAGGAAATGGGACAAATTTTGTAAAATATCTTTTTTCCTGATAAAATATCTTTTTTCCAGAACAAATCCCTCCCCAGATTGGTTTTTTGCCTTCTTAATAAGTAAAATATATAATATTTAAATAGCTCAAAATTGCCTAGCTTTACTGTTTAATAGTACCTTTAGGCTTTTGTATCAAGCTTTGAGCATCACCGTAAGTTTATAGAGTAGTTAGTCATTGTTCTTAATTCTTTGAGGTAATAGTTACTATTATAATCACAGATAAGCTTTCTTGGCATCGCTTTCCTTCTGTAGGTCACTCGGGTTCCATGACGAGCACTCTGTAGCCCACACTGCTCACCACTGCCTGTCTCTGTGAAAGCTGGCTCCAACTGTAATCACTAGTCAAACAGGAATATAACCCTTAATTACAAAGGGTCTGATTACCATTTGCCTTCAGATGCCAGAGATTTTTAGGCATGGATTGATCCTAAACTAAATTTCTAATTTAGTAATCTAATTGCTTTTAAAGGGCACATTAAGTCTAAGTTAAGTTTGCATTTCTAAAATAAATTTGAAAGTTTAGAAATTACCACTAATAAACCGTTGTTTTCTTCATATGGCTTATCCCAGAGCACACTACCAGATATTAGTCCTAGGACTAGAATTCATACCTCTGAAGACTAGTTAGTGTACTTTCTAGTATTCCATGCTGATTTACTCTTATGTCTGAGAAGGACAAGAACAGGAGTCATAGGGATGCAGAGTTCTGGTGAAAATAGTAATACTTTGTTAATTAGAACTAGACAACTTAACCAGCAGTTTTTCTGCCAGCCACTTCTATGTCTTGGGAGACTTTCCTCCACGCTTAGTTGTAATACACTTACATCAGTGACCGTGTTTGAATATAGCAGGGGTTCCCTGCCTCCTCCACACTCACACTCCTTAGGCTTTTTACTGTTCAAATTACATCTAATTAGAATAATACACAGCAGACCATACCTCATAGATTATATCATTAGCATGTAGAACCTTATTCTCAGGGACAAACATTAGACAATTTCTCTGTAGAAAGCACTATAAGATAGTGGTTAAGATGAACCTTGGAGCACACAGGCCCTTTGTTTGAATCTTAGCTGTGTCTTAGTTTCTGCAGTTAGGTTACCCAATCACCTCACTGGTAAAATGGGAATTCTGTCACACCTGTGGTAATTGATGGTTTCATTAAGTTTATAATTATGAAATAGCATCATTCTTGATACATATTGAGTGCTCCATAAATTTTTGATTCATTCATTCAGCAGATATTTATTGAGTGCCTATTTATATTTATGCTTTTCTAGGCTCTGGGAATATAGTAAAAAAAAACCCTAAAAACTTCATGCAGCTTGTATTTTTATCAGGGGATGGAATTACAGACAGTAAACATCAACTTACACTACTTGATATACTATGAAGAGGAGCCTGCCTGGAGATGATAGTATTTTTCCCTGGGGAAAGTTGACAAGGCCCAGGGAAAAGGTGTTTGGGTACTGATACATGAAGGCCCCCTCAGTGAAAAACCAAGTCTCATAGTTATCCACTGAGTCCCATCATTCTGGTTTCTTTATGAATTTGACTACTCAAATAAATAGAACTTATGCAGTATATGTCCTTTTGTGACTAGCTTGTTTCACTTAGCATAATGTCTTCAAGGTCCATCTGTGCATGGGTTAAAATTTCTTTGCTAATTAAGGCTAAATAATATTGCACTTTTTTTAATTCATTCATCTATCAATGGATACCATCAAGGTTGGTCATTTCTCACTTCTTGTTATCATAAGTAATGCTGATTTTACTCCTCTTGACTATATACAAAGAAGTGGAATTACTGAATCATGTGGTAATTCTGTATTCAATTTTTTAAAGAATTGCTATACTGTTTTCTACAGCAGCTGCCTTTTTGACTCCTATTAACAGTACATACAAGAGGGCACCTGGGTGGCTCAGTGGGTTAAAGCCTCTGCTTTCGGCTCAGGTCATGATCTCAGGGTCCTGGGATCGAGGCCCGCATCGGGCTCTCTGCTCAGCAGGGAGCCTGCTTCCTCCTCTCCCTGGCTCTCTGCCTGCCTCTCTGCCTACTTGTAATCTCTCTCTGTGTATCAAATAAATAAATAAAATCTTAAAAAAAAAAACACAAAAAAAACAAAACAAAAAAACAATACATACAAGAGTTCCCATTACTCCACATTGTTGCCAACACTTACTTGTGTGNCACAAAAAAAACAAAACAAAAAAAACAATACATACAAGAGTTCCCATTACTCCACATTGTTGCCAACACTTACTTGTGTGTGTGTGTGTGTGTGTAATGGCCATCCTAATGAGTGATATACCGTGGTTTTGATTTTCATTTCCCTGAAGACTAATGATGTTGAGCATCTTTTCATGTGCTTATTGGCCATTCATACTTCTTCTGTGGAGAAATGTCTGTTTAAGTCTTTCATTTTTTTAATTGGGTTGTTTATTTTGTTGTTGAGTTGTAGGAGTTCTTTATGTATTCTGAGTATCAGTCCTAATTAGATACATGATTTGCAAATATTTTCTGCTAATCCACAGGTTCCCTTTTCACTCTGTTGCTTATGTCCTTTGTGCAAACGTTTTTTTAATTTTTTTTTTAAGATTTTATTTATTTATTTGACACAGAGAGAGATCAGATCACAAGTAGGCAGAGAGAGAGGAGGAAGCAGGCTCCCTGCCAAGCAAGGAGCCTGATGCGGGCCTCGATCCCAGGACCCTGAGATCATGACCTGAGCCGAAGGCAGAGGCTTTAACCCAGTGAGCCACCCAGGCGCCCGAAAAGTTTTTTTAATTTCGATGACATTTAACTTACCTGTTTTTCCTCTTATTGACTGTGCCTTTGGTGTCACATCTAAGAAATCATTACCAGATCCAGTGTCATGAAGCTTTTTTTCTGTTGTCTTCTAAGATACATAATTACAGCTTTAGCCCTTCTTTTGAGGTCTTTGATCCATTTTGAGTTAATTTTTCTGTATAGTATAAGGTAAGAGTTCAGCTTCAGTCTTTTGCATGTGTATATCATATCCAGTTTTCCCAGCACCATTTTTTGAGAAGACTGTCCTTTCCCATTGCATAGAAGGTTTGACATGTGCCCTTGTCAAAAATCATTTGACCGTGTATGTGAGGATTAATTTCTGGGCTCTCTTTTCTTTTCAAGTATATCGCTACACCAGAACTATGTTTACATTTCTTGAAATAAATGGCTAAAAAGTGAAATTTTTACCCTGTTCACAATTTGGCTTCAGATTAGTTTGAGACTGGCAAGTAGAAGTTATGCTGGCTATTTCAATCCATACCTTTTCAACATAAGAAATAATGTTTCCTGTATGTTTGATGTTTCCCATAGGCAGTATCTTTAGCTTATCTCTGTGTCTCTTCCTTGTAGCAGAACAGAGTGAACTCAGTTATATTACCATTGGAAATCTTCTTTTCTTTTTTCTTGTACTAATTTATTTAAAAACTTTTGTTTATTTAAGCTTTTATTTAAGTTGTTCTAGATTTTCTCTTACTGACGTGAATAATAATTAAAATTCTGTTGATTACCTTGATGATAACTATAGTGAAATAAGCTATAGTACTTTAAAGAATTTCAAATTTGTCTTTTTAATCTTTGATTCCCTTTTTAAATCATCATCCAGAGGAAGAAGAGATTAAGTCATTTCCCAGAATTTTTTCTTTTTCTCCCAATTTTTCTCTCTTATCTAACATTATTTGAATGCTTTTTGTGTGTAAGATATAATGCTAGATGCTCTTCTAGTTGTAGATTATCCTTTTTGGGCCTGATATATATTGGATTCCAGAAGTGAAGGAATGGTGTTTCTGGAATCACCCTACTTATCTAAAGTTACACACTAAGTCCTAGCTACCACAGAATTTATATATGTGCTAGGGTTCCCTGCAGACAGATAGATGATAACAGTAGTAGCTTCTGACATTTATTGAGTACTTGCTGTGTACCAGGCACTGTTCCATGCATATAGTAGATCATTTAATCCTCAATCCACCCTGTGGGTTATACTTCCTATTCTCATTTTCATTTTATAAAGGTGAAGAGACTCAAGCACAGAGAAGTTTAATAACACGGTTAAGGCTACACAATTAGTAAATGGTATAGCCAAACTTTGAATCTAGACATTCTGAATTCAGATTCTACTCTTAACTGCTCTATCATTATTATGATGCTGACAGCCTTTTTGATCTCTGATCTGTGTAGAATCCAGCATAATGCAGAGAAATTTTATTAAAACAAATGAAAATACTGGAAGCAAGGTGCTTCCTGTGGAATGCAGAGTGGTTCATTAAATACCACCCTTGGTATTTAATGGTCTGCAAGATTTCATTGTATCTTTTAAGATGAAGTTTAGTAAGAATAAATTTAATGAACTAATGATAAAAAAATTTTTTAGGGTGCCTAGGTGGCTCAGTTGGTTAAGCATCTGCTTTCGGCTCGGGTCATGATCCCAGGGCCCTGGGATTGAGTCCCAGGTCCAGCACCCTCCTCAGCAGGGAGCCTGCTTCTCCCTCTGCCTGTTCCCCCTGCTTGTGATCTCTCTCTCCCTCAAATAAAATCTTTAAAAAGAAAATTTTATTTCACCGCTTTTCCCCATTTGTTTAAAGTAGACCTGTAGATAGTTTTCCTCCTGTTTTTAATTGAGAAATGATTCACATACTATAAGATTCACTTTTTTATTTTAAAGTGTACCACTCAGTGGTTTTTTTAGTATATGCACAAAGTTGTGCAATCATCATCACTTCCATCACTAATTCCAGAATATTTTCATCACCTGAAAAGGAAACCCTTTACCCATTAGCAGTCATTCCCTTTAGCCCCTGGCAACCACTAATCTGCTTTGTATTTCTGTAGATTTGCCTTTTTGGATACTTTATGTAATGGGATCATATGTGATGTAGCATTTCGTGACAGGCTGCTTTCACTTAGCATAATATTTTCAGAATTCATCCATGTTGTAGCATGTAGCATTCAGTGTAGCATTCATTCCTTTTTATTCCGTCATATGGATATACAGATTTTGTTTACCCATTTATCAAGTGTTGGACATTTGGGTTTCTTCTTTTTGGCTGTCATGAATAAAGCTATTATGAACATTCATATATATGTTTTTGTGTAACATATGTTTTCAGTTGTCTTGGTTATATGCCTAGGGATGGAATTGCTGTGTCCTGTGGTAACTTGATGTTTTAACTTTTTGAGGAACTGCCAGGCTGTATTTCAAAGTGGCTACTTCATTTTACATTCCCATCAGCGGTGTATGAGGTTTTCACTTTCTCCACATCAGTACCAACACTTACTTCCTGCTTCATTTTTTTTATTTGTTTGTTTTTTGAATAGTCATGCTGGTAGTTGTAAATCATTGTCCCATTGTGGTTTTGGTGTGCAGTTCCCTGATGACTAAAGATGCTAAGCATCTTTTTTTTTTTTTTTAAGATTTTATTTATTTATTTGCCAGAGAGAGAGCACGAGAGAGTGAGAGCAAAAGTAGGGGGAGCAGCAGGCAGCAGGATAAGCAAACTTCCTGCTGAGCAGGGAACCTGATGTGGTACTTGATCCCAGGACCCTGGGATCATGACTTGAGCCAAAGGCAGACGCTTAACTGACTGAGCCACCCATGGGTCCTGGAGAGAGAGAATCTTAAGCAGACTCCACGCCTAGCACAGAGCCCCCTCATGTAGGGCTCAGTCTCACAACCCTGAGATCCCTTTAAGCATCTTTTTCATGTGCTTGTTAGCTATTTCTTTATCTTCTTGGGAAAAATATCAATTCATATTTTTTGCCCATTTTTTAAACTGGGTTGTTGTTGAGCTGTGAGAGTTCTTTGTTTATTCTGGATAATAGATCTTTATCAGATATTATTTGTAAATATTTTCTCCTATTCTGTGGGAGTTATTTTTCATCTTTTCTTTTTTAATTTTATTTATTTATTTGACACACACAGAGAGAGATAACAAGTAGGCAGAAAGGGAGGCAGAGAGGAAGAAGCAGGCTCCCTGCCAAGCAGAGAGCTCTATACGGGCCTTGATCCAGGATCCTGAGATCATGACCCGAGCCGAAGGCAGAGGCTTCAACCCACTGAACCACCCAGGTGCCCCTATTTTTCATCCTTTTAATAGTGTCTTTTGAAATATGGAAGTTTTAATTTTGAGAAGTATAGTTTGTTTTTTCTTTGGTTGCTGTGCTTTTAGTGTATCATATCTAAGAAATTATTGCCTAATCTGGCATCATGATGGTTTACTCCTATGTTTTCTTCTAAGAGCTTTGTAGTTTTAGTTGTAAGTTTTATGCATACGATTAATCCATTTTGAGTTAATTTTTGAATATAATGTTAGATAGCAGTCCAACTTCATTCTTTGTATGTAGGTATTCAGTGGTATCAGCACCATTGTTGAAAATCAGTTAGCCATACATGTAAGGCTTTGTTTCTGGATTCTCATTTCTATTGTGTTATTCTGTATGTGTATCCTTATTCCAATATACGTGTCTTGATTACTGTGGCTTTATTGTAACTTTTGAAATGAAGAAATGTGAATCCTCCAATTTTGTTCTTTTTCAAGATCATTTTGGGTATTTTGAGTACCTTTTGCTTACATAAGAATTTTAAGATCAACTTGTCCATTTCTGTAGAAAAGCCACTGGGATTTTGGTAAGGATTGCAGTGGATCAGTTTGGGGGAATATTGTTACCTTAATGATATTAAGTGTTGTTATTTTGAGAGAGAGAGCATGAGCAGGTTTGGGCGTGAGGGATGGAGAGAGAGGGAGAGAGAATCTTAAGTAGTTTCCACATTGAGCATGGAGCCGGACACAGTGCTTACTCTCACAACCCTGAGATCATGACCTGAGCTGAAATCAAGAGTCCAACGCTTAACCCACTGAGCCACCTAGGCACCCCTGTACTCTTTTATTTAATTCAAAAACATCTGACATGATCTGTGCCTTCAACTAGCTTATAATTTAGTAGAATTATGTTAACTCAGCTAAGTAATATAGTGATAACAGTAATAAACATAGTAAGAATTACTAGTACTACTTATTATTACTAATAAGAATATTTATTGGGTTTTTGTTATATGGTAGTCTCTGTAATAACTTCTTTTACTTATATTATCTCATTTAATCCTCACAAAGTTTTTTTCATACATGAGAAAGAAACAGTCATATAAAGAAGAACGTGATAATACTCTAAAGAGGGTAAAGACAGTACCTCTTTGGTTTTATCAAGCAGAGTTTTGAATTGGACTTCAAAAAATAAGTAGGATTTTTTTTTAAGATTTATTTATTTCCTTAAGAGAGAGCTAGTGAGAGAATACGAGTGGGGAGAGGGGCAGAGGAAGAGAATCTTCAAGCACACTCCCCACTGAGCACGGAGCCTGACATGGGGCTCAATACCAAGACCCATGAGATTATGACGTGAGCTGAAACCAAGAGTCTTGATGCTTAACTGACTGAGCTACCCAGGCGCCTTGAAAAATAAGTCGGATTTTGTTGAGAAAGAATAGGGTTTGGGGTGAGCTGCATCCTAAAAAAGTATCTAGATCTGCAACATCTTGAAGAACCACAAGAATTTTGTTAATGGCAGTGGTTGTGGCTGAGGTGTGCATTTATGTGGCAAGACGTGTTCACATGTGCTGGGTAAGGAAACAGAGGAAAAGGTTGGAATACGTAAGAGAGAATAGGGATTACAGTGTACCAGGGCTTGAGGCCCTAAACACTCAGTGCCAGCACTAAATTGAGAACAGAAGAGGGATGGGGAAAGGTATGGAGAATTGCTCAAAGAAAGAAGAGGAAGCTTTTTATTTGACGGCCTTGATCTTTAGAGTAAATTTGAAGTTAATGCTTTTTTCTGAGTGAATTAAAGATTGAGGGATGAAGGTAAGGAACCAAAGAAGCATAGAAAAGGTTGGAGTAAGTATTGTGAAAAACGTGGTATGATGATACTAAAAGTTAAGTAAAATTTTTCAGGCAGTAGTGTGAAGGACTAATTTCCATGAATTGATTATGGAAGTAATTGGCTTTGTCTTACTCCTGTCTTCTTCAGCAGTGTGTAGTAACCTGAGAGAAAGAATGGAATAATTGAATAGTAGGGTTTACTTAATATTTGTATTTGACAAGCAAGTTGGTAAAAGTATAAGAATTAGCCAGAGAATGAATCAGAGATGTTACTGGTGGCATTATTGAAATGGTGAACCACAAAGTAGGGGAATTAAGACAATGAAGGCCCAACTCTAAGAAACTAAGGGATTAATGTTGCTCCTGAACAGATTAATGTAGTGAGATGGAAACTTAAGAAGGTGTGCTCAAAGACAAGGGAAGTTACAAACTGAGATCTTGTCATCATTTGGAACTCGTGCATCTGGAAGGTAGAATGAAAATAAATACCTTTAGAGATAAGAGATTTAGAGAACTTCAGGGCAGGCATGTTAAAAGAGTAATCCACGCTGAATGCAGCAAGAATAATGGGAAGAAATGACCCAAGCCAGGTACGAGTGTCTTAATAGATTTCGGCTGTGAGGATGAGGGAGGCGGAATAAGTAAATGCTTTATACTTAAGAAGAGGAAGAGCTGTTGATAAATGCAGTGAAATAGTTTGTAGTCCACAATAGAGGGAACAGTATATTTTTAAAAATTAAGACCAACATTTTGATAAATAACATCCTGAGAATTTATTGTTTACATTTGTTACATTTCCTAAGGCTAACTTTGTGTAGTAAATGTCTTTGTCCAGATGATAGGAAATAAGATTTGATCTATGCAGGAGGTAATTTTTATCTCTTAGACTACATGTATATGTTCTTCCAAGGGTAGGAATTCTGTCAGTCTTTATTTTTGTAGTTTGAGCCCCAAACAGTGCCAGGCACATGTATGTTCACTATATATTAATTGACTGATTGGATGGTTTTGTTTTGTTTTGTTTTGAGAGAGGAGAGAGCGTGAGTGTCGGGGGAAGAGGTAGAGGGAAAGGGAGAGAGAATCCTGAGTGGAAATTCTTGACCCGAGCATAAATCAAGAGTGGACGCTTTGGGGGCACCTGGGTGGCTCAGTCGTTAAGCATCTACCTTCGGCTCAGGTCATGATCCTAGAGTCCTGGGATCGAGCCCTGCATCTGGCTCCCTGCTCAGAGGGCAGCCTGCTTCTCCCTCTTCCCACTCCGCCTGCTTGTATTCCCTCTCTCAACGTCTCTCTCTCTCTGTCAAATAAATAAATAAAATGTTAAAAAAAAAAAAGTGGACGCTTAACTGACTGAGCTACCCAGGTGCCCCTTGACTGATTTTAAAAGCTCAAAAAGTGGATCATATTGAAAGAGATGCCTTAAGTCATTAGATCATGGGACTGAAAGCTAAATCAAAATACAGCTTAGAAAATTGTGAATTGATTTGGTTATAATCCCCTTAAGTGCTATGAAACATTTCTGGAATCAGGATAGGGTAGCCAGTAGGCTAAAGGAGAGGGCGTTTTGATGTACTTTAGGCCCTTTACCTCAGTGGCTCAGTTTTGTATTTTTCCTCCTTTTTTCTTCAAAATTGTATTTTAAGATCTAGCATAGTAAGTGCAGTGGTCTTCACTGAAATAGAATTTCTCCTTCATTCCCATCTATCCTTTGATAATTCTCCCTTGCTTGGGGAATGAAGTTCAGGCTTCACAGCATGGTATATACACCCTCTATAAGCTAGTCCCTTACCCATTTTTCCAGTCTTATTATTTACTTCTCTCTATTGCTGTTTTTCATTTAAATACCGAGCATATATTTATCCCTTGCTATTTCCCAGATATTAAATGGCATTCAGCTATACTAGTCTGTAGTTTTCCCTCTATGCCTTAAAATTTCCTACCTCTTTGGTTGATTTTTTTTTTTTTAAGATTTTATTTGTTTGAGAGCAGGAGGTGGGGGAAGAGGACCAGAGGAAGTGGAAGGGACAAGCAGACTACGCACTAACTATGGAACCCGACAGAGGGCTTGTTCCCAGGAGCCTGAAATCATGACCTGAGCTGAAATCAAGAGTTGGACACTTAACCGGCTGAGCCATGCAGCAGCCCCCAAATTTCCTACCTCTTTACTTCATGGCAGAATTTCTCCTGTACACAGTACTCTCTTCTCCCCCACTTAACTCCATCTATCTAAATGCTAACATTTTGAGGCTCTTTCCTTCCTCATTCTCACCTTGTATCAAAAATGTTCTTTATTTCTCATGTACAGCACTTAAACAAATAAAAATACATCCACCTGCTTCTCTGCAACCTAAAAATAAACAAAATGCCATTTTTAAATCTTTGATTCTCTCTTACAGCCTTTTATAAATAGTTATTGTACTTATTGCATCTGTGTCTGGTGGTAGACAGAAATGGTGGACTGTGGTGTGGGGGAGCGTGATTACCACTGCCTTAAAGAACCATAGACATATATATTCCATTTATATTCCAGTTCATTCCATCTCTTTACTTTCAATATGACTCTGTTTTCAAAATTCTTATTACTTTTAGAATATGGTATCTTATGTGGTCATTTGACTTTATAGCTTTAGTCAAATGAAGCTTGTAGAAAGAAACCCTGATGGATAATGGCCCCAGAATTTCTTGACTGTAGGGTGTAAACCGTCTTTTTAGATAAAATTTTATTCTCTAAGCAGTATTTGATGGGATCATCTGAGATCCATAGTGAGGAGAACAAAGTGTTTTTTAACTAATAGCTATTGCAGAAAGAAGGTGGCAGTTCTAAATCTTTTAAGTCCTGTGAGATTTTGGTGGTAATGGGGAGATCTGACACTATACCTACCGGAGTCTTATTTTCTGACAAATCTCTTTTAAGACCTCATTTCCTTTTCAACCTCTCTTTCTGTTCTTTGGAGGGGAGAAAGGTTTGAAACTTTATATGTCTACAAGTTTTCTGGAAAAAAATAAATCTTTAAAAGAGATTGTACTTACCGTTGATGTAATATATAGTATTTTATCTTATGTTAGATATGTGGTTTGGAAGGTAAAATGCAGTATGACCAGAACATTGTAAATACTGCATTTTTAAGTTAATATTTATGGCTATTCTAGACATTTATGTTTCTGTCAATTTCTCAATACAGTGTAGTATCTTATCACTAAAGATTTATAAATATTAGAAGTAGAAGTATTAATTTGCAGTACTTTTAGCATTTATTTTGTAACTTCTAACTTAAAACCGTGTTAGCTGGATTATAAAGAGATTATAATCAGATGTAAATTTCTTACTTCCTTTTGTTACTGTAAGGAAAAGTCCAGATTCAATGTAAGTCTGCTTTATTTTATAGGCCTATGAAGAATACACCAGCAAGCTAGATGCCCTCCAACAGCGAGAACAACAGTTATTGGAATCCCTGGGGAATGGAACTGATTTTTCTGTTTCTAGCTCTGCATCAACAGACACCGTTACATCTTCTTCCTCCTCTAGCCTTTCAGTGCTACCTTCATCTCTTTCAGTTTTTCAAAATCCCACAGATGTATCACGGAGCAATCCAAAGTCACCACAAAAACCTATCGTTAGAGTCTTCCTGCCCAATAAACAGAGGACAGTGGTGAGTCAACTTTTAATGTCATCATTGCTTTTTCTTTGTGTTTTTCAGAAAGAGTAGTTGTTGAAACTGAAACATGTTACCACTCCATACTCCATGGTCATGCAAATGGAAGCATCCATTTCAAACAGGAGTAAAGAGACATAATTATTTGGTGCCACTGTCTGTGTTTCTTAACTGGAACAAATTGTATCGTGTTTAGTGTCTCATTTAACATTTTAACCTGTCTACCAAACTTGAACCACACTGAAATCTAAGTACAAGTTTAGAATCAAAAAGAATTTCAAGACTTGAGCTTGTTTGTTGTCTAACATATGTCAGGTAAGCTTTCTTTGCCCTTGAGAAATCCCTATTTGGACTTATTCTCAAATGTTGGATTTTTAGTGTGCTTGATATTCGTTCTCTGTCTACATAACTTTTGTTGATGATAAGTATTACCATTGGAACAGAGTATTCTAAGTAACATTTAAAGCAGGGAAATCTGCACAATTTTATGGGTGGTCTATAATCCTTGAGCGCAACAAGTACTGTCATTGGATTTAATAATAAGGCACCTGTATATATCATTACTTTTTAAAAATGTATATGGTTATTTTTGAAATTAATAAAAAACCTTTTCATTTCCAAATACAAGTGAAATCAAAGTAGTCTCTGCCTGCCTCTCTGCCTCCTTGTGATCTCTCTCCCTCTGTGAAATAAATAAATAAAATCTTTAAAAAAAAAAAAAAGAAGAAGAAGAAACAGTTCTCACTAGGAAAAAAAACAAACGAATGTAAAATGATGCTGATTTGAGGAAGTAGCAAGGTAACTTTAAATAAAATCTCAGTATGTCAATTAATTACAGCATATTAACAGAAGAAGTATTGAAATGCTAAATAAAAATTAGAATATTTAAAAAAAAACTAAGTAGATGAGGTAAAAGTAGGTTAAAGGGAGAATTAGTAAGCTCTGAAAAGCAAAGAGGGCGCCTGGGTGGCTCAGTGGGTTAAAGCCTCTGCTTTCGGCTCAGGTCATGATCTCGGAGTCCTGGGATCGAGGCCCGCATCGGGCTCCTTGCTCAGCGGGGAGCCTGCTTCCCCCCTCTCTCTCTGCCTCCTTGTGATCTCTCTCTCTCTGTGAAATAAATAAATAAAATCTTAAAAAAAAAAAAAGCAAAGAAAGTGCGTCAAAAACAAAACAAAACTATAACAGAGTGGATAAGAGATATGAAAGATGGAGTGAACAGTTTCATTACATGCCTCAGAGGAGTTCCAAAAAGTAAGAATAGAAATAAAGGAGTAGAGCAAAATTCAAAGAAATGATGGCTATCATTTGTGAAAGATGTAAGTCTAAAGATCTGGGAAACAAAGCCCCTAAATTGTATAAATTTCAGTCCATAATTATTAGATATAACAAAATGAAATTATATTTCAAAACCATTCAGGAAAACAATTATCTTTAAAAAAAATCTCAATTAGATGATCAAAAAATTTTCATTGTAGCAGCTATAGAAGCCAGAAGACAATAGACTAGTATACTCAGAATGCTCAAAAATACCTATAAGTTGACTAGCTAAAGTATGAATTAAAAGTACAATAAAGACCTCTCCGGATGCGAATTTACCTTTCCCAGGCTCTGCTTGAAGGAACTACCCCAAAATTAATTTAGAAAGAAAGTTGAAAACAGAGGAAGGAATGAAAAGTAACATTCATACATTGGACTTCATTGAAATTAAAAACTTATGTTCTTCAAAAGACAGTGTTAAGAGAATAAAAAGACAAACCAGTCTAATCTTTGCAAAATATACACTTGATTAAGGACGTGTATCCAGAGCATACAAAGAGCTCTTAAAACTTAAAAATAAGGGCCCCTGGGTGGCTCAGTGGGTTAAAGCCTCTGCCTTTGGCTCAGGTCATGATCCCAGGGTCCTGGAATCGAGGCCCACATCGGGTTCTCTGCTCGGCAGGGATTCTGCTTCCTCCTCTCTCCTCTCTCTCTGCCTGCCTCTCTGCTTACTTGTAATCTCTCTCTCTGTGTCAAATAAATAAATAACATCTTTAAAAAAAAAAACTTAAAAGCAAATAACTCAGAAAATAGGCAAAAGATTTGAACAGATACTTCATCAAAGAAGATACGTAGATAGTAGATAAATACACTAGAAGATGCTCAACATCATTAGTCACTGGATAAATGCAAATTAAAGGCACAAGATAACACCATGCACCTACAAGAATGGCTAAAATGAAAGAGTAGCCTTATCAACTATTGGCAAGAATGTGGCATAACTGGAATTTTCATTCACTGTTGTTAGGAATGTATAACGGTGCAGTCACTTCGTAAAACAATTTCATAGCTTTATTTAATACAGTTCCTTTTAAAATCCCAGCAGTGTTTTTTGCAGAAATAGAAAAATCCATCCTGAACTTAGTGTGGAAGCTTAAGGAATGCTGAAGAGCCAGCAGTCTTGGAAAAGAGCAAAGTTGGAGGTCTCACACTTCCTGATCTCAAAACTTACTATGTACCCACGGAATGGCGTAGATAAAGAGGCGTATAGATCAGTGAAATAAAGAGTCTAGAAATAAATTCTTAAGTATATGGTCAAAGGATCTCTGACGGGTACCACAACCCCTCATTGGGGGAAAGGACAGTCTCTTCAACAAATGATGCTGGGAAAACTGGATGTACATGCAGAACAATGAAGTTGGACCCTTACCTTACATGATACGCAAAGTTCTCTCAAAATGAGTCAAAGATATAAATGTAAGAGCTGAAACTATAAAACCCTTAGAATAAAACATAGAGGAAAAGCCCCACAATGCTGGATTTGGCAGTAGTTTCTTAGGTATGACACCAAAAGCACAGGCAACATACATAAAAATAGGGAAATAGGACTGTTTCATAATTAGAAACTGTGTGAATCAAAGAACACAATCAGGACTCCTGCTCTGCTCAATCGGTTAAGCATCTGCCTTCGGCTCAGGGCATGATCTCAGGGTCCTGGGATGGAGTCCTGCGTTGGGCTCCTTGCTCATTGGGGAGTTTGCTTCTCCCTCTGCCTGATCTGCCTGTCGCTCTCCCTGCTTGTGGTCTCTCTCTCTCTCTCTCTGACATAAATTAAAAAAAAAAGAGAGAGAGAGAAAGAACACAATCATCTGAGTCAAAAGACAACTTACAGAATGGGAGGAAATATTTGCAAATCATGTCTATGATAAAGGGTTAATATTCAGAACGTGTTTTTAAAAACTCATACAACTCAAAACAAAAACAAAAACACCTAAACAACTCAATTAAGAAAAAGGGGGAGGACTTGAATAGACATTTCTCCAAAGAAGATCTACAAATGGGTAACAAACATGAAAAGATGCTCTACAGTAATCATCAGTAATCATTGGAAATAGCAAATCAAAGCCATGTGAACTACCACCTCACCCATTAGAATAGCTACTATCAAGAAAGAAAGAAAAGGAGAGGAAGGAAGGAAGGGAGGGAGGGAGGGAGGAAAGAAAAGAAAAGAGAAGGAAAGAGGAAAGAATGAATAGCATGTTGGCAAGGATGTAGAGTAATTGGAACCCTTGTGCATTACTAGTGGGAATGTAAAATGGTGTGACCACTATGGAAAACAGTGTGATGGTTTCTCAGAAAACTAAAATAGAATTATCATATTATCCTGCAATTCTGCTTCTGAATATATACCCAAAGGAATTGGAAGAGTTTCAAAGAGATTATTTATACACCCATATTTATAGCAGTATTATTCATAATAACCAAAAATGTGCTATCAACCCAAGTGTCAATCAACAGATGCATGAATAAACAAAATGTGATCTACATATACAATGGAACATTATTCAACCCTAAAAATAAGGAAATTCTGGCACATTGTACAGCATTGATGAATCACGAGTCAGTCACAAAAAGACAAATACTGTAGTATTCCACTTACTTGAGCAGAGTAGTCAAATTCATAGAAACAGAAAATAGGATAGTGGTTGCAAGGGGTGGGGGAGATAGGGTGTTTTTCTTTAATGGTTATAGAGTTGGTTTTTCAAAATGAAATGAGTCATTGCTTTTGGTTACACAACAATGTAAATGTGCTTAAGATAGCTAACTATATACTTAAAAATGGTTAAGTTGTTAAATTTTTTTTTTAAGATTTTATTTATTTCACAGAGGGAGAGAGATCACAAGGAGGCAGAGAGGCAGGCAGAGAGAGAGAGGGGGAAGCAGGCTCCCCGCTGAGCAGGGAGCCCGATGCGGGCCTCGATCCCAGGACCCTGAGATCATGACCTGAGCCGAAAGCAGAGGCTTTAACCCACTGAGCCACCCAGGCGCCCTGTTTGGGTCTTTTTGGGTTAGATTGCCCAATATATGTTTGGGTAATCAGAAAAACTAGAATTAAAATGGTAAAATTATGAGCTCTTATTACAGTGCTATTCCTCCATTCTGTGCCAAACGTGGGGCTTGAACTCATCCAGCCATTCTACTTCTAGGTATTTACCCAAGAGAAAATAAAGCATATGTCCATACAAAGATTGGTACAGAATTATTCTTAGCCCCAAATGTTCATCAACAGATGGTTAAGCAAGTTGTGGTATATCCATAAAATGGAATACCATGTGGTACACAAGAATACACTGCTGATAGACACAACAACATAGATAAATCTATAAATAACCATGCTAAGTGAAAGTAGCCAGGCAAAAATGAATATGCATTTTACACTTACATAAAATTCTAGAAAATGCAAACTGTTCTATAGTGACAGTGTTAGATCAGTATTTGCCTGGACCAGGGCCTGGGGCAAGAGGGAAGAATTACACAGGAGTGCAAGAAAACTGAGAAGGTGTATTGGGGTACATTAATTATCTTGAATGTGGCGATGATTTCATGGGTATGTACATAATGTCAAATTGTATCAGACAATATACTTAATGTAGTTTATTGTAGGTCAGTTAAACCTCAGATCTGTTTTTAAAGGAAAAAAAACCCAACAGAATGAAGAGGGGCACCTAGCTGGTTCAGTTGGAAAAGCATGTGACTCTTGATCTCCAGGTCATGAGTTTGAGCCCCATGTTGGATGTAGAGATTACTTAAATAAAACTTGAAAAAAAAATGAAGAGCTGTTAGTAACCAAAAGAAAATTGGTAGGGCTATCTAAGTATTATGAGAAATAGACTTTAAAGAGAGAAAGAAGTGATAAGGATAAGGAGGGTCATGGTCTGGCAGGAGAAAAAGACTAACCTCTTACCTTATACTTAAATCTTTTTTTCACAGAGCTGTTTCATACGAGCTGTTTCTTGTGTTTAAAATTATTGTTTAGAATGATTTTATATAACTTATTTAGCCATTTTTCATGATGGGTAGTTAAGTAATACTCTAATATACATTTAAATACCTGTGTCCTGAAACACTGGGAATATTTTTATGTGAGATTCCTAGAAATAATTATTGAATAATGTATGTGCTAGTATACACTCTCTCTCTTTTTTAAGATTTTATTTATTTATTTATTTGACACAGAGAGAGATCACAAGTAAGCAGAGCAGTAGACAGAGATAGAGAAGGAAGCAGGCTCTCTACTAAGCAGAGAGCCCAATGTGGGGTTCAATCCCAGGACCCTGAGATCATGACCTGAGCCGAAGGCAGAGGCTTTAACCCACTGATCCACTGAGCTACCCAGGTGCCCCACTAGTATACACTCTCAATAGTGTATGAGACTTATTTTTATCATGAGACTCTGGCCAATGCTGAATGTTAAAATTTAGAAGATACTGTTATTGATCTAATAAGATTTAAAGTATTTTAAGCCTGAGATACTCTCATTCATGTAAACTTTTCAATACATAAATCATACAACAACAAAAGGTTAACAAAGTATTAGACTTACCCAATTACCCTGGATCGTGGCTTGTCCTAAGCCTGGCTTTTGGAATTCATAATTTAAAAGAATTTTTTTATAGATTAAGACTTCATTCACATATTATACAATTCACTCATTCAAAGGGTGCAATCCAGTGATTTTTAGTCATTTCACAGAGTTACACAGATGTCACCACTATCAGTTTAAGAACTTTTTCAGCTCTCCAAAAAAGAAACCCTATATGCATAGTAGTCACTTACCATTTCTCCCCAGTCTTCCCAGCCCTAGGCAACAACTTACTTCCTCTTATCTCTATAGATTTGTCTATTCTGGACATTCCATGTAAATGGAATCATGGAATGTGTGCTCTTTTGTGACTGGCTTCTTTTACTTAGCATGTTTCCAGTGTTCATCCATGTTGTAGTGTGATTCAGTCCTTCTTGCCCTTTTATGGCCAAATGATATCCTATTGTTTGTATATACCCCATTTTATTTACCCATCCTGAGTGTTGTTACCACTTTTTGGCAATTGTGAATAATGCTGCTATGAACATTCATGTACAAGTTTTTGTGTGGACATATGTTTTCCTTTTTGTTGAGTATGTGTCTATAATAATCTTTTGGGAAACAGCCAAAATGTATTCCAAAGCAGCTGTAGCATTTTACTTTCTCACCATTACTGTATGAGGGTTTTAGTTTCTCCATCTCCTCACTAGCACGTTTACTGTCTTTTTGATTATAGCTGTTCTAGTGTGTGTGAAGTGGTATCTCATTGTGGTTTTGATTTGCATTTCCCTGATGGCTAGTGATATCAAGCATTTTTTCATGCGCTTATTGGCTTTCATATATCTCTTTTGGAGAGAGAATTTCTTTTTATAAATAGTTTTACATGGCATGCAAAGACAAAATAAAATGCCATAGGTCTGAGATAAGAATAATTATAAGAGTTGATGAGCAATGTTCTAATAATAGAAATTGGATAAAAAAGAGAGAATAGCCTGGATTATTTCCTCTAGAGATAGCAAAAGGTGCTATAATATATTTTAAGACTATATACATATTTTAGAAGGAAAAAGAAAAGTGGAGGTTATAGGAATAAAATGGAATGCGTTTGGGGTCCGAAAAGAAAATTACAGAAGACAAGTAAGCCTGAGATTAGGAAGTAAATGTAAGGTAGACTAAATGAAGGGATTGTAATACTGGGAATGTGATAGTACCCAGCTACTAGAAGTTTTCTTTTATGACTGTAAACCAGTATTAAACAAAAAACGATGATTAAAAATTGGTGACCATGTCACTAATTTAGCATTTAGAAAAGAATGTTCATAAGGTTTTAAATTTTTTTTATTTAGAGAATGTATTTATATGGAAAAGCATAAAGGACAGTATATTAAAATCTGTGTTTAGTTACCTCCAGTGAACAAATAGGAGTGTTTGTTATATTTCCTTTATACTGTGCGTGCACCTGCGTGTGTGCACGCACACCCACACCCACCCACACACACACAAATGTGATTCCCTTTACCAATTCCATTCCCCTCCTAAACATCCACTGTCCCACCTTGTTACCTGGGAAGCGGCCATTCTGATAAATTGGGGTACATTAATTCCAAAATTTTATACTTTACTAAATATATGTATCTGTAAGTATTTTTAAAATTTATAGTAGTATGATACTAGGGATGCCTGGGTTGCTCATTTGGTTAAGCATCTGCCTTCAGCTCAGGTCAGATCCCAGGGTCCTGGGATTGAGCCCTGTGTTGGGCTCCCTGCTTAGCAGGCAGCCTGCTTCTCCCTCTCTTCCTCTGCCTGCCGCTCCCCCTACTTGTGCTCTCTCTCTGACAAATAAATAAAATCTTTAAAAAAAGAAAGATTTATAGTACTATAATATTATATGTAATGTTCAGCATCTTGTCTTTTTTATTCAGAATTACAAATTCAAGGTATACATATATATATATATAGATAGATACATACAGGTTTTAAACTTTGAATTTAACTTTTTTTTTTAAAGATTTTATTTATTTGTCAGAGTGAGAGCAAGAGAGCATGCACAAACAAGTAGGGGGAGGGACAGGCAGAGAGAGAAGCAGGCTCCCTGCTGAGCAAGGAGGCCCAGGCGGGACTCAATCTCAGGAACCAGATCATGACCTGAGCAGAAGGCAGACACTCAACTGACTGAGCCACCGAGGGGCCTCCTTTGAATTTAACTTCTATGGGGAATTCCAACTTTTGAATATACCACAGTTTATCCATTTCCCTACTGATGGACATATAGATTATATTTATAGTTTTTTTATTACTAACAACCTAAAATATGAACATCTTTTACAGGATTCTTTGTATACAAGTAACAAGGTATTTCTAAGTTGTAAAACTGGAAGTGGATTTCTGGAGAATAGGATAGGCAGATTTGATTCAGAGGTTGTAAAAGAATAGGAATTTGAAAAAATATCTGAAACTACTAAGTTAATTTTAGCATCTGTGCAATGGAAGTTCTCAGAGCAGCTTATCAGTGACTAACACTTAGTAGGTGTTCTGTAAGTATTTTTGAAGGAATGAGTCTTTGGATAGCCAGAGATTTGTAAACAAATTCCTGTTAATTGGTATTAATCCTGAGTATGTAAAATAAATGAAAGGGCAGTGGGAACAGATAGGACAATATTGGATGGTTCAGAAGCATTCCTTCATTGTGCTATATAATTTAAGCAGGAAGTGTTTGTGGAATGGAAGGGGTAAGGAGAAGCTATGTTCTTGTTTTAGCCAGTTTGGGGGAAAACGTGAAGAACACACAAAAACATGTTAAGAAAAATGAAAAAAAAAACTTTAACTCTCTTAATAGCACGAATAAATTTTAATGAAATAGATTGTGTCAAGGGACAGCATTAGATAAGAATAAATGGTAGAACCCCACAGAATGCCCTTCCTTCCCCTTTATTTTTAGCAAAAGCAAAGCAGAAACCAAAGATCTAGAGGGTGATATGTTCCATTTCTTTGTAGACAGAATAATACTACCCATTACATGGTGGTATACAGTTTGTAAAAATGCACTTATATCCTCTGATAGCAACTTTGTAAGGTAAAATACTGTAGAAAACAGTATTAGCTTATGTTGATATTTAAAAACCGTGTGTGATTTTAATAATATACAAGCTGTGGAATTCAGGACATTCTCGAATTCTGTTAAGTTCTGTTAACTTTCACCAACAGTGAAAGTACTCCTTTTCTGTTGCTAGATAAGTTTTCCCCCTTTGTAATAGTAATTAACGAAGTAACTGATTAACTCTGGTTTTGATCTTTGATTTGATTTGATTTCACAGCATTTTACCAGTAAAGACTTGGCACCTTTATAAGACCTGTGGCCACTGGTTCTTTGTTAAATACAATTCAACCAAGGTGCCTGGGTGGCTCAGTTGGTTAAGTCAAATTCTTGATCTCAGTTCAGGTCTTGATCTCCAGGTCATGAATTTAAGCCTGGAATTGGGTTCCACACTGGGGATGCAGTCTACTTTTAAAAATACCTATATCCATATCTGTATACCTGTCTGTCTTAACCAAAAGACATACTTAATTCTAAAATTGCTTTTACATCAGATGTCTGGGTGGCTCAGTCCGTTAAGTGTCTGCCTTTGGCTCAGGTCATGATCCCAGGGTGTTGTGATTCAGCTGCACATGGGGCTCCTGGCTCAGCAGGAGGTCTGCTTCTTCTCCTCTTCCCCCCACCTTGTTTTTCTCTCTATTTCTCTCTCTCAAATAAATTAATATTTTTTAAAATAAATAAAATTGCTTTTACATTATGAAGTTTTTGTAGTATAGTCAGCCTCTTTTTACTTTAATAAGATAAGACCATGTTGTAAGCTGACCTAATCTGTGTAACAGTCCTGAAAAAAGGCTTTGACATCAAGATAAGCTGTCATTAAAATCAGGAAGCTGTAAATTTAGGTTTATGTTCAAAACCCATATATTGGCATCTATATTTTGCACCAGTTTATATAAGGAGATATCAGGGTGCATTATGAAGTTTACTTAAAGTATATAGTAAAGTCTGCATTGCAAAGAATTTAAACTACCAAATTAATCTAGTGTCTCAAATAATATGTAATAATATTGGTGGCTACTTGAATTTTGATGGCTACTCCTTTAAGAAGGTCTTTAAGTTTTAAGAAAACTTTTTATGGAAAGTTTTTAAGCATATACAGAGTACAGTGGTGTAGTGAGCCTCGTGAACCCATTGATAAAAGATGGTTTAGATTCACTTTAAAAAACTGATATGTAAAACTTTAGACTAATATATTTTGTTTTGGTCTAAATTATCCTTTGCAGAAATACTCAGGCAATTACATTGACTTTAGCTCTTTATTAAGATAGGGTGCTTATTTTTTTAAAAATTTGATAGAGAAAAATTGTTCCTAATCAAGGACATTTAATTTTGGAATCTGGAGAAGGTACATAAACCTGGTTCTTTTGAAAGTATCTTTTCAGCCTTTAAATATGAGACAAACCTCTCCTCCCCTTTTCTTTTCAATCAGGTAATTCTTTCATGTGGTATTTAGATAAAGAAATTTTGTTTCCACCCTGTTTCTATATTCTGTACATCTAGGTTCCCATGAACCTTTTAGGTCACTATTTTTCTTTAGGTATGTGTATGTATTTTCTGGTTGTTTTTTTTTTAATGTAGCTACAAGGAAATATAAAAATATTTTTTTCTTATTTTCCCACTCCTCTTTGTGTACACAAACCATCATACCTATATATCATTCTGTATTTTAATGTTTATGTAGACCACCCTGGAAATGTTCCATTTCCACATATAGAGAACTTTTAAATACTCTTTTTATAGCTATAGATTTCAATGTATAGATATACTGTAGTTTCCCAGAATACTGTAGTTATATCAAAAGTATGCTTGCCTGGATCAAAAGGAAATTTATATGTGTAATTCTGATAGATACTTTGAAATTTTGCTTCATAGGTGAAATTTCGCTTCATAGGTCTTGCTTAATTTTGTGCTGCCACCGGCAATGTGTGAGATGCCTATTTACCATAGCCTAATCAACAGAACATGTTATCAAGCTTTTGGGTTTTTGCCAGTCTGATAAGTGAAAAATATTTTGACAAGTTTGAGTTTGCTTTGCTCCTACCGAGGTTGACCACCTTTTCATGTTTGAACACCATTTCTGCTTCTGTTTGTGTAAACTGTCTTTCATATACTTTGCCCATTTTTTTAATTGCTTGTTGGTCTAAATCTCAAATTTTCAGCTCTTTGTATATTAGGAAGATTACATGCATGTTAAGTGAGCACAGATAGTTTTTTATCAGTTTGCTTTCGTCTTATGACTGCTTTTAAGTTACAAATATATTTCTTCACGGTTTATATTTGTCTTTAGACTGCTTATAGTTTGTTTTCCCATGTAAAAGGTTCTTAGTTTTATGTAATTGAACTTAACATTTTTTTCTTTTATGGCAGATTTTGCATCATAATTATAAAGGCCTTCTTAACTTGAGGTTATGAAGGATTTTGCCATGTTTTCTTCTAGTACTTTTATGGTTTGTTCCTTCTTCCTTCTTTCAACATTTAAATCTTTTGATTCATTTAGCTTACCCTAGTATTCAATATGAAGTATGGATGAACTTCTTTTCTTGAATTAGTTCCAACTATCTCAACATGGACATCTTTACCCTATTTCAGACACTGCCTTTATTTTATTCTAATTTCCTTTATATATTAGAGTTTATTTTGGTCTGTTCCATTGGTCTGTCAGTCTGTTGAGCTGGCACTGTCAATGAAGGAGCAAATAGTTTAAAAAAACCAACCTACAGTAGTGGAATGAAGAAGGACTGACTGATGACTTTCCCTTATTAATAAGAGTGGAAGGTATTTTGTCTGCTGGTAAACTATACATACACTTTGGAATTAAGCATACCTATATTAGAAGACACATGACAGGAGTGCATCAGGAAATTACCAAAAGAACTGAGAGGTGTAGTAAATAGCCACAGTTCACTCATGACTTTATATACCATGTTATAGAATTTTAAATTTTCCTTATAAGAAACTGGAAAATTTTGAGGAGTATTTGAATTTTGCCCTATAAATAATGAAAAATTTGAGCAAACTAATGAAATACAAAATTACATTTTATTTATTTATTTTAAAGATTTTATTTATTTATTTGACACAGAGAGAGATATCACAAGTAGGCAGAGTGGCAGGCAGAGAGAGAGAGGAGGAAGCAGGCTCCCTGCAGAGCAGAGAGCCCGATGTGGGCCTCAATCCCAGGACCCTGAGATCATGACCTGAGCCGAAAGCAGAGGCTTTAACCCACTGAGCCACCCAGGCACCCCAAAATTACATTTTAAAATGGAGTTCTGAATCTCAGTTCAGTGTGCCTCTCAACAGTTGATATATGAGCTTCAGATTCTGTGAATCCTCTGAACTTTTATGGTTCAGAGAGAGCATCTGAGATTTTCATCAGATTCTCATAAGTCTTTTTTTTTTTTAAGAGTCAGGGTAAGGGGAGAAGGAAAGAGAGAATTTTAAGCAGGCTCTATGCCCAGCACAGAACCTGATGTTCGGAGCTCAGTCTCATGACCCTGAGATCATGACCTGACCCAAAGTCAGGAGTCAGAAGCTTAACCTACTGAGCCACCCAGGCGCTCCAGATTCTCAGAAGTCTTTCTCTCTCTCTCTCTCTCTCTCTCACACACACACACACACACACAGAGGAATATCTTCTTAAGAAAAATTCCTCTGGTGTCTTGAGATAGGGCTTAATACTAAAGATAGGGTTGCTAATCAAGAAGTTTTTGCATAAAAGTATGCAGAGTATGAGTAGCAGAGGATAAAAGTGAACTTTCCCTCTGTTCATTATTTCTGAAAGGTACAGCCAGTTTTTACTATTTGTAGTAGTTATGGTCTATAAATTTACCAGAAACACTGCATTAAAGAATACTAGACCATTGCTTCTAAGGGAAATAAAGGGTTACTATTATAAATGAGCCAAAATGGCTTCTGTATATTGGCCCCTACGTTATTTATTTCTTCACAGCTGGCTAAGGTCCATTAGCCTAAAAGCCTGCTGGCAATAGGGCACTTGTTTACAGTATGACAGTGAGAACAGGCAGGCAGAGTATCACCTTGTTCATCCCTAGATCGGAAGGTATACATTGGGCAACTCAGATTTTTCACTGCTCTGCACGTGTTGAGAATACCAAAAAAAAAAAAAAAAATTTAGACAAATTTGTATATATGGAATCCACAAATAAAGAGGATCAACTGTACCAGTCCAGACTCTTGAATACTTCCAGTGATGAGACTGTTCCCTCATGTCTTCTCTAATATTTTCTTGCTGGATAGTTTGAATGGTTATATTAAGCTAAAATCTATCTCTTATTTCTAATCGTAGATCCTAATGTTCCTTCTTCAATGTACTGTTCCTTCTTCAATGTACTGTTTAGATCCAGTCTCATATTCACCTTTACACTGTTTTTTCCCCTGTAGCCCAGAGATTTTCAATTTCTTTGGAAACTTACGGTTTGCGAAGTACTTTAGTGATTTAAGAATGGAACCTTGAATTTTCTTGTTAGTACTTAACCCTCCATTCCCCTTCTCCCTTAAAAACTGACCAACCTGAATTCCCACTGCCTCATTTTAGTCCACACTGTGTCAGTTCTTTTTCAGTTATAAATTACTGAGATTTACCTGGAAGGATGGGGCATGTGTGGAAAAGACCAAGATGGAAGAATTTCAAATATACAGGAAGATTATTTTTATCTCTCTTTCCAGTGCCTTTTTACTCCACACTCCTGATGTTCTCTCTCCTTCCCCCTTGGTTAGCTTCATTCTGTAACTAGATTTTCTCAGCATAGCTGGGAAGATGGCCACAAACAGCTCCAGATTTCTGTTCTGTTGGTACACAGTACCTATAGTCGAAACAGAAACTCTCTCAGCCAGTATGCATTGGTCGGTTTAGGGACAAATTCTGGTACTGTTTGGATCGTGTATCTAGCCCTGGATCAGTTGCTTTTGCCAAGGATATGGGGAACTGATTTACCAGCTTATGTGTCATGTAGCCAGAAAAGCAGTGACCCTTGATTAATATGCTTACTAGTGTCGTGTGGATTTTTAGTGAAGGGCAGGTTCCCAGAAGAAATAGGGTTGTTCGGCAAGTAAACAACAAATACCAATTATCCATACTAGGGTAAGTATTTTATTCCTACTATGTTTAGGCTTAGCAAGACATCTTTTAAGGACCATCAGTGTGATTGAAGGATTACATTGATTTTGCTTTAAATCCTCAACAAGGGACACCTGGGTGGCTCAATCGGTTAAGCCTCTGCCTTCGGCTCAGGTCATGATCTTGGGGTCCTGGGATCAAGTTCCACATCAGGCTCTCTGCTCAGCAGGAAGCCTGCTTCCTCCTCTCTCTCTGCCTACTTGTGATCTCTCTCTCTCTCTGTCAATTAAATAAATAAAATCTTAAAAAAATAAAAATAAAGAAATCCTCAACAATATATGAGCAAAACATATTCAATAATACATTAAAAGGATAATTCACCACAATCAGTGGAATTCATTCCAGGGATGCAAGGGTGCTCATTATTCACAATCAACATGATATACTACATCAACAAACTGAAGGATAAAAATCATATGATTATCTGAATAGATACAGAAAAAGCATTTGACAAAATTTGACATTTGTTTGGGATAAAAACTTGGAAAAGTTGGTTTGAGGAAAGTTAATGAAAAACTCACAGCTAACATCATTGTCAGTGGTGAAAAAGAGAGCTTTCACCCTAAGATCAGGAACAAATCAAGGATGTCCATTCTCACCACTTTTATTCAACATAGTACTGGAAGTCCCATCCACAGCAATCAGACAAGAAAAAGAAATGGGGCATCCATATTGGTAAGGAAGAAGTTCAACTGTTTGTTTGCAGATGACATGATACTATATGTAGAAAACCTTAAAAGACTCCACCAAAAGAAAAAAATAGCTACCAGGAGTAATAAATGAATTCACAAAAGTTTGCAGGACACAAAATTAATACCCAGAAGTCAGTAGCATTTCCATATGCTGGTAATGAAGTAGCAGAAAGGGAAATTAATAAAACAATTCCATTTACAGTTACACCAAAAAGAATTAAATACCTAGGAATAAACTTAACCAAAGAAGCGAAAGACCCATACTTCAAAAACTATAAACATTGAGGAAAGAAATTAAACGTAATACAAACAAATGGAAAGATATCCCATGCTTATAGATTGGAAAGATTAATATTGTTAAGATGTCCATAATACTGAAAGCAATCTACAGACTGACTGCAATCCCTGTAAAAATAACCAACAACATTTTTCACAGAACTAGAACAAATAATTGTAAAATTTGTGTGGAACCACAGAAGATCCCCAAATAGCTAAAGGAATCTTGAGAAAGAACAACAAAGCTGGAAATACCACAATTCTAGAATTCAAGATATACTACAAAGCTGTAGTAATCATACCAAGTATATGATACTGGTACAAAAATAGATGCGTAGATCAATGGAGCAGAATAGAGGGCCCAGAAATAAACCCGCGACTATATGGTCGATTAACCTGTGACAAAGGATGCAAGAATAAACAATGGGGAAAAGACATTCTCTTCAATAAATGGTGTTGGAAAAACTGGATAGCTATATACATATACAAAAGAATGAAACAGGACTACTTATACCATACACAAAAATAAACTCAAAATGGATTAAAGACCTAAATGTAAGATCTGAAGCCATAAAACTCCTAGAAGAAAACATAGGCAGTAATCTCTGATATCAGCCTTAGCAACATTTTTCTAGATATGTCTCCTTAAGCAAGGGAAATAAAAGCAAAAATAAATTATTGAGACTACACCAAAATAAAAAGCTTTTGCACAACGAAGGAAACCATCAACAAAAGAACAAGGTGACATAATGAATGAGGAAAGATATTTGCAAATGATATATATGATAAGGGGTTAATATTCAAAATATGTAAAGAACATATAACTCAACACCAAAAATTCCAAATAATCTGATTAAAAAATAGGCAGAGGACCTGAATAGGTATTTTTCCAAAAAAGACCTATAGATGTCCAATAGACACAGGAAAAGATGCTCACCATCACTAATCATCAGAGAAATGCAAATCAAAACCACAATGAGGGGGAGTGCCTAGCTGGCTCAGTCAGCAGAATATGCAACTCTTGATCTTGGGGTTGTAAGTTCAAGCCCTGTGTTGGGTGTAGAGATTACTTAAAAATAAAATCTTAAAACAATGAGATAACATCTTACATCTGTCAGAATCACTAAAATCGAAAAGTGTTAGGATGTAGAATGTAGAGAAAAAAGAACTCTCATATGCTGTTGATGAAAATGTAAATTGGCACAGCCACTGATAAACAGTATGGCGATTCCTTAGAGTAATAAATATTGAAATACAAACAAAAAGCAGAATCAGAGAACAAAGTGATGGCTGCTAGAGGGGAGGAGAATAGAGGGATAGGCAAAATGGATGAAGGGAAGTAGGAGATACAGGCTTCCAGTTACAGAATTAGTAAGCAGTAGGGATGAAAGGCATGGGGAATATAGTCACTGATAGATAGTAGCTACACTTGTGAGTATAGCATAATGTATAGAGAAGTTGAATCACTATGTCACTATATCATACCTGAAACTAATATGTCAACTATATTCAAATTTTTAAAAAATTTAACTAATTTTGGTTTAAATGTTGACATGTTATTTCTCAGTGATGGGTACATAGGAATCTTATGTTCTGTTCTCTTTTTATGTGTTAAAATACTTTATAATTTTAATCAAAAGCAAAGTCAATTTCGCTTTAAGTTGGTAAATAATAGATGCTTGAGTCATAATTTTCCTTTAGTAGCAAGTTAGCTTTGCAAATGATGTTGTATCTGACATACTAATCCATATGACATTTTAAAGGTATTACATAGGTAAAGTATTGAGCTTTTTAAAATGATGTGAAAAAATATGATTTACTACCTTTACCTCATATCATATATTTATGATACCATAGGTACCTGCAAGATGTGGAGTTACAGTCCGAGACAGTCTAAAGAAAGCTCTGATGATGAGAGGTCTAATCCCAGAGTGCTGTGCTGTTTACAGAATTCAGGATGGGTATGGTTTGTATGTGATGTGGAATTTTCTTTAAAAAGGAAAAAAAACCTCAGACATTAAGCTTTTGGGTTTTCTGTAGCAGCTTTACCCAAACCTAGGGTGTTGAAATTTAACTTTAGAAAAGAATATTAAGTTAGTCTAAAGAAAACTTGCAGGACTTTTGAGGAGTTAACATTAGCTATTTTGTGTAATGATAGTGTTTGTTACTCTGATCAAATGACTTTATTTGGAGCGTGAGATTAAATGTGACTTATTTGAATAATGGACTCTTCCCCATCCCCCTATTTTTAAATAAACTCATAGTTTCACAAAAGGCTTATCAAAATTAACATTTTAAACTATTTTTCTTTCAGAAAAGTATCTAAAATTTTGCCAAGACCCCCCCCCCCCAAATCTTGAATCCTATTTAAAAAAAATATATCCCTTTGGGGGCATGTTGTTCCTTGAGTGCTCTTTTTTTTTTTTTTTTTAAATGGATAGATAAATCCGTACCTGTAAATTTTTGGGTGGGGGGGGACCTAGGAACAATCAATTTTCTGCTGTTGTAGGTCTTTTCTGGAGCTGGCTTGAAGAAAAGAGTACATCTCTTTACCCTGCTGTTTGTCCAAGAGTGATACATTTATTTGGGGTAAACTTAAAAATTAATTTATTGCCATTTAAATTTCTAACGATGGAAGACCAGGGAGCCAAATCTCCCTCACCATTACTAGCCCCTCAATAACCAATTTTCGTATCTTCAGCATGAGGTATATGAAGATTTTTAGGGATGATAACCAAGAAAGGCTGTGTCTGCACTTTTCAGAGAGAAGAAACCGATTGGCTGGGACACTGATATTTCCTGGCTCACCGGAGAGGAACTACATGTAGAAGTGTTGGAAAATGTCCCGCTTACCACACACAACTTTGTATGTACTTTTACATTTTTTCCAAACGTCAAAAGTGTTCAAGTTCTTGCACGTGAATTTTTATTTAGGGAATATGAAATATGGATGCATAATTTTGGGATTGATATTTTACCAAAGTTGAAAATCAGTTCTATTCTTTAAAAAATTTGTACTTAAAGAGTTTTAATTTGAAAAAGCAATAGATGTCTTTCATTAAAAGGAACTGAAAATAAAATCTGAATGGTACAAAAGTATATCAAGTGAGAAAAGGAAAATACCTAATAGGGTAAAACACTTGTTAATTATTGTGTAGTCTTCCAGACTTTCTGCTTGTACAAACATGTGCTTATACCTTGGGAGCCAAAAGTCCTCTCCATTCTCTTTTTTTCTCCCTTCCCTTCCTTTAATTTCCATTTCTTTCCTAAAACTAAATATGGAGTCCTGTTCTGTGTGATAGTCTTCATCTTATCAACAACAAAAGATTAAACAGTGCATCATGGATGTCTTTCCATGTCAGTACACTTAGCTTTATGTTTATAGTGATTGCATAATAGTCCATAAGAATATGAATTCAGTATATTTATACTTAACCATTCTCTATTAGTAGACATTTAAGTTTTTTTAGATCTATTTTGTACAGGGCTAAACAGAATCTCTTTGCATACATCTTGATAAACTTGTGTAAATGTTTCTGAAGGATGAGTTAATGGAAGTGGAATAGCTCTCCTTGAGGACCTCTCCCTTCATCTGGTTTTTGCATTTGCTAGAACCTAGCCTAAGCTAAGTGTCACCATCATGATACCTGGAATGTGGGGCATCTCCGCCTTAGAGATGAGGATATAGTGCCCAGAGCTTGAGAACCTACCCTCTAAAAGGGTAAGGCAGAAGCCAGGAGTAGAATGATCTATAAGGCAGGAATGTATTTCTTACTTTCTATTATATATGGAAATTTGACCATAGGTTATTTTTTCTAGATGGATAGTTAGTTATTGCTTCCCTTTCGGCATCAAGTGCTTTCCCATGTGCTTTGGTGATCAGTACAGCTGGACTCCTAAAGCAGATGAATAATGAGCTGATTTCCTTGGGGATTTGTGTTTTTAGGGCTCCATTAGTGGTGAATAGTGATGAGTAATTTGTGCTTCAATAAGGCATCAATGAATGTTGTCAATCAGATATACTATGTAGCAAATAGTTTTGTAATGATGACCTAGCAAGTTCATTACTATTGATTTTTTTTTTAATTTGTAGAATTTCAAGTAGATAAATCGGGAGATAATTTTAAGTTTTTAGGAATCCAAAAACAATAGAGGTTACATTTCATGAAGATTACTACTCTTTTTCCTAATTATTTTTCTTGGCCAGAAAGTAGTTAGGAGGTAAGAGTCCTAAGTTGTTAACCATAAAATGGTGTTAAAGTGGTGCCTCAGGAAGATCCTTGCCACAAGAGGATAATGAAAACAAACTGCAGCTTAGTTCCAGAGTATGGAAATCCTCACAACACAGTTGGAGACCTGCCAGAACTTTCCATTTGCCAATACTGTGTCTAGTCTGGGACTGTAACAATGAACAAGAAAAAACAATATTCCTGCCTTAGAGAGACAGATGTTTTGATAAGAGCATTTCATAAACACTCTTAATTTCTGTGTATGTATAAAGTACAGTAGATGCACAGAGTAGACTCCTAACCTAGCCTTTGAGGAGTCAGGAAGGTTTCCCAAAGGAAGAACTCTTTAAGCTAAAGCCTGATGGATGAGGGAATAGCAGATGGAGTGAAGGGAAGAGCACGCTCAGCAAAGAAACAGGAAGAAAGTATGGAACTTTTCAGTTTTGAAAGAAGTTCGGGGGGAATGGTATAAAGTTGGAGAGGGGGTTGTTACAGTGTAGCAGGAGTTATGGGTAGAGTAAGAAGAATCTAGCTCCTAGGAGTCCTTGTAAGGCATGTTAAAGATTTATACTTCTCTTTAAAATAATTGGAAATTGATTGTGAGCAGGGAAGACATGATTGGATTTGTGTTTTAGAACAATTGCTCTGAGTGCCATGGAGAAGCAAGAGTAAAAGCAAGTGTTCTACTTAAGAAAGGGAGAGAATTTCTTTCTTTGCTTCTCTGTGCTGGATTTTGCTGGCATCTAAAGGAATGCTGCTTATGCCTCTCAGTTTCCTAGAGTCCGTTATAAAAGCAGTTCCTTTGGTATTTGCCTACATTCCAGGAGTCCCTGGGAACTGGCAGGGTGGAGGCAGCTGGAGAGTTAGAAACACAAGAAAATATACCTTCCTGTAATCACTTTTATTGACAAAGGTATACTCCCAGATCCAATTATATGTCACAGTTTATAGTCAAATGGATTCCCACATTTGCTTCTCCTCATTTCCACTCCTCTCTGCTTTCCTCTCTCCTCTCCTCCTGCCCTGTTTGATTTTCTTCTTTACATACACAAACAGCCTGGTACACACAGTTTTCAAGTAGAAGTCAGGAAAAGGAAGAAAAAACTGCAAGCAAGTAGATTAATGAAAAGAGAAATTTGAGCTTCGTGAAACTTAACAGATGATTAGGTGAGTGAGAAGTGGAGAGGATAGGAAAGGATCAGAGGACTGTAAAATAATGGTTCCTGTGAACATGTTTTGTATTTTTCTGTGCTCTGTTTTCCGAAATTCTGCAAAAAAATATGAAAAACACTTGCTTTGGCAAATATTGGCTACATAAATGTTAAAGTTTTTCTAATTTCTTGTATATCCAGAGACAAATGGAAAAGTAACAAAGCTAAAAACAAGTACTTGCCTTTTATATCCCCTAGAAAGTGATAACATAGACAAAAAGGTGAAGAAAACAAGAGCCACTCTTAAAATTACCTGCATGTTCTCAAAAAGCCTAGAGTACCTAATGTGCTAAGGTGTCATTTTCTTGATGCGACATTATTTTTAAATAACTTTTTATCCTGTTAAATGCATGTTTATTGAAAAAAGTTTGGTAAACTGTGGATATTGAAATCAACTTAATGGATCATGAAAAACATTTCCATATAATAGAAAGTCCTGATGTACACTATATATAGTCAGGGTAAATACTACTATCTGAATAGAGGTGTGTCCTGGGTCATAGTGTAAAATTTATTTCTTACTATTGTTAGTGATAAAAACTATCTGAGAAACAGATGAATTAGGAATACACACACAGCAAAGACAAAGGACAAAATAGAGTCACCCATGCTCTCACCACTCCGAAGTAGCCACTGTTAACGTTTTGGTATTTCTCTTATGTTTTCCACTTATTCTGTACCCAAAACAAATACTCCAAAAATAATTTCTGGCTTCAGTAGTACCACAGTGGAACCTCCCTAATGCATTTTTTTGTATGTGACCTCTGTGTAGATCATTTGCCTTCTGACATGGAGTTCTTCCACGTTGCCTTTTAAGTTTCCTGGAGAGGAATGTTCACAAATTTAGGTGTTCTGATCCTCTAACAAACTGATAATTGGTTAGAAGTGGTTCTTACTGTCTTTTAGGTGATTTTCCTGTCCCTTAGTCTTGTTAGTTTCTGTTTTTAAAGCTCTTTGAGTATCTCCCCATTACTAAGTAGTAACTTTAAGCCGTAGTTCCTTGGTTTATCAACTTCAGCCACCATTTACTGATTCCAAAGGGAATTAGTTCATTTGTAGCAAGCATTACAATCTTTCTTCTTCCTTCTTCCCCTCCTTCAGTGTGATTTTTTTGGATTTTTTGTTGGTTGGTTTGTTTCGGGGATAGGTTCCTCTATTGGATACCTATGTAATTTCAAGTAATATAAGTATACCATTGTTTCTTGTTCTGTCAGCACCAATAAGCATCTCTTAACTCTTTTCTTTGTGCAGTTACAAAAGTGTGCCCTTACCCTTCCTTTCATCCCTGGTCCCTCCTTCTACATCTCTGTTTTTATTTTCATGGAGTCAAGCTTGAAAATAGTTTCCAGTCTTTTGCTCACTTTACGTCTTCTTGACTTCTGAGTTTTTTAATTGTATATTGGTTGAGAGAAAAATACATATAGTCCATCTATTGTCTTGAACCCCTCCCCTAGTTTTCATTTTAATACCTTCATGTGTAAGGCATTCTCATGATAGGAACATAGTAAAGATGTGTTATTTTAAGCAAGAGAGTAAATAAGTTGATTTCTAAGAAGATTCTTGCAAGTTTTTGAAATTCTCTATGGTGTTTTTTACTTTGCAGGTACGGAAAACTTTTTTCACCTTAGCATTTTGTGACTTCTGTCGAAAGCTGCTTTTCCAGGGTTTTCGCTGTCAAACATGTGGTTATAAATTTCACCAGCGTTGTAGTACAGAGGTTCCACTGATGTGTGTTAATTATGACCAACTTGAGTAAGTAATCAAAAAAATCTCTTTTCTGTCTACATTTTATTTTTCTTAATGTGAAACTACTACATCTTAGAGTCTGGGAGTTTTCTGTCCAGTAGAGTTATGGAGAGTTAAAAAAGGATAGCTTAGAGAATACTGGGTAGGATAGCCAGTGCTGCTCTCCTGAATTCTGATTAAGCTATACATTTCATTTATGTCTTATATCCTCCTCTAATTAATAAAGATTCCCTGTCCATAGACATCATTTTAAGATGGTTTTTGGGAGGAGAGTGGGTGTGATTTCAATTAAGTTAACCATTGTATTTTTGGACCACAGATCAGGGGTTCTGGTTCTGTCACTATTTTATAAATTATGTGTATTCTCTCTCTTTCTTTCTCTGTCTCTTTCTCTCTCCTTCAGCCTCCCCTGCCCAGTTTATTTAAAAGTAGGATATAAAATCTTTGTACCCAGTGTATCTCTTTCTAAAATTTCTATTTGCTTTATGCCAGAGTTTCTGTAATGGATTAGACTGAGTCTATTGTAATCTTTTTTGTTGTTGTTGCTGCTGCTACTGCTAAGGTCTTTTTACTTTTCTCAATTACTTGAGCAAAGAGAATTCAACTCTGTAAAGTATATTATAATGATGTAATCTGAAAGGGTAGATAGATTTTCTTCTAATTCCTTAACCATACAGCATGATTTTTCCCCTCTAATATGTAGAAATTTGCTGTATAGAGCAATTAATTTTAGATTATAAGCTTGCCTTTCAAAGTACAATGTAGTTTTTTTTAATAAGTCTCAGGCAAAAATACAACTAATTGAATTTAACAGTCATTTCTGAAGGTAGAATTTGATCTCAAATATTTCTGTTAACTCTATAATGTATTCTGGTTTATGAAGCTTCTGGGTTTTGCACAAGTTAGGTTTGTTTTGTTTTGTTTTTGTTTTTGCCTCACAGTTTGCTGTTTGTCTCCAAGTTCTTTGAACACCACCCAATACCACAGGAGGAGGCCTCCATAGCAGAGACTGCCCTTACGTCTGGATCGTCCCCTTCCGCTCCCCCCTCCGATTCTACTGGGTATGATTTGACTCCTGCTGTTCAATGACAGTGCTATTTGAGCTGGTTTCTTTTGGATCTTTTGGTTAATTATAAACCTTTCCAACTACTTGGATTATTAAATTAAGGATTTTTCTTCAGATAACTTGTTTTGTCACATCAGGCAAATCGGTACATGCATTTGTTAAGATACACGGGATTAAAACTGACATAGACTGTTTCAGGACCAGTCTTGAAAAAAAATCAATTAACAGATCATTTAGAGTCCCTGCCTTGTGCTCATCACTTTATTAGGTAATATCAAATATAGAAGTGTATGATTCCCATTTAGAAAAGTAGCACTGACCAGTGAGACAATGGCAAACAGTTTAAAAATTGTATGTAATTATAGTCTACAATTTCTTAGATGATATGATATTTTAAACAGTATGAGGACATAAGTATAATCCTGTTTCCTGTAGATGGGAGAATAGTGAGAGTAGTCAAAAACATTTAATGAAGAACTGGGATTTGAACTGGACTTTGAAGAATTCTAGATTCTGAATGAATCCAGGGAACACAAAGCATGGTGGTGGGTTCGTGGGCTAGAAATAGCATAAACAAAGGGAATGGGGTGTAGATTTGAGAGATAGTGAACAGAGGCTAATCTAAATCGAGAGGCATCACATATAAGACCAGGTTATGAAGCGTGTTGGAATTCAGGCTGGAATTTAGACTTAACAGAAGAGGGGGAAAAAGTAAAGGTTTTTGAGAAGACTAACCTGGTGAAAATTTAAAGAAAGAAGCACTTAGCAGTGATACACAGATAGATCAACAGACAAATATTGAGGGTGAAGAAGGCCAACCCAGATACCGTTCATAGTGAAGACAAGGAGAGGCAATAAAGACTTGAACTGGGGTAGTAGCATTGTGAAGAAGGGATGGATATGTATGAAGTATAAAGAAAAATATTAATAGTATTAGTTGTGGAGGATAAAAGTGAAAACTGACTTTACAGATGATATAAATGCATCATATATTCAAGCTTCATAGAAAAAAAGTTGAGTAACAGATATTAGTGTTTTGGAGAATTTCTTACACAGTTCTGCATTTTCTTTCCCTTTTGGATTTGAGGCAGAATAAATTATGCTGTATTTGGAAGCATATGTTTAAAAAAAGTCCCCATATCACATTCTGTTCTATAATATTTCAGAGATAATTAGCCAAGATCATAAATATTTATTGTCAGTTTGAACCCTACTTCCTTCCTCTCTTCACAATGTAATGGTATCTTTTCTGGCTAGAGACAGAAAAAAATAAGTGGACAGTCCTGAGACCTGTAATTTTACAAAGCCAACGTTTCTAGAGGTCTCATAGGGTAGAAAATTTAGCAAAAGATTTATATTAAGAACTGGATGTTTTTATCTACTTTGGAACACAAGAAAATGCAGCCAGTAATTTTTTTTTGGTCAGGTTGTAACAGTTACCTGCTCTGGTGGAGTCCTTTTATTCCTACTGTCTCTATCATTAGTTTTATGTACCTGGGTCTTTCTTAGATCAAAGTGTTGTTACTGTTTGTTTTGATTTTTAATGAATCTTTTGGCTATGGTGTTTACTCCTGACAGGTTCTGTAGACCATGATGCCTTTCTAATGGCAGGTCCCAGTTCTGTGAGCAAAGTTACAGAACACCACAATGAAATTAACATGATCTTTCTGAAGGTTTATAATAGTAATGATCCAGGACAGTTACCTTCCACTGAAAGGATGCTGTCTTAAAACTGAAAAACCATTTGCTATGCCACGAGTATTTCATTTATAACTAAACTGAAGTACATTCTGGTCTTGAGCAAATGATAAGAAAGGCGTTCAAACTTTTGTTTTCCTGATGCTTTTATGTCACAAGTGTCTGTATGTGCCTGTGAAAAGACAGAAGCCAATCCTGTTTAAACTGCTATTCCTTTGCATTTTGTTAATTGTTCTTACAACAAGTATAGTGCTCATGAAATGCATATAATAATGGATGTAACTAAGACATAGTGGAGAAGTAATACATTGGCCAGTTTGTACCTCCTTTTCTGTTTTTAAAAATGCTATGATGTTTGAATGTTTGAAAAGTCAGTGTTTTAAAATTTGCTTATTGCTGAACAGAAGTAGTCACTTTGCTTGAAAACTTTTAATACTCTTAAAAAAGACTTAATATTCTAGATTGAAAATGAGATCTAAACTAACTGGTAATTTGCTGAAGGGTGTTAGAGGTAAAATTCTTTTTCTTTTTAATCAATACTGCTTTGAAGAGGTTTGCAGCAAGATAGATGGGGCAGTATCAGGAGAAAACCAGTTTGCTGGTTCCCAACATATTTCACAGGGTGTAAACTGCCTTGGTCCAGGTAAAGACATCCCAGTATGGAAACTGAATTTTATCAGTTCCCAGAGATGATGAGAATTGTTAGAGATAAACTGGCTTACGTGACCAGAATTAGAAAAGACCAAATCAGAATTCCAGGTAAATTCATTTCCATGAAAAATATAGCTGTGTATAGACCAAAGTTCTTGTGTTGGATGGACCAGCACTCAGTCCACTTTTAGAAGATATTTATGACAAACCAAATTATAATCCGAAGATTGCTTTTGTTAAGCATGGGATTAGTACGTGACTCAGTTGTTTAATGATACCAGGACATAATTACTTGAAGTTTTCTCCAAAGTTACATATTTGCTGTCAAGACTAGGTAAATTGACTTTATATGCCTCTGGTGTTAGATACCAGCTGGCAAATATACTCTTTCTGATTTTGTGTAATATGCAAGATAGCTTCACTTTCTTTTATATCCATTCTTTAGGTAATAAAATCTCTCATATTAAATCCAGGTGTTTGTTTTTCCTACTTCTGGACCAATACCCTTTGAATACATGTTCTGCTTTGTTATAAAACTACACGTTGCAGTCATAGTCTTAATTTAGTAACTTTCAGAAATGACTTGCTGTCATTTAGGCCTGTGCCAGACCAATTATATTAATTAGACTCCCTATAACACTATAGTTAATTCAGGTTCTTTCCACTTTTAAGTCTTAACTTAAACTATGCTATTAACTTGAGACTTTAAATCAGCTATGGTTTTTTAAAAGGTGCATTTTCTAAAACTTTTTTTTAAAAACCTGTTTTGTCATTTTTACATTCTTTTACCTGTTCCCAAAATCCCTTAGTAAAAGGCATATGTTGGCTGCCTAAAGCAAATGTAAAGATAGCTCTGTCACAGACTAAAAATTTCTCAATAATTAATAGAGTAAAAAGAACAGGTGGAGCATGGTAATTTTTCTAAAGGCCAGATTCATCAGTTTGGGCCTGTAATTCTCATTGGGTGATACTGATTTTTTAAAGTACATAATATTTTATTTTTATTTCAGTTTTAAATGGACTCCATTAGTAGGAACAGATAAGCTCAAAATTTCTTTCCCTACCTGTAAGGGCATGCTTCTGAAAGTCAGACTGTAAACTGGTGTGGTTCAGATTTTGTTAACGTACTTTATTCAGAACCTTAAAAAAAAAAAACAACAACTTTCTGTCACTGTTTGGCTTCCTTGGCCCTTCAAACCTCTCTCTAGTCCTTTTGTACTACATTTTCTTCCCATTCCTCTCTAAACCCTGTCCCCTCACAAAATGTCTTTGTATTCCTCCACATTGTCTTTCTGGCTGTGTCTTAATAACCCCTTATTACAGAGTTTGCATAAAATGGGATAGAATGATAACCAATATTTGTAGAGAGGCTGTTAGCACTGTGTCATTCATTGGTCTTGATGGAGCTCACTGAGACAACCATACCTCCTCTGTCATGTGATACCCCCTTCCCAATTCCCTTGGATGTCCCTTCTGAGGGACTAGACTCTTCACTGATGTTTACCATCTATTCACGAAACTTCAGTGTGCTCTGTGAGTGCCAGGTTCATTTCAGGGCCGTGAGAGATCATAGAATTTGTTATTTATATACAGTACCAAAGTAGATCATTCTGTCACCTATTTTGATGATCTCATCAAAAAGCAATTTTTAAAAAGATTTGCTTTAATGATTAACATGTGATTCTCTTGTTGCTCAATAATTGGACATGGTTGGGCGCCTGGGTGGCTCAGTGGGTTAAAGCCTCTGCTTTCGGCTCAGGTCATGATCTCAGCGTCCTGGGATCGAGGCCCGCATCGGGCTCTCTGCTCAGCAGGGAGCCTTCTTCCTCCTCTTCCTGTCTCTCTGCCTGCCTCTCTGCCTACTTGTAATCTCTCTCTCTGTATCAAATAAATAAATCTTAAAAAAAAAATAATAGGACATGGTTAAAAGTTTAAAATATGAGAGATTAGCACTGTGAGGTTCATCTTTTGAATTTGCAAATGGTCTTTTGCTCTTGTTCAAGATTTTAATTCAATGCTATGTAAAGCAACAGACACATCTTTCAGGCCCTGAAATCCACAGGTGTATTTTCAAAATATTCATAATTTCCTAATACTTCACATAAAAATCTCATTTTAGTAACTTCGGCTGTCAGGAAATGACAAAGGTAGAAAAAAATAGCAGATACTATTCAGTCAGTCTCTAGTATCTAGAGATTTTTGTGTAACTTTAGAGTTTCTTGAGCTGACTAACCAGAGGTAATTTCTAACCATTTGTAGATTTCCCTGGAGTGTTTTGGATAAGAACCAGTTATCACTTACAGTCCCTGGAGGGTCTGCTTGAGCAAAAGCAGCTTTGTCAGTATTAGCTGTAGGCATATATTAGTTTTTTAACCCAATAACTGCTGGGTTTTTAATGCTTTACAAGGAAATCTTTATATCATCCATTTTTTTATGTTATTATCTCTATAAAGTTGCTCTGAATCTTATCTTTCAATGACTTGATTTTTCCAGGCCCCAAATTCTCACCAGTCCGTCTCCTTCAAAATCCATTCCAATTCCACAGCCTTTCCGACCAGCAGATGAAGATCATCGAAATCAATTTGGACAACGAGACCGGTCCTCATCAGCTCCAAATGTGCATATAAACACAATAGAACCTGTCAATATTGATGTAAGTAATCCAGCATTGTTAGAACTAAAAAAATTCGAGTATATTTCTCTATTTTGGTGCTACGCTTATAGTAATAGATAAGAGATGCATGTCAGTTATTATTAGTGATAGACTTTTCATGAATTACTGATCAGAAAAGCTTTGTCATCCTCTCTGATGGTATTAAATACTTAACTGGTGCCACATTATGGAGTTGTTCTGATTTTTTCCTTATGACATTGTTTCTGCAAAAGTCTTACCTTCATTTGTTTAACAGATAATCCCTTGGCCATTTTATTGTAGAGACATAGGACTACAACTGCAGATTTTCTATTTAGATCAATTTGAGATCTTTATCTAAATTTCTAGAAGTATAACTTTGAGTTGAATAACCCTCAAGAACAAATCATTACTTTATGTACAAGACATGTAAAACTATCTTTTACTCTCCTTACTTTTTTGACTATACCATTGTATTCCATTTCTCTGTATATCATGAATATTTGCATATTCTTTTTTTGTAAAGTTTCTCATTAGGTTTTAATCATTCATTTTTTTTTTTTTAAAGATTTTATTTATTTATTTGACACAGAGAGAGAGAGATCACAAGTAGGCAGAGAGGCAGGCAGAGAGAAAGGAGGAAGCAGGCTCCCTGCCGAGCAGAGAGCCCGATGTGGGCCTCGATCCCAGGACCCTGAGATCATGACCTGAGCCGAAGGCAGAGGCTTTAAACCGCTGAGCCACCCAGGCGCCCTAATCATTCATTTTTAAAAAGCTATTTTCTCTTATGCAATCATCATATATTATAATCTCATCTCTTCAATTATTTTAGCCACCCTCTGGCTGGTCACTCTTGATGTTTTTCCTTTTCCAGTTTATCTTGCACACTGTAACTTGCTTATATACCTTAGTGTTGCTTCTTCAATTAAATCTTCTTGGCAGCAGAAACCATTCCTAATATTAGTTCACTTGGCACCTATCTTAGAACTAAATACATGAGTGGTCATCAAAAAATATTTGTTTCCGTAAAAGGGTTAGACTATGAAACATGAAATTTCCCATATTATAGACCAGAGATCAACATACTTTTTATTAAAGGGTCAAATAGTAAATATTTTAGGCTTATGGGTCATTTGATCTCTAATGACAACTGTTGAACTTTGTTATTGTAATGTGAAAGCAGCCAGATATAATACATTACAAACAAATGGGTGTAGCTTTATTTCCATAAAACTTTATTTACAGGATAATCCGATAATTGAGTTACAGAAGAGATTAAGTTGCCCTTGGTAACTGAGCTGTAGTGGGCTGAGGATCCCGGTCTTAGAATTAGGTGTCACTTATTCCCAGAATTTGTGCTTTCATATAAAGAGTGTACGTTATCGGGACACCTGGGTGGCTCAGTTGGTTAAGCAGTTGCCTTTGGCTCAGGTCAGGATCTCGGGGTCCTGGGATCGAGTCCCACATCGGGCTCCTTACTCGGCAGGGAGCCTGCTTCTCCCTCTGCCTCTGCCTGCCAGTCTGCCTGCTTGTGCTCACTCTCTCTCTCTCTCTAACAAATAAATAAATAAATAAAAATCTTAAAAAAAAAAAGGTAAAGGAATGTAGGTTATCCTAATTCTCTGTAATAAGCAACAAAACAGAAAACCTAACCTTGTTTGTTTGCCTTGGAAAGTAATTATATTTAAAAAGGAAGTTAAAATAAATAAATAATAAAAATAAATAATAAAAATAAAAAGGAAGTTAAAACTGTTTCCCCAGGTAAACAGGGTATTAGAATTAGTGAGGTGGTTACTTGTATGTTAGAAGATAGGAATTTTTCTCATTTTACAGCCATTCCTTATGTGAGTCCTCATAGTTACAAGGTTGAATAGAGAAGCAAAAATTGTCCTAGCAGGAAAATACTCACTTATTAACAGACTACTTTAATATTAGTCCTCACTCAAACATCCCTCCGCATCTAATACCAGTTTGCATTCCAGTCCTTTTACATCATTATCCAACATTTCAATGAAAACATAATGCAAATGATTGTGAATCTGCCCGCCCCCCAAAAGGAATGATTTTAAGGCTTTTATGAAAACAGTGAAAAAGGACTTTGGAGAGCTACTGAAATTACAAAAAGCCATTGAGAAATAAGGAAGACAATAGAATTAAATTTGTCCAGTTAACAATAGAAAAGATCCAGAGAGGTGACAGTATAATAGGCTCTTCAAATGAAAATTATTTAAGTATCAAAGGATTGATAGAGGCCCTTCAGGGAATTGATGAAGCCCTCTAAAATTTTTATAAAGATTTATTTATTTATTTTAGAGAAAGAGAGAGCATGAGTAGGTGGAGGGGCAGAGGCAGAGGGAGAGAACCCTCAAGCAGATTGCCTGCTGAGCGCGGAGCCCAACACAGGGCTCCATCTCAGGACCCTGAGATCATAACCTGAGCCAAAACCAAGAGTTAGCCGCTTAACTGACTGAGTCACCCAAGTGCCCCTACAATTTTTATAAAAATGATTATGCCTTTGATGTAAAAGATGAATATGAAATTGAGGATTTCAGTTTGTGCTATCACAACTTTTGTATTATTAACAAAAAAAAACTTGATTTTTGTATTCTAAGAATTAGCATATTGAAATTATAACTCAGAGTTTATTGGGTGGCTCAGTTAGTTGCATGGCCAACTCTTTTTTTTTTTTTTTTTTGCCAATTTTAAATACAACATGGCAAACTCTTGATTTCTGCTCAGGTCATGATCTCAGGATGCTGGGATCAGGCCCTGCATTGGGCTCCGCTTCAGGAATCTCTCTGTCCCTCTTCCTTTCCCTCAGCCCCCTCTCTCAAATAAATAAATAAATCTTAAAACAAAACAAAACAATTTACTAAATGTAAAAGAAAAACTATTATAGATTTTAATCTCACTTTTCGAGATAAATTTCTAAATTCTGAACTTTGTTCGCACTTTTTTTTTTTTAAGATTTCTATTTATTTATTTGACAGAGAGATAGCACAAGTAGGCAGAGTGGCAGGCAGAGGGAGAGGGAGAAGCAGGCTCTCTGCTGAGCAGGGAGCCCAATTAGGGACTCAATCCCAAGACCCCGGGATCATGACCTGAGCTTAACCGACTGAGCTACCCGGGCGCCCCTATTCCCACTTTTTACTTTGAAATGACTGAATCTCTATTTTTTTCTCTATTCTTATTGGATTCATTTTAAGTGGCCTTTTCCTAATACCAATTTTTCTCAACTAATAAGGTCTTCCTTTATCTAGCTAGACGTGAATACAAAGGAAGAAAAAAGTAGGAGAGGGATATACGGGAATAATGAGATCGTGAAATACGAAATCAAATTTTGAGGCACCTGGGTGGCTCAGTTGTTAAGCATCTGTCTTCCAGCTCAGGTCATGATCCCAGGACCCTGGGATCCCAGGAGCCCCACGTCAGGCTTCCTGCTCAGCCGGAAGCCTGTTTCTCCTTCTCCCACTCCCCCTGCTTGTGTTCCCTCTCTTGCTTTCTCTCTCTCTGTCAAATAAATAAAATCTTAAAAAAAATAAAATAAAATCTTCTCAGGTCTATTCTCATTATGTTCAAAATTACAGCCATTTTTACTTTCAATACTAACATCCTTTTAGACTATTACCCTCTAGACTTTTTTACACCTCTATCATCATCTGTTTCCTTGTCCCAAAACTTTCATTGACTTCGCACTGATTATAAGATAATATATAAATTCTTTAGCATTTTCATTCAATTTCAGTCATTTCATTCAGCTCCAATCATTATTTATCATTTATTATCCTAGTAAACAAGGTTGTTTTGACTTGTTTTTGACATACTTGACAATATTGACTCTGAGAGACGCAGTATGACAGAATTGGGAATTAAGGATGAATTAGCACATAGTCTTTGACCTCAAAGAGGCCGCAGTCTAATGGATAAATCAGACATATAAATAAATAGACATAAAGAAGAGGGTAATAAACTCTATCTTGTTGTATATAGTAATATTTAATAGAGAAAGGATAACATTTAAGTCACATTTGTTTTAAAAGGTGAATGCATAGGTATTGATTAAGGATGCTTGGTGGGGATTTTAGAAGAAAGGACAGTTGTTAAGGGCATAGTACATGCAAAAGTATGGAAGTTCCTTTGCATGGGATGTAATTAATGGTTGATATTGTAGGAGTTGGGCTCGGGAGAAGGGTGGGGAATGGTAGAAGACAAAATTAGGTAGGTAGAGTCCATACTGAAAGGCATTGTGTCTTACTTTAAGGTCTCTGTAGGAGTTGGTAGTAGAGAGTTTGAAAAATTTTGAGTGGGAGAGAAAGTGCTCAGCTCTATCTTCTGGAAGAATCTTTGGATGCATGAGAGATTTGTAGGCAAGACTGTTAGGAATGATACTGAAAATGCCTACTGTTTTTGAATGCTTACTCTATGGCAAGTACTGTACTAAGTGCTTTACATAAATTTTCTTACTCTGTCCCCATAAGTGCTCATGGGTTAAGTACTATTTTTATTCTTATTTTACTGTTGAGAAAATTAGATTTGGGGAGGTTAAGAAACTCCCCAAGATCGCATCACTGATAAATGATTGAAATGGGGTATAAAACCTGCTCTTTTCTGCTTATGCTTAACCACTGTTCAGTAAAGTAATAGAAGAAAGAGGTGAAAGAGATGAGAAGTAGAAGATAATGCCCAGATTTCTCTGGCATGGGTAAATAGATAGTATTCATTCCATTCATTAGGATAGGAAATACCAAAGGAAAAAGAATAGGACTTGTAGAAATGAAAATGGTAACTATTTTTTTGAACATATTGACATTAGGATGTCTGAGGGACTTCACTGGTTTAGAAGTCCAGTAGCAGTTAAATATAAAGACCTCAAATAGAGATACAGGTTTTGGAATAATTAGCATATTTGTCAGTTAAAACTATGAGTGTAAATGATATTACCCAAAGAGTATATGTAAATTGCCAAAAGGATGGAATATGCAGCCACATTGAATATTATTAACATTTGAGGTCCAGGCAGAGACTATCATTCTGTGTCTCTTTTGTGGGCTGCTCTTCCTAATTCTAACTTCAGATAAGTAAGAGAAAGTAGTGTTGCAGAAGCCAAAGGGAGAAAAGGGACTTCAAGAATGCTGAAGTAGTTGATGTTAGTTGCCAATGAGACTCAAATGTGAGAAGGACTGAAAATGACTATTGGACTATGTCATTTTGTCATTTTGACTTCATTGGGAACTGTTCTAGAGGGCTGGTGGAAGAGAGCAAGGCAGGTGAAGATGTGAGTTATGTGTCAGTTTTGAGAAGCTTGGCTGTAAAGGAATAACAGAGGGGCCATAGATTAAAGCAGGGTTGAGGGACAGTTGTTTTTAATGTATCTTTTTTTTTATATAAGATTTTATTTATTTATTTGACAGAGACACAGCGAGAGAGGGAACACAAGCGGGGGAGTGGGAGAGGAGGAGGAGGATTCCCGTCAAACAGGGAACCCTATGTAGGGCTCGATCCCAGGACCCTAGGATCATGTCCTGAGCTGAAAGCAGATGCTTAACAACTGAGCCACCCAGGCACCCCTTAATTTGAGAGTCTTAATAATGCGTATTTGTAACTTGAGGGGAAGAAACAAGAGAGAGATTGAAAATAACAAGATAGGGAATAATTGATATAGTAAAGCTCCTTTAACATGGAAACAATGTTCCTCAGAGGCTATGAGGAATTAAAGATGGACATAGCTAGAGTTCAGTAGCTCTTTACAGGCTGTATGATCTTGGGCACATGACTTAACCTTGAAGCTGGAAGTCTCTACCTCTTACAGTGGATTGAAAATTCTTATTGTGTCTTGTACATAGGAAGAATTTAGAAATTATAGCTAATATTACCGTGCAAATATTCATAAATATAGAGGCAGAACAGAATGTTCTCTGATGGCTTCTGTTTTCTCTATCATGCTAAAGGGAAGAAATAGTAAGTAAGAAAGGAACTATAGGAGATGAGAAAGAGTTTGAAATAGCCAGTATTGGAATAATAGAAGATCCTCTTTAACCTAGAACAAATAAAAAGGTTGTCAAGGAGCTTTAAGAACAGATTGAAAAGTAGAAGTTTATGGTGCAGTAAGAGTGGAAAAAGCCAAAATTGGCTGATCCTTGGTTATGGGGAGTCACAAGTCTGGTGCAGCAAAAAGGAAAGGGATGTGGCCTTTCTGCCTTTGCCTTATTCTTTCTGTCCACCAGGTCTTCTGCTTCCCACCCCCCTACATTCCTGTCTACCCCTCAGACCCCAACTAATAGCTCATCTCTTGAAATGCTTCACCAGTGATAAGGTCTTACAGTTATCTATCCTTTGAACTTGTGTAGCACTAAGAATCTTTTCATCTGGGGGACGTGGGTGGCTCAGTCGGTTAAGCATCTGCCTTGGGCTCAGGTCATGATCCCAGGGTCCGCAGATCTAGCCCTGTGTCGGGCTCCCAGCTCCACAGGAAGCCTGCCTCTCCCTCTCTCACTCCCTCTGCCTACTGCTCCCCCCTGCTAGTGCTCTCTCTCTGTCAAATAAATAAATGAAATCATTTTTTTAAAGATTTTATTTATTTATTTGACAGAGAGAGATTACAAGTAGGCAGAGAGGCAGGCAGAGGGAGAGGAGGAAGCAGGCTCCCCGCTGAGCAGGGAGCCCAATGTGAAGCTCAATCCCAGGACCCTGAGATCATGACCTGAGCCGAAGGCAGAGGCTTTAACCCACTGAGCCACCCAGGTGGCCCCATAAATAAAATCTTCAAGAAAAAAAAAAGTATCTTTTCACCCATACTGTTTATTTGACAGTTAACTAAGCATCTTTGGCACCTCTTTTGCTTTCTTAAGCTATTATTCTTATATTATTTAATTTCCATGTTTGTATGTCTTTCTTCCACTTAGATTACAAACTCTCAAGAACACAAAGTTAGTGACACTACCAGGATTTTGTATTTATTGGTAGCCACACAACCCCTAATACCTAGCACTTTGTGCGCCAGATACATATGTATTCGTTGATTATTCTGTAGAAGATGTTGAAGGCTTTATATAATACATTGAACATGATAGAATACATTGGTGGAGTTTACTCTAAGTCTTAATCTATAAACAAAAAGCTGTTTCTTTGCAAAGAGCCTTTGAGTCTGTTTAGAGACATTAGGGGCCATTCAATCCTTCATATTTAAGTTAAACTGGATAAAAATTAAGTTCTACCTATGAAGGTCCAAATTACATGGCAATGCCAGTAGACTTTTCCCTCCCCACCCCCAATATTGTTTGTGTAAAAAGCTGTGTTTTAATCATAAAAACCCTTGTTTGAGCCATTTTTCCCCTTCTCATGTTTCCTTACACATCTGTATTTTTATAATTGTAATCAATGTACATTTAATTTTATTTTTTTATCATATTGTAAACGTGTTTCACGATACAAGCTTCATAGTTATTTCAGTAGCCGCATAATACTTATTAAATTGATGTACCATAATTTACTCAACCCAAATGTCGTATGTCTATAATAGGGAAATAATTATTTCTGATTTTTTTAGTATGATGGATAATGCTGCACTGGACATCCTTGTGCATATCATTTTTTCTTCTGAATTATTTCCTTAGGAAAAATTCCCAGAAGTGGAATTACACGATCAAAGGGTATGAACATTTTATGGCTCTTAACATGTGCCGTTAGAATTTTTTTTAAGAAATGACACAGCCATTGGTTTTGAATGGCCTGAAACAGATTTCATCATTTGATCAGGACTAATAATCCCTTCAATATAGGGTTAGGTTGGCAAGTGCTTCCAAATGTTAATCAGGTTCACCAGCTAATTTCATATTCTTTCTGTTTTGTGAAGTCATTATAAGATAGGTATTATTTTGAATTAACCTTTCTGTTAATGGTTAGTGAAAAGTTGAGTGTTGCTATTACTTTCTTACTATATGCTTTGAATAAATACCCATTACTGTTTATTTGTAGGACTTGATTAGAGACCAAGGGTTTCGTAGTGACGGAGGTAAGTAGTGATTTCCATTAAAAAAAAAAAAAAAAAAACTCAGGGAAAAATGCAATTGCTTTGCTGCTTGTCTCCTTTATATTTGCTTCTTTCATGAAACACAGACACAGAGAAAAATGTGTAGAGAAAGCCCCAAATATTTTTTGCTTTTCTTTATTATTTGTCATTTATATCTAATACAATTTTAACTGATTTATGAGTGGAGAAAAAGAGAGGACATAAAAGGGAGTCTTAAATGTACTATCTACAATTTTAAAATCATCAAAGAGAAAGCCTTAACTGTTTTACCCACTACTGATTTCTAACCATCTCCAAAACTCAAGATGCTAAATTTCCTTTGGGAGCCTCCACAAATACCTCTAATTGTTAATGATTGAGCTTAGAGTCAGTTGAAACTTGATTTTCCTTGATCATTCTTAGGGAGAATCCCTTAGATTGCCTGTCACAACTTCTCAGTTTGTTAGATGGTCAGCCTCTTCTCTTCAAGTTTCTAGAAGGATTTGAAATACACATTGTATAGAATGGACCCTAATAGAAATCCTGTTGTCCTCTTATTCGTCCAGTAAATAAAATAAGAAATTGAGTTGAGATTTCTTATAGAATTTTCATCAGATATTCACTCTAGCACTCTGAAAATTTGGGACATAAAATATTGCTTAAGAAAGTACTTTTAAAGTAAGATTTTGTCCCTATATAATGTTTTCCCTAAAATATTTGAAACTGTCTTAAGGATTTCTTCCAGGTGGTCCTCCAGGCTTGCTTTTTCAGCTGTCTTCTGTCTAATAAGGAAGACTTGCAAAACCTGTTTATCTTGTTGAAAGTCAGTCTCTTCCCTGTGACCTGCTTTATCTGCAAAATATCTAAGCCCAGACTTAAAGATATTTTATATTGAATAAACATTGTATAAACCATCTTTTGTTATGTTTCTGTATACCTGTGAACCTGCCAAAATGATAACCCTGCTTATATACTGGATTTAGTATTCACTATACATGTAGTTTAAAAAATTGTGTTTTTTTTCCATTTGTTATTCCATGAACCTGCCAATTAATGTTGCTGCCAGTTTGACTTTCATATGTCTTAATGACTGTGGCTTTTGATAATTTTGCCCAATACATTCAGCATTTAAATGTTGCCATCATGTTAGCATCACAGAGTTAACTTAGTCATAAAAACTGCCTGCCTAGTACCAAAAATCAAATGGCATTTCTTGTCCTTTTTATGAGTCACTTTACAAAAAGTCATTGGGATTTTATTAAAACAAGCAGAAATTTTTAGACATCCAGAATTATTTTGTGAAGCAGGCTTCAGCTCATTTATTCCCATGACTTCTTTCATTTCTTCTGTGTGTCTGTCTTCCTGTGTTTGCCTGCCCCTCTCTTTCTCTTCTAACAGCCCCTTTGAACGAGCTGATGCGCTGTCTTCGGAAATGCCAATCCCGGACTCCCAGTCCCCTCCTACATTCTATCCCCAGTGAAATAGTGTTTGATTTTGAGCCTGGCCCAGTGTTCAGAGGTAGTTGGGCTCTTCTTTCTTGTTTTCACCCAAAGCAAACTAAATATAAACTACAGATACTGTTTGTGCCTCACCCTCACAGCGTGTGTTTGTAAGTGTGAGAGTTTTCAGTACTAAATTTCTGCTTGGCCTGGCTGGAATGCTCTGAATGTGCTTCTCACACATACTCACTACCACAAGCTTTCTGTATGCTGTCCGTCATAAATTTTTAAAAGCAAGAAAATTCTAAGCTGAGATGTCCATCTTGTTTTTTGTTATATTACTTTTTGGTCTTGATAACTTCTTAAACTCAGCGGGTGGCAATAAATAATGTATGTCGGGGTGGGGGTGTCGTCTAATTTGAATTACATTATTTTAATCCATTTAGGCTGTAGCCTTCATGACTATTAATATTTGTTATCAATTTGTGTGGTTTTTAAAAAAAGTAAAAATGGGAATCCCAGTTATGAGATTTTGCTAGACTTTTGGCTTTATTTTTCTGTAAGAGCAGTGTTCTTTTTTTAAATGTAGAACATGTACATTTTATATTAAACCAAAGGTAGGGAGCCTTATAAAAGGTCTGTAATATATTTGGGGTACTTTAGCATACTTTAGAAAATTTAAGGATTGACACTCTCACTTATGCCCTAATATGAGGGGGAAAGCTAATAGTATAATTTCACTCTTGATTTTTAAAGATTTAAGTCAAAATTCAGACAGGTATCTTGCTATAGATATTTTTAAAGAGTCCCATTTACTGGCTTTTGCTAGTGTCTGTTACTTATTATGAATGCAGTGGTGGTGGTTCAGGTTTTTGCTCCCTCGGCCCACCTGTTGCTCATAAAATCCACAGAATGGGCTAGAAATCCTGAGTGCTGAGTAGTGTGACTGAAATTAGTAGTACAGTGTCGTCCTCTGTAGATCAGGAGTATGAAGCCTGAGCAAGCAGTTAAGGCTTTAGGATATAGAAAGTTATCAGTGGAAATGGATTATGCTCTAGTTACAGACATTCTAGATGCCATTTTCTTTTAGAAAATTGCAGATTAGATCATGGTAGTTCTACATGATGATGTGTGATGTAGTAATGATAAAATTCTATAGTTTTAAGATTGAAATGTACACATTGGTATCCTTATTCTTTGAAAGATAGTGACACCTCCCTACCTCCAAATTAGTAATCTTCTTTATAAAAAAAAAAGATTCTCTAGAGATCTTTTTCTGTATATGCAAATATTATTGGACATCTCAGTTCTGCTTAGCTATACTCAGGCCCTACTAGGAGTCATTGGCCTGAATTCCTCTAAACCTGGTAGATGAACTTGGAATTTTTGCTTAGTCAGCATTTGGAAGAAGATGCGGCCCTGCCAGCTGAGTCTACTTTCACTGTATCCATTGAGCTCACATTTTAATATTTCCATTTGTAGTAACTTGGCCAAGAGGCCATAACGCACACTTAGTTCTTACTCTATACAGGTAGCAGTTTTTCAGAAAATCTTGAGAAACCTGCTTTGCTTTGCCTTACATTAACTTTGTTATGCAGGTAACAAATAATCTTTGTTTAGTAGACTAGGAATCCGGGAACCAATGAACTGACCAATGTTTCTAACTACTTAAGAGTTAAATAGTATAGTTAAATAGGATAGGACTTTTAAAGTTTTAGTGGCTAAAATGTTAGAGCCAGATATTCTTAACATTAAGGCCATTATTATAGTATGTTTCCTTTTGGGAGTTTTTATCGGTTTTTATATTGATTGGCTATTGAGAACAACATAAAATAGTTACAGAGTTCCATACACACACACACTTTTAAATTGATTTTACTTTTTTCATCAAAGAAACCAAAACTTGGGAGTATTGTTTTAGTATTGATCTCTTATTTTAGAAGGATTATTTTTTTTCTGGACTCTACCACTAAGCAAAGTTTATATCTATAATCAGATGTTTTAAAAATCATTAAATTAGCCAGAAAATTAAAAGAAATTATAGTGCAGATCACCAAATGTTAGGCTCTTTCTTGGCCTATCATTTCCAAAAGGTGTATATTTAAAGATATGCTGCATTTTTAAAAGAAGTTTAAATCTCTCCCCACCCTCTGCCCCCAATAAATTAATATACTTGATCCTCCTTTAATAGATATATTTTTCATTCGCTAACTTAGGATCAACCACAGGTTTGTCTGCCACCCCCCCTGCCTCATTGCCTGGCTCACTCACTAATGTGAAAGCATTACAGAAATCTCCAGGGCCTCAGCGGGAAAGGAAATCATCTTCATCCTCAGAAGATAGGAATCGAATGGTGAGAATATATGATATCTTTTTTCCTCTAAGTTCTTTTGTTTTATAAGTCATAGCTAAATGTAATGTCACCTTTTAGACTGTATGATATGTAGTGATGTATGATATGTCAGTATGTGACACAGAATTCCTTTAATGAAATAAATATAAGAGCTGATAATATTTTGCTTAAAGCATTCCCACACACTGATTTTTGCTCTCTTTTTTGTTTGCTTTGGCTTGACTTTTGCACAAATTTTAACAAGAAAACACTTGGTAGACGGGATTCAAGTGATGATTGGGAGATTCCTGATGGGCAGATCACAGTGGGACAGAGAATTGGATCTGGGTCATTTGGAACAGTCTACAAGGGAAAGTGGCATGGTATGTATGTAATACAGTGACACACAAGTTAAAATGGGACATGTTTAACAACTTCTATAGAAAAATATCAAAGGGAATAGTTACTGGATTAGTTTTTTGAAATACTAATATAGGAGTATCATTCACTTAGTTTTTATCCTTAGAAAATTAATGCATTTTAGGAAGTTAAGATATCATTTATTTGTACTTTAATAACAGTGTGGATTTAAGGCCATGGTAATTAGTAAAAGTACCCAACAGGCTTTTGTTTTGTTTTGTTTTTTAAGTTTAAAAAATTGGAATGACATTTGGAATGACAATTCTTTTTTAGGTGATGTGGCAGTGAAAATGTTGAATGTGACAGCACCCACACCTCAGCAGTTACAGGCCTTCAAAAATGAAGTAGGAGTACTCAGGTGAGCACGTGTGAATTACTGTTTTCCAGAGAAGTTATCTTCATCTTCTCTTTCCCAGTGACAGCTCCTGGTGGCTTTACAGTTTTACTAAAAGTGAGTAAAATGGAGCTTGTCTGAGTATATTTTGTCTTTAACTATATTCTTCAAGTGGTGTACAATATTATATGGTATAACTGATAGAAAAATTAATCTTAGAGTGAATTAATAGAAATACAGTGTTCCATTCGTGAGAAATCATATCACCACTTAGCAAAATTCTAAATTTACAGAACACATTTAAAGGTTGTATCAAGCCCTGGAACTTGAGGAATACTAATAAACTAGAGTATATCCAGGCAAGGGCAACTTAGATGAGTATTCTGGTACTATAACTTAGGGGGAAAACAGTTATCAGAACTGAGGGTATTTTGGACCATTGAAGGCTATTTTTTTCAAGAGGATACAAACTTACTCTGTTTTATTCCAGAGAGCAGAACAGGAAGGCCAGTGGTGGAAGTTGTAGGGAAATGATTTTTTCTCAGCCCCAAAGAACTTTCTAAGACTAGAACCACTTAGGAAATTAAAAGAAAAAGGGTGGGGGGGGAGTGAGGGAAATAAACTACAATCTCAGTCATTAGCTTCACATAATTGAAGGTATTTAAGCAACCTCCAGTTGCCCATCTGTGAGGTACATTAAAGTTTAAGGCCTTTCTGAAAGGGGTAGAATATTAGACTAGACAATTCCTAAAGTCATTTCTAAATTTATCCTTCCATTGTCTTTTTTTTTTTAATTTAAAGATTTATTTATTTTAGAGAGAGAGAGCTTGCACACACGCAAGTGGAAGGTGGGGCAGAGGGAGAGAATCTCAAGCAGACTTCCTCAGAGGAGCCCACTGAGCTTAGAGCAGGAGGCGGGGCTCCACCACCCTGAGATCATGACCTGAGCCAAAACCAAGAGTCGAATGCTTAACCAGCTGAGCTACCCAAGCATCTTTCTGTTGTCTTTTTTAAAATAGAAAAGGTCTTTTTCTAACAACATCTTACATCTTACTGATAATTAGTGTGCTTTGGCACTTTTTAAAGATTTGCTGAAGTTTACCAACCTTTACTATTTACCTTACATTTTTCCTTTTACAGGAAAACTCGACATGTGAATATCCTACTCTTCATGGGCTATTCAACAAAGCCCCAACTAGCTATTGTTACCCAGTGGTGTGAGGGCTCCAGCTTATATCACCATCTCCACATCATCGAAACCAAATTTGAGATGATCAAGCTTATAGATATTGCACGGCAGACTGCGCAGGGCATGGAGTAAGTTCCATTCTGTTAAATCTCTTATAAAATATTTTTGAGACCACTGATGGTATTTTAAAGGTTTTAGCTAATATTCTTTTGGGTTGCTTTTTAAATTACTGTCTGGTAATGAATGGACACTTTCAACTAATGTCTAACCATATGATATTAAGAAATAAAACAGTATCTTTAATACAGTCTTCAAAAATGTATATCAAGTATTTGATAGCAAATACATGACTGCAAATTTATGTTTAGCGTGCAGTGATTTAGCAGTGAAGGTTCAGAAAACAAAACAGGCGAGAAAAAAACCAAAAACAAAACAAAAAACCCCTACTGAAAAGTCATTAGCAGTTACTGAACTGTACCAGATGATTAAGTTATCCTTTCAAAGTATTTTCTCCATGTACCCATATTTATTATTACAAAATTGTCATCTGAGTGAAATAAATTTAAATGAAAATCTGCATTCTGACCCTTTTGGGGGATTACAAGCTGAGTTGTTCGTGATCATATTCATTGAATTTTGCTATGTAATTTAAAAGGTCAAAGGTTATTTGAATAGAATTTATCATCAGTCAAAATAGGAAACCAACTGGGAAGGATGTATTTTGCATGCAACTCTTAAGTACAAATGAAGACATAAATCAAAAGGTAAAATTTAATAAATTTTGAAAGCATTTAGATGAAAAATTTTAAATGAGTAAGACAAGTTTGAAAGCTCTATGGGTAGTTTAAAAATATGTATCTTAAATTTACATTTTATACTATACAGATGGCTTTCACATGCATAAATCATTATGTCGTTTAATCTTTATAATGCTTTCATGAAGTACATATTTTTATTTGCTTTTACAGATAAGGAAACTCGGGCTTTTAAATGACTGTCTAAGGCTGCACATTTAATAAGCAGCAGCAAAGGTGTTTAATTCAGAATCTGATTCCCAAGCCATTATTCTTTCCCCATATTCATTGTGCTACTTTTACATTTTAAAATCAGAATAAAAGGGTAAAAGTGTATCTGTGTACTGATACCTAGAGCCCTGACTCAAGATCGCTTAGAGCAAGTAAGCACAGGACCAGGACTCAATCAGATCTGGCTCTTACATCTTTCTGCTGAACTATCACCCTCTCTGTCTCCAAACTAGGCAATATATCTGTAATTTGGATTGTTGCCTGTGTTCAGCCAAAATGTTTATTGCAGCAAATGATTACTTATTTAGTAATAGTCCCACTTATCCACTAGACTTAAAACAATCTCAGCCTCTCACATAAGTTAGAATCTGAATCTGTTCAAATCTGAAAGGTATATTAAACTCTTGTAGAGAGTAAACCATGGCAAAAATAGTAAACATTGATAGAAAAAAAACCTTATTCTGCGCCCATCCCACCAGTCCCTTCGCTGTTTCTTCAGCAAGCCAAGCCTGCTCCCTCCTTATAGCCTTTATACCTGTTATTTTGCTCTTTGGGATACTTAGTCCACAAATATCCATAGAGCTTCTCCCTTATGTCTCTATTCAGATGGCACCTTTTAAAAGAAGACTTCTCAGGGCACCTGGGTGGCTCAGTTGGTGAAGTATCTGACTCTTGATCTCAGCTCAGATCTTGACCTCAGAGTCGTAAGTTCAAGCCCCATGTTGGGCTCCACGCTGGGTGAGGAGCCTACTTTAAAAAATAAAAAATGAAAGAGGCCTTCTCTCATCACCTTATATAACTAGTGTTCCTACCACATCTGCATCATTTCTTACTTCTTCCCTTTCTTTTTTTTTTAAGACCCAGCTCTATATGACAGGTGTTTATTGTCTGTCACCCCCACTAGAATACACGCTGTATGAGATGAGGGACTTTGGTTTGTTCGTTGTTTTATCCCTAATGCCTAGGACAGGGCCTGGCCTATAATAGGTACTCAATACATATTTGTTAAATGAAAAAGTGAAAGAATGATTACATATAACCATATGTTATTGATAGGTTTACCTTCTGGAAGAGAGAGAAGCCAAATCTTTCTCATATCAAAACAGAAGTGTCAAAAAAAAACCAAAAAACACAAGTGTCAGGGCGCCTGGGGGGCTCAGTTGGTTAAGCGTTTGCCTTTGGCGCAAGTCATGATCCCAGGGTCCTGGGATTGAGCCCCATGTCAGGCTCCCTGCGCAATGCGGAGTCTTCTTCTCCCTCTGCTCCTGCCCCCACTCACGTTCTATCTCTAGCAAATAAATAAAATCTTAAAAAATAAAAATAGAAATATCAAGGAAAGGGAAAATACTTAAAAAGTAATGAAAGAATAACAAAGGGGAAAGGCTTTTGCTATAAACTATAAACAGGGACAACAAAGAACAGTATTAGAAATTGTGATGGGGCAGTGAAGTGCCAGTGTTGATGAAGACAAGAGGTGACCATAGAGATAACATTATCAAAATGGAGTAGATCTGTAGTCTGGGGAATAGTCAGTGAAGAGGCAGTATGTTCCCATTGCTTTACAGTCTGAGTTCTATAAGCATAACCTTGACATCTGTCTACTCTGAAATACTTGGCTAACATTTTTAGGTAACCAACTATATAATAAGTATACCTGCTTATGAATGCAGATCATCCTATCAGTTTATCCTGGTTTTAATAGCTAAAAAAGTATTCATTGTAAATTTTAAGCCTTCTAGCAAGAGTTGTTTTATTACCAGCTTTAACAAAAGAAGATACAGTTCCTGTTTTTCCTTTCTGTTCTTAATAAGACAATGACACACAACTGTAGTTAAATATACTAACACATCTTTAGTTTCCAAAGGCTTTGGCAGATGTGGGTTTTCACTTAAGGTGACAGATTTTTGCTGTCTCTTGAAACTCCACTAAAACTATAATCAAGGAATTTTTTTAAGCCTGAACATATAAGGATGGAGACAACAGAGAGGAAGGAAACAAAAACAACTTTCAAACTTTGGAAAGCCAGAAAGTAGACAGATAAATGGTATAATACACCTAAAAAAGCTAAATCCCTAGTTGGCAATGGGGAAATGAAAACCAACCTGATTTATACCAGGGATTCCTCAAAAGTCTTAGGAATTGGCAGTGCCAGGTATCTTCAGAAGAGGGAAGGCACATAAGTGAGAAAGCACGTCTGATCATCTTTTCTGAATCGTATCTCCTGCTCTGTGTCAGTGGGGGACTGCCTCATCCCTTCCCTGGCGGTAGACTTTTATTCTCTGGAGAGAGGAAAACGAGTTATGTCTGGACTGGGGACAAGGACATGGACATTTTACCAGAAACGGGGGGATTGGTAACTGCTTCCTGAAGGGTAGTGGAGAGTTCCCCAGCACTCTGTTTTCAGTGAGCCCCAGAATGCTGGCACTGAGACCTTCCCCTTCGGGCAGGAGACTGGGAGAGTCTTTTCTGAAGAAACTTACCAGCTAAGACGACAAACCCAGAGGTAGCAACATCAGAGATTCCACCTAGATCACTGTACAGGAAAGTTGAAAAACAAGAAGCCCATCTGTACACTCAAACCTTTCAGACAGTTTGTTGGACCTACACTTAGTCTGAGTAAGACATTGTCTCCAGATCATCAAACATCAGGTGTTAAAGTGTCGAATGCCAGTGACAGAGACCAAAACAAATGGGAGTTAAAAAGGCAATGAGGCACGGGGGCACCTGGATGACTCAGTTGGTTAAGGGTCTGCCTTCGGTTCAGGTCATGATCCTGGGGTCCTGAGATTGAGCCCCACTTCAGGCTCCCTGCTCAGTGGGGAGTCTGCTTCTCCCTCTCCTCTCTCTCCCTCTACCCCCCTTCTCATGCTCTCTTTTTCTCTCAAATAAATAAAATCTTCAAAAAAAAAAAAATAAAATGGCAACTAGGAATAAGTAAACACAATACAAGGAGCAGAGATGCCCCTCTCCCCCAAAAAGCTATCCGTTTCCTCAGAGATAAAAGAAGAATTTTTATTCATAAAGCAAGAATAGATGGTTTATGAGGAACATTGGGGTAGTAACAACAGCAGCAATATTAAAATGTTAATATTGTAGTCCAGTGCAAATTATATGCTTTGCAGTTACTTAAACTTTTAAATGTCTGATTCCTCCTTCCCTGTCCTCCACCATCATTTCACAAAGGATAGAGCAAGTTAGATGTAGCTAACCAATAAGTCCACAGACTATTTAAATAGCTGCCTAATAATGTACTTCTTTGCAAAGCCCTCATTCAAAATAGTCTGCCCCCTGAGTGTTTTCCAGATGTTGTTGATCTTTTCCGACTCCTTTCTAAAATGTATTTTGAAGTCAGAGGGTATAGCAGAATAAGAGCATACTAACACATTGCATGAGATGCTGGGGTTACAGTCATTCATAGTATAAAACCTTCAGTAAGTAGGAAAGTTGAATCATTGGGAGTTTCAAGTGTGTCACCTTTATTGGATTACAAAATATAAGCAGATGGCAGACATTTTTTCTTTGTGGTTTTGTCTTCTTTACTCAGTGAAGGATCATTTCTGATTCCTAGTTTCCTCCAGCAGAAAGCAGAGCTGTTCTCATGGTAGATAATGAGAGTCCCACTCTTTAGGAATCAGGGTCAATATAGTATGGTTATCATTTTCTCACCTGACAGTCATTGATTCAGTCTAAGGGCCAAAGTATTTTAAGAATATTGTTACTAAAATAATTTCAGGAATGTTCAATTTGTCATGCCATTTCTTTACAAGACTTTTAATTTTAGTATAATATTTATGGTATAATTTTTAATTTAGCTCTCTCAGAAAATTTACTAAATGTTAAATCAAGACAAAGTTGTGCTCTTTTTTTTTAAGATTTTATTTATTTATTTGTTTGTTTATTTATTTAACAGAGAGAGAGAACAAGTAAGCTGAGAGGCAGGCAGAGAGAGAGGAGGAAGCGGGCTCCCCGCCTATCAGAGAGCCCGATGTGGGCCTCGATCCCAGGACCCTGAGATCATGACCTGAGCTGAAGGCAGAGGCTTTAACCCACTGAGCCACCCAGGCACCCTGTGGTATATTGTTATACACGCAGAAGTATTATATTCTGAAGAAAGATAATAAAAAAAATTGGGGGATAAATCCTCACAATTTATTGTTTTTAAATAATGAAGAGTACGCCTTCCTTAAAAATAAACCTAACTGAAAGAAAGATACAAGGATAGATTAAAGCTGAAAAGATGAACGTGTATTTATGATTGAAAACATTTCCAGTTGATCAAAGAATAATTATAGTGAACATGATTTTCCAGTGGATAATAACAATAACATTAAAGAGGATACTGATAATCGGAAAAATATAAACTAAAACAAAGAAGTACTATTTTTTACCCACTGGAATTGGCAAAATACCTAGATTCTGACAAAATCATGTGTTGGTAAAGATGGGAGGAATTGCTGACTGGCACACACCTGATGCAGCCAGCCATGCTGGGGGCGCTTCAGAAGTTCAAATGGGGAATCCCTGGCCTACCCCCAAGAAATACCAGCTTTTGTTCTAAAAAAGATGTGTATAGAAAGAGATCTGTCACAGGAAAATATGTAAAAGTGAACAATTAGAAACATAAATGTCCATCAGAGGACTTGGATAAATAAAATATTGCAGAAATGAATACAGCAGATATGAATTACATATGTACTAGTATCAGCTTTAAAATATAGGCACCTGGGTGGCTAAGTCATTAAGCGGTCTTCCTTCGGCTCAGGTCGTAGTCCCAGGGCCCTGGGATGGAGTCCCTCACTGGGCTCCCTGCTCAGCAGGGAGTCTGCTTCTCTCCTTCTGTGCTTGCTCTCTCTCTTGGTTTCAATCTCTCTTGCTCTCTCTCTCAAATAAATAAATAAAATCTTTTTTTTTAATTTAAGAAATATACAGTTTCAAGTGAGAAAAGCAAGCTAAAGCATGAAACCACTTACAATTTTTAAAACAAAACATATATGTACATATGTAATTTTTTTAGGAGTGTGTGGGTATGTGTGTGTGTATGCAAAAGTATTAAAATAGGGATTAGCAGGCACATACCAGATTCAGTAGTAGTTGTCTATAAGAATGGCAGAAAGGGTCGGGTTGGGGACAGCTATTAAAGAGAGAAGGGCTTTTTAAAAGCTTTACCTATAACATTCTGATTGTTTCTGTCTTTTAATTTAAAAAAAAAAGACTCCACGTTGTGTTTTACTTTCATAAGTTTTTTATAAGTATAAGCTTTGAAAAAAGACCGGCTGGTGTGTAAAAATTTTAACAGGATTGATTGTAGTGAGAAATATGAGTGATTGCTACAGTGATTGCCTTTGGCACAGTTTTTCTTAATTTCAAAATAAATGTTATTATAGGGATACAGAGTCACTGTAGAACACTCAGAAAATATATCTTTACTGGTCAATAAGTATGTTGTGACCCCACCGCTGCTACATACTAGTAACTTACTCTCTCCCTCTGTTTTTTTTATACCAGCTGTGTTCTTTGGTTTTTTTATATATGTGGTAATGAATTTAGCACGTACTTAACTATGTCCAGACACTGTTCTGTGTACTTTATGTATACTACCTCATGTAATCCTCAGCAGTCCTGTGAGGTACGTCCTAGGATTATCCCCATTTACCTGTGAAGAAACTAAGGTTTAGAAAGATCATGTAACTTGCTCCTGACACTTTGGCTCCAGGGTATACTCTTTGCTGCTTCTCTATTTTAGTCAGTTCTTGCAACACCTCAAGTGGGCCCTTCATGTAATACAGCAATCATACTTTTTTTTTTAGATTGTTCTTCCTCTCTCCTAAGTGATGTCCTACCTTCTCTGTCCTCAAACCTTCAGCACCTCTCCTCCAAGAACAGTCAGCTGGTGACCTTGCTTGCCTTTTCATTGAGAAAATCAGCAGCACCCACCGCATCTACCCACCCACCTATATTCATGCTCAGGTTTTCTGGCTTATTAGTAAGAGTGAAAGCCATCCCTTGCATTTACTGTGCTAGATCCCATCTTCTTCCCTTACTCGATGACATCTTTTGAGTAAATCTCCCGTATTCATCTTCAGCTTTTATCTACTGGACTTTCTCCTATTTAAAAAAATCTTTCTTGGCGTGTCTGGCTGGCTCAGTCAGAAGTGCATGCAGCTCTTGATCTCAGGGTCGTGAGTTCAAGCCTCATGTTGGGGGTGTAGAGATTACTTAAATGAATAAATAAAAACTTTTAAAACATAAATAAAAATCTGTCTTATGGGGTGCCTGGGCAGCTCAGTTGTTAAGCCTCTGCCTTCCACTCAGGTCATAATCCCAGGGTTCTGGGATCAAGCCCTGCATCGGGCTCCCTACTTCTCCCTCTCCCACTCCCCCTGCTTGTGTTCCCTCTCTCACTGTCTCTCTCTCTCTCTCTCTGTCAAACAAATAAAATCTTCAAAAAAAAAAATCTTTCTTAAAATGCACATTTGGCAGAATGTTGACAACTGTTGAATCTAGGTGGAGAGCATAGGGTGATTATTGTACTCTTCTTTTCAATCTTTATTCTTAAAAATTTCATAATAAAAAGTTATGGAGGCCCCTTCCTTGATTCCACTTCCCATTCAAGCTATCACCTCATTCTTTTCTTGAAACAGTAAAAGTTTTCAGAAGAGTTGTTGATATTCACTCTGTAATTTCTCTTCTCCCCTTTTATCTTGGACCCCACTCTAGTCAGGCTTTTATCCCAATATTCCACCAAAATACCTTAGTAGATCCAGTAGTTAGATTCATAGTCCTCCATCTCTTTGTACTGCAGTTGGTGAGACCCTTCTCCAATGAAACCCATCTTTAATCCTTTGCTACTCAGAATCTGGTCTGAGTAGCATCTATACCACCTGAGAGCCTTTTAGAAATGCTGAGTTTTAGGAGCCACCCCAGATCTACTGAATTGGAGACTGTATTTTAACAAAACCCCTAAATGGTTTGTGTGCATGTTAAAATTTAAGAAGCATTACTTTAAAATATATTCTCCTGGTTTTCCTTCTACTCACTGTTTCTTTTCAGCTAGTTCTTCCTCAACTCTTTAACCTCTCTAAATACTGGAACCCTCCAGGAATCTCCATTCCCTTGGTGATCTCATCCATTTCGTGACTTGAAATACCACTCAATTACCATTTGTATTCCAGTCTCCAGCCACTTCATTTCCTCTGAACTCCAAACTGTCATATCCAGCTGTCTCCTCCACATCTCTTGATTATCTAATGGATATCTCAAATTTAGTATGTCTCCTACTGAGGACCTGACCTTTTTCCTCAAGCCTGCTCTTCCTGCATTTCTTTCATCTCAGTAACTGACAGCTCTGTTCTGCCAGCTGCTTTTGTCTACATTTTGTAGTTATCTTTGACTCCCCTCTTTTTCTCACACTGTACAACCAATCTATTATAAACTCCTGTCCACTCCGTTTCTTTTCATTCTTTTTTTTTTTTTTTTGAGATTTTTTATTTACTTGACAGCATGAGCAGGCAAGGGGAGCAACAGGCAGAGGGAGAGGGAGAAGCAAGATCCCTGCTGAACGGAAAGCACGACATGGGGCTCGATCATGACTTGAGCCGAAGGCAGCCGCTTAACCAACTGAGCCACCCAGGCACCCCTCACTCTGTCTTTTAAAGTATATCTGGAATCTTACAAATTCTCATCACCTATTCTTCTCTTCACCCTGATGGAAGCCACCATTATCTCTTTCCTAGATTAGTGTGCCCTGCTTTCCTCCCTTACCTACCTTCAGTTTATTCTCAACACACAGGTTATTCTCAAAACTTTGTATAAAGCCACTGTAATCAAGACCATGTGTGGGGCGCCAGGATGGTCTTTTTGGGACTTAGGTCAGATAATGTTGCTCCTCTCCCCTTCCAGTGTCTCACATTTCACTCAGAAAGAAAGTCAAAGTCCTTTAAAAGTAACCACCACCACAACCTTCCCTGCTTTCTTATTACCTCTCTCAATTCATTTACTTCTCTTTGCCCTCTTGCTATTATAGGAACATGGGCCCTGCTTTAGGGTCTTGCCCTGGGGTAGTTCCTTCGCCTACTATGCTCTTATCCCATATCAACATGACTCTTTCCCTCCTCTCCTTCCAGTCTTTATTTTATTTTTTTTAAGATTTTATTTATTTATTTGTCAGAGAGAGATTGAAAGAGGCAGGCAGAGGGAGGAGTAGGTTCCCCACTGAGCAAGAAGCTCAGTGCAGGACTAGATCCCAGGACCCTGAGATCATGACCTGAGCCGAAGGCAGATGCTTAACCAACTGAGACACCCAGGCATCTCTTCTTCCAGTCTTTAATCAAAAGGTCCCTTGAAAAGACGCCCTACCTTCCCTAAAATTACAACCCCCTGCAACTCAACATTTCCTGTCCTCCACTTATAGGATACTGTATATTCTACTGATAGATCTTTTTTCTTTTCTCTCTTCTGTACTAAAATGTAAGCACCTTGGGGTGGAGATTTTCTGCTTTATCTCCAAGATTTAGAACAGTTGTTCCTTAGCACACAGGGGACCTTCACTAAACATGTGTTAAAAGAAAGAACCCCTTCACGATCATTATTACCGCCATTTCTTAGGTTAGGAGTCTAAAGCTAAGAGGGATTATGTAATGTACCCAAGGTCATGTGGCTAGTAAGTGATGTAGTTAGAATTCGGACCCAAGTCTTGTGTGCTCAAAATCAATGCCCTTTCCCCTACACCTCTCTGGTTATGTCATTTAAATCTTCTTGGCTCTGGTTTCCCTTTCAACATAAGTAGAATTATTGCCTTTTTGCTTACTTCACAAAGAAACATGAAGGTTATGAAACTCTGTGATGCAGAAATATCCTGAAAACTTGAGGATAGTACATGAGGGTGTGGAAAATTGTTTTCTTTTAGAAGTTTCATAGTTTTTGCTTTTAGTCTTAGGTCTTAAATCCACTTCAGATTGGTTTTTGGGTTTGGTATGAGGTAAGGGTTGAAGACTTTTTTTCCCCGTATGGATATCCCAGCAATATTCGTTGAAATGACTATCCTTTCCTCCATTGAGCTACCCTGCTCTTATAAATACATACATACATACATACATACATACATACATACATACATACATACATAAATAGAACTTCTGATTTTGGACTTGTGAATGTTTGAGATGAATTTTTGAAAAGAGTAACGTGGGGTTTATGTTTTTTTTTAAGGATTTATTTGAGCAAGCAAGTGAGAGCAAGGGAGAGCACAAGCAGAGGGAGAAGCAGATTGAGGAACCTGGGATCATAACCTGGGCCAAAAAAGCGGATGCTTAACCAACTGAGCCACCCAGGCACCCAACATGGTTTTTGATAGTGCATGTTTATAATGCATTCTGTTTTATGTTCTTTTAGGCCAGTGTTTTACTTTACAAGGTCTGATTTTCCAAAGGGGGATTATACCCTCTCTAATGCAGGTCCCAGCTAGGAAACAGAAAAGACGTAGAAATATCATAGTCGTCAGTTAGGAAATTCAATATTGTTAGGGTATTATTCTTCCCAAATTCATCTGTAGACTCATTGTGACTCCAATCAAAATCTTATCAGGCTTTTTTGTAGAAATTGCCCAGTTGATCATAAAATGTATATGGAAATGCAATGGCTAGAATAGTCAAGACAGTTTTGACAAAGTTGAAGGACTTCTCATGTTAGATTTCAAAACTTTGTATAAAGCCACTGTAATCAAGACCATGTGTGGGGTGCCTGGGTGGCTCAGTCATTAAGCATCTGTCTTCGGCTCAGGTCATGAAATTGAGTCCCACATCAGCCCAGGGTCCAGGGTCCTCGCTCAGCGGGAAGCCTGCTTCTCCTACTCCCACTCCCCCTGCTTGTGTTCCCTCTCTTGCTGTGTCTCTCTCTGTCAAATAAATAAAATCTTAAAAAAAAAAAAAAAGACCATGTGATACTGGCATAAAAATAGACATATAAATCAAAAAACAGAATAGAAAGCCTAGAAATATATCCATAGGTCTATGGTCACTTGTTTTTGAGGGGAAAGAGGGAAGTTAGTTGATTTTTTTTTTTTAAGATTTTTTTTTTATTTATTCATTTGACGCAGAGAGAGAGATTACAAGTAGGCAGAGAGGCAGGCAGAGAGAGAGGAGAGAGGAGGAAGCAGGCTCCCTGCTGAGCAGAGAGCCCGATGTGGGCCTCGATCCCAGGACCCTGGGACCATGACCTGAGCCGAAGGCAGCGGCTTTAACCCACTGAGCCACCCAGGCACCCGATTTTTTTTTTTAACAAGATACCAAGGCACAATTCATGTGGAAAAGACAGTCCTTTCAACAAATATTACTAGAACAACTGGACATCCTTATAGAATAAATGAATAAATCACTTGCCCTTACTGGACATAAGACATTAATATTAACTTGAGAGGGATCAAAGACTAAAAGCTGAAAATCTAAAACTTCTAGAAGAAACATAGGAGAAAATCTTTGTAGCCTAAAGAAAGGCAAAGATGGGACGCCTGGGTGGCTCAGTTGGTTAAGCAGCTGCCTTCGGCTCAGGGCCCTGGGATTGAGTCCCGCATGGGCCTCCTTGCTCAGCAGGGAGTCTACTTATCCCTCTGCCTCTGCCTGTTTGTGCTTTCTCTCTCTGACAAATAAATAAAATATATTTTTTTTAAAAAAGGCAAAGATTTCTTAGGACACAAAAAGTAAGGATCATATAAGAAAAAATTCATAAATTGGATTTAATCTAAATTTAAAACTTGCCTTTTGAAAGACAGATACTGTTTAAAAAAAAAAAAGAAGACAAGCCACAGATATGTAGAATATGTTTGCAAGATACCTTATCTGATTAAAAGACTTATATCGGAGCCATATAAGAACTCTTACAACTCAGTAATAAGAAAAACTACCTAACAAGAAAATGGACAGAAGATTGGAGTACTTTATGAAAAAGGCATAAGAATGGCAAATGAGCACATATAAAGATGTTCACCATCATCAGACATTAGGGAAAGGCAAATTAAAACTACAAGACACCACTACACACCCACTAGAATGCTTATAATCAAAACCAGCTATACTGAGTATTGGCAAGGATGCAGAGCAACCAGAACTTTTACACATTCTTGGTAAAGATCTTAAATGGGACAGGCACTTTGGCAGTTTCTTTTAAAGTCAAAATTGCCACATGAACAGTTCTAATCTTATTTACCCAGAAGTGAAAACATAAGTCAACAACAGAGACTTGTACTTGAATGTTTGTAGTATCTTACTCACAATTGTCAAAAATGAGAAACAGCCCAAGTGTCCAAAAGGTCAGTGGTTAAGTTGTGGTATATCCATGCCCTGTAATACCGCAGCCAGTGTATGACTCTTCGAATCATTACGCTGATCAAAAGAAGCCATGGATTTTGTTTCCATGAAATTCTAGAAAAGAGAAGACTAAACTCTAGTAACAGAAATTTTGTCAGTGGTTTGCCTGAACTGAGGAGGGTTTCATTGCAGAAATACATGAAGAAAGTTTGGGGAGTGATGGGTATTCTTCATGTTGATTGTGGCTGGTCATTATACAAGTGTATATATTTGTCAAAACTCTACCTGTACATAAAATTGGATGCATTTTGTGTTGTATACAAATTGTACCTCATAAATTTGGTTTTTAAAAGTAAAAGAAACTAAAAACTCTAAGTAAAAATAGAATTTAGGCCACTTTGGATCTCAACTAGAAAAATGTGTGAACTTCACTTCTTAGGGATTTTAGCTGTTCTAAATGATTATTGACTACAGAGGAGTACCAGAATGTCATTCCCTGCAATCTGGCTCACTTTCCACATTGTGATTATGAGGGGAGTAGAGGGCATCAAAGTAGGAGGGAGACTGTAATTGAAACTGCTTGGATCAAATATCATCTTGCGCTACCATCATGCATCCCAGTCCAGTCGGCTGCTACGTTCTCTGTAGCTCTCAGAGGAGAGTGAGCTCGCTGTATGAAGTCTGATGCACTTTTTGAAATCACGAAGTATTAGTGAAAGAGGACTGAAATGCTGATATCTTTGTGGACCAGTTCTTTGGTTTTAAAAACAGTTGAAAATATAAGAAAATAACAGTAAACTTGAGAGACACTTGGCTGTTGTAAATAGACTAGACTGATAAAGCAGGCAAATACTATGGCAAATGTAGCCATAGTATTTGAATTATAGCAAGGCATTTGAATGATATTTCTCATGATATTGTTGAGCATAAGATGAAGAGATGCAACATGCATGGAGAATTCAACTAGATTCATAACTGTATAATGATCATACATGAAGCTAGTAAGCTAGAAGGAGATTTTTGTTTCATTTCTTTCTTGGCTATGACTAGCACATTTACAGTTAACTTAGATGAGGGCTTCATTAACACAGTGGTCTTTTAAAACTTATTTTTTAGTGAGAACTAAAATTGTAATAAGCTGGAATTATAGGCCATGTCTACAAAATACAACATCCAACTCCAAAAAAGAGAGAGATACATACAAATATAGGATGGGGAAACTGGTAGGAGCAATGCAAGAACAGCTCTGTAGGCTTGTAACTGAATGTAATGTAATAGGAGTTAGTACAGTGGCTATGGCTGCCATAATAATCACAATAATGGCCAATAAAAATTTTTAACCCACCATAAGGAAGATAAAGGTGAATTTGATTTTTGTTTTGTTTTTAGATTCCACGTATAAGTATGATCATGTGGTATTTGTATTTCTCTGACTTACTTGATGGTACATAATGCTCTCGGGGTCCATACGTGTTGTTGCAAGTAGCAGGATATCCTTTTTTGTGGCTGCCTAATATTTGTGTGTGTGAGTGACATTTTCTTTATTCATTCATGGGCACTATTGTTTCCATGTCTTTGCTATTGTGAATAATACTGCAGTAAACATGAGGATGCAGATGTCTTGTTAAGATCCTGATTTAAATTCTTTTGGATATATATCCAGAAGTGGGATTGCTGGATCATATGATAATCCTGTTTTTTAAGTTTTTTGAGGAACTTACAGATTCTTTTCCATAGTGGCTGCACCAGTTTATGTTCCTTTCATCAGTGCACAGGAGTTCCCATTTTTCTACATTGTTGCCACAGCTTGCTATTTCTTGCCTTTTTGATAATATCCATGCTAACAGGTGTGAGGCGATATCTCATTGTGATTTTGATTTGCATTACTCTGGTGAGTAGTGATGCTGGCTGGACACCTTTTGGCCATCTGTATGTGTTCTTTGGAAAAATGTCTGTTTTTTAATCAAATTGGGTTTTTTGATAGTGAGTTGTACAAGTTCTTTATATTTTTTGGACATATTCTCATTAGATGTATGATTTGCAAATATTTTCTCCCACTTAGTAGGTTGCCTTTTTATTTTGTTGGTAATTTGTGTCCTTTGCTGTGTGGAAAGAAGCTTTTTAGTTTGATGTAGTCTCACTTGTATATTTTTGCTTTTGTTGCCTTTGCTTTTCGTAACAGATCCAAAAAAAAAAAAAAAATCATTACCAAGACCACTGTCAAAGAGCTTGCTACCTGTGTTGTTGTTTTTTTTTTTTCCCTAGGAGTTTCATGGTTTCAGGTTTTACGTTCAAGCAGAAAATTGAGAGTCAGTCTACTTTATGTTGATCAGATCAAATCTAGAGTATTGTATTTACTCTTGGGGCATCAGATTAAGCTATAAAGAGAATGTTAAAAAACTGAATATTGGATAATAACTTAAAAGAAGTAGAAAGAAAGAATTTTACTAGATGGTTGCCCAGCTTTCAGATTAAATGATTCTGTAGGTGGATACTTTTTTTTCAAGGAAAGAAACTCCTAAGAGAAGCCTTTCAAGAGGATATGATATTCATTTGGTTTATATAGTATGTTTTTTCTTTCCTGCTGCTTTTATAAACCTGTAAGGAACCTCTTTAACATCTTAGAAAAGTTAAGAAGGGGCTCCAGTTTAATTGCCCTAAATAATGGATACACTTCTGTATCATCTGTAGTAAAGTTAATTTCTTCTTGTTCCCTTCCCTACCCTCAACCAGTTCTTTTTGTCAGCTTTCATTATAACTGATTGGTGCTTAGAAAATTATGTTTTAGCAAAAGAAAAAAAAAGAAAAAAGAAAAAAGAAAATTATGTTTTAGTGTCAGCCTTTATAGAATTATATGGGGTAGTAATTACTCTGGAACATTACATCTTGTAGAGATATAGGGTATGATACTCATTCCATTTTCACCATCTGGGGAATTTAAGTACCTTTTCTTTTGATCCATTATATAGACCTGGATTTCTGCCTTTTCACTGCTTTTGTTGTAGAGATGTTACAGAAAGAGAATTATTAAATGAAATTTTAAAAAAATAGTCTGTAAACAGTAAAAGATTACACAAGGACAAGGTGGTGCTATGTCAGATTGCGGCTGTATACAACTTTAGTCTATAGTAAATTTATGCTGTCCAGCTTCTACTAAGGTTGTATCTCTAGCTCAGTAACTGTATTCATATCTTGCTAATTATCTAGTACTTTCCTGGTCAGAAATATTTTCTCCTCAACCCTCCAGTTAATTGCTACCTACCTTACTCTTACTATATTTCTTTGTATCAGATTTGTTGAAAAGATTGACACCATCAAGAACACCTTTATCTTCCCTTATAACTTCATCATGCCTCCATGTATTCATACCTACCATCCATTTGTTGCTGTTTTTAATTTCAAAGGAGACAGAATCTCTTTTCAAAGACCAACACCTGTTCCATGCACTAAATACCAGATCTCTGGCCAAAGCACTGAGCTCCGCCTCCGAATACCATGACTGTTTGTTCCCCTTTCTTTCTAATGGAGACAGGGTCTCCCCATCTTGAAAAAGCTTGTGATTGAGGACCCTGTTTCTCCATCTGTACCATTCTGTGTCACTGCAGAACTTTTTAAGCAAATGAGCAAATTTTAAGTTTTAAGCAAATAACTGATACCACATTTTCTTCCAACTTCAGAGAGACCATGTGATGTAGTGTGGGACAAGACTGGGCATAAGAAGTCACGACAACAGTGGTAAATGCTATAGGGAAAAAAACGGTGATGTAAGATAGTAACTGGAGGAGAAGGAGTTCCTTTGTATCAGTAGTCATTTGAAATGAAAATCGTATCTGAGAAGAAAGTTTTAAAACCTTGATCTCTGGGAGAATGAGGAAGTTTACGTGAAGATGAGAAAGCATAAATAAAGCTTAATTATTATGATTCTTCAGTTTTTAAGTGTTTATTACAAAATTTTGCTTATATACCATTTGGACATTAAAGTGTCATTTTAAAGCAAAATTTATTTCCTAATGGTCATTGTCAAATTTTAGATGTCTCATATATCTGTTCTTTCCAGTATTAAATGAAGAAAAATAACTTTGACTAGGATATTATATGCATTTCATTGTAGATGATTCAACAGACCTGTTGACTATTTACCACATGCCAGGCACTGTGCTAGGCACTGGAGATTAAACAGAAAAAACTAGGCACAGCTCTTACCCTCAGTGAACTCAACTAAAGCAGTTTTTAGGGATAACGTAGATAATTTAAACTTATCATTGACCTTAAGATAGATTCACTGTGGACATTATGTAGCAGGTTTGCTCCTCACTAGTTTTGTTTGCTTGTTTTGAAAATTTATGTTATTCTGCATTATTTTATTTTCTCTTATACTCTATTTTTAAACTAATCAACAATAGGGTTATTTACTGTGGCCATTAGTAACTAATTATAAGACTGAATGATTAACATGTGTGGTAAATAAAGCTCCTCCATATTTTTAAGAAGTTATTTCAAGAATGTATAATTACTACCTTTAAAATTATCTAATTTTCATATTCTAGTAGAGTTTACATTCTGAAAAGAAAGTAAACCATAGGCAGAGGGGAAAAAATACATGAATCAAGCTGTTAAAATAATTAACAGTGTAACTCAGCAGTGAAAGATCACTTTCAGTTGAGTTAGTTATGGCAAAGCTTCATTCAGGAGTTAGAATGTGTGTTCAATCTTAAAAGATAGGTATGAATAGGTGGAGAATAGAATGAAAGCTAATTTGGGGTTGGGTTTGGGAGGGGAGCACTGATCACAGAGGTGGGATTAAATATCAAGGTATATTTAAAGGACATGGATAAATAGGCTTGACTGGAGTGAAAGGTTTGTATTGGTAAATAGTAAAAGATAAAGCAAAGTCTTTTAATAGAATACAAGATTTGGGCTGTACCATAATAGTAATATGTTCCTATAATCCTAAATTCATTTATAGTTTAAGATTTCTTATGTAAAGGGGTTATCACAATGTACAGTTCGCAATTGTATCATGATTTTGAATAAGTATTTACACCCCTAAATATGTTCTATAGATTTTGAGGCCAGAGTCTTTACCCCTACTCAGGTTAAAATGATGTTTTGTTTTTCAGTTACTTACACGCCAAGTCAATCATCCACAGAGACCTCAAGAGTAATAGTATCCTTCCTGAAATTTGTCTGCGAAGTTTGAAAACATCCTGACTTTTTCTTCTGCATTTTGTCTTCACATTATGTAAAAACAGTTTTCATGCTAAGTTCAATATAATGTAAAGGGAATTAATGAGTGGGTTTGCATGAAAGCATTGTAGAGCAGGGTACTACAACATGCTTTTGGTTTCTGAACATTTGAGCATTACTAAAAAATCTACCAAGTCTTTATAATAATAGTAGAACTCTTATGATTGTGTGCTTACATTCTATCAGCACCATAAAATGGATAGCTATCTACTCATTTCTTTCAGTGCTCTGACACTGCTCTGCAGTAGTTGAGATGTAACTGAAGGTTCTAACTTACAATGAGGTGAGAAAAACATGTTTCTTCTTCTTCCATAAACCCAGATCAAGACCCTGTCTGCCAACTGACTTCATTCCAGTGAAGAACCTTTGTAGCTTTCCCAGCAGTGCCAAAAGTGTATCTGGGTCTGTGTTACTAAAATCTAGTGGGAAAGTTTCAGGGTTTCCCATAAATGTAGGTAGGAAAGCATCTCACCTCATCCTACCACATTTCAAGCCCTAAAAATCTTAAAAGCAGGTCACATAGGCCAAGTAGAACCATATTTTTAAAAACATATTCATTAACTTTAAAAGGAAATATGAAGTACTGTACTTTTTAAAGGAGTATCAGTTTTACCAAAAAAAGAAAATCATATTACAGAATTCTAGAAATTAGATCTCTTACCTAAAATTTTTATAATGCTTGCTTTGCTAGGAAATTGAGATCTATTGTTTTCCTTTACTTACTACCCCTCAGATATTTTTCTTCATGAAGACCTCACAGTAAAAATAGGTGATTTTGGTCTAGCCACAGTGAAATCTCGATGGAGTGGGTCCCATCAGTTTGAACAGTTGTCTGGATCCATTTTGTGGATGGTAAGAATTGAGGCTATTTCTCCATTAATTAAATTTTTGGACCCTGAGATGCTGCTGAGTTACTAGAAAATCTTTTAAGGTTTCAACTGTAGTATTTTCATAATTCCCAGTATTCACAAAAATCAATGTTGATCTTATTTTTTATGTAAATAGATTTTAACTTTTTTCTTTATCTTTAAAAAGAGTATTATGAAACCAGTTTCATTATATTTCAAACAAAAAATATGTATTTTATAAACACTGTTTAAATTTTATCCAGAATTGTCTCCTTAAAATATTTTGTGTTCAAAATGTTCTGTGTACCCTGTTTCCAAAAGAAAAAACAAGTGTGCAATTTCAGCAGGTATGATCTGCAGCAATTATTAAGGTTTTACTAAGAGAACTACTCCTTTTAAGAGAGAGGCTGTTTCACAATCTTATTTAAGCCTAAATTAGAAAGTTACTTCCTTTAGACTAGAAAGAACCTATAATTATGGGGCAGCTGGGAGAGGAAAGACCAAAAAAAAAAAAGAATTTTAACACCGTCAGCCGTGTACTGCCCTGCATAGCTCTTTCTTGCTTTTTCTTTATTCCTATTTCTGCTTTGTGGAAAAGAAGGGAATGAAAACTTCTGTGCAATTACTTTCAGCAGGCTGTGAAAAGGGCAGGTATAGGAATCCTCCTCTAAGCTAGCAGTTCTCAAAAGGGGCCCTAAGACCCTTTCGGAGGTCCCCAAGGTCATCCCTGTATGAGACCAGATGTTTCTTCATATTCTTCAACTAGAATGACATAACAGATGGAACGCAGAAGCATATATGTGACCATAGCTGGCTGCTGTTAAAGCAGTCAAAGAGAATTGCAGTACTGTTCTTCTCACTGAACTTTTTTTGGTTTTGAAAATATACTCTTCATTAAAAATGGGTGATCTGTGTTAACATCTAATGGCTGTTGTTTTATTATTTATGAAGTTACTAAATATTTTAAGTTTCCCAGTTATATTTAAATATGTTAAATACCCATAGATATAATCCACATAAAAGTTCCTTAGGATACTCAGTAATTTTCAATACTAAAAGAGTTCTGAGACCAAGAAGTTTGAGAACCGCTGCTCTCAGTTAAATAGTGTCCGCCAAACTTGAAACTTCAAATAATTGAATCTGGAAACAGAGAAGCTGCAAGGGCTCTTGAAGCCACGTTTGCATAAATTTCCTGAATCTGTAGCAGTCTCCAGGGGGGGAATTCCAAGATAGACATCTGAATTAGCCAAGTAAACATAGGGTTAAATTCAGCTATGATTTCTTGTAATAATAACTGGAGTGTAACACCCAGTGCTCATCACATCATGTGCCCTCCTTAATGCCCATCACCCAGTTTGATGGATATTGAACAGTATATCAAAAACCGGTGATGTACTGTACTTTGGCTAATTAAGTTTCAATTTTAAAAAATAACTGGAGTGAAGGCAAGTGACAGGGTGGAAGGGGCAGATTGGATTTAGAATTAGGAGATCTATACTCTAGTGCTCTGACGCTCAACCTGCACGTTTCTTAACCTCCTCCACGTCTCTCCATCTTTAATGTTGGTTGGACTAGTGGATTTCTAATGCCTTTTTTGTTTCTAAGATTCAGCAATTAGAGCTAGCTAGATTTGTTTCTTTAATAAATTTTGTTTTAATAAATCATTTTATAAACGAGGCTAATGAATCATTGTGATCTGGTTCTCATGCCCCTTTAAGGCACACATCTTGTTACAAGATAGCAGTGTATCGTAGGAAGGGTCAGGCTGGCAGATTTTAAGTACTGAAATTGTAAAACCTAAAATTAAAAAGAAACAATTGATACATGTTTTAAAGTGTGTTTATTTTTACTAGTGTGGGAGAGAGGCTCAGCTAAATCTCCAGGTTTGTCCTTTTTCAAAAACCTTAGTTTATACAGTTAGCAGATTATTATACATAAAGTTTTATTTTTTGTTGATACCTAGGTAGATTGGTTCATCCTTTATTCCATCAAGCTGAGCTTTAATACAAGAGATTAGCCAGTACTACACTTAACTGTTTGGTAGTACACTTAACATTTGGGTTGATACTGCCTTCAAAAACAAATATGGAGCTTCCATAGACTTTTAGTAAAGAAGAGTTTGGTCAGAACTAAGGTTATGTAATTATCTGAATTCTCAACCTTGTTTTATTTATCTTAGAAAGGAAAGAAATCTTTATGAAAATTTTTACAAATTAAATCACTAAATTAATTGAGGATCAGTCATGCATTTCTTATAAATAGATGACATACAACTTTTCATCAAGCCATCTACCAACAACAGTAGAGGTAAAACTAAATTTTAAAAAGCTGTTTAGTTCTTCTTATTAAATTTTATTTATTATTCTGTTCTCTCAAAATTGTGTTCTGGCTTTTAAAATTATGCCTGTATCATAACCAGCCTCTCAGTATTCTAACTTGTTCATCACATCACAGTTGTATGTGGTTTATTTTGTACTGTATTACTAAAAGCAATCAGCAATAAAATGTTTGACAAAAGTAAGTAGTAGACACAGTCTTCTCCTTCACCCCCCATCCTTCATCAGGATCTCCCACACATCTTCTGTCAGTGGTTCTCAACCTTAGTTGGACATTAAAATCATCTGGGGAGCTGTAAAAATCAGCAATGCTTGGATCCCATCCCCAGATTCTGTTGTGACGTTATTGGGCTGGAATGTAGTCTGGACATTGAGAGGTTAAAGAGTACACAGGTGATTGTGGTTTGCAGGTGAGGCTGAGTGCCATTGCCTGTCTTGTGAGATAGTCTGACCAGTGACCAGGAATCTTGTCCCACGTCCTCCAGCCATTTATGCAGTTAATTCAGGCTTAGGTATCAATGCTTTCACAGAGCTTTTACTTATACGCTGCAACTTCTCTAGTGAAACAGTTCTTCCAAATGAAACAATACAGAAGATGCAAGGTGAAATAACTCTTTTAAGTTTATCTTTAATGGACTATTTATTGTATTTCATGAACCCAGTCAATAAGAAAATAAGCAGTAGAGTACAGTGAGTAAAATGTGTAAGAATGTAGCAAATATGGTTTGGTCTGTATCTTTGCCAAAGAAGCAAGAGGCCAAGATCTTTATTCCATCTTCTGAATCGACCTCCTGTCTCTCACTTTTGTTAGTAAAGCATCCATGGCATGTTGATAATGCTTTTGGAAGCAGGAAAGAGGTTTGTTTGTCAGTGTTAAAGTTTCCCTGAAATGAGAACCATTGTACCAATGGGAAAACTAAAATTCTAAGGCAGTCAGCGTAGTGGTTGTACTACTCCCAAACAGGTTAGGACCACAGGTCTGGTATTTCTTTACTGAATCAGGAATGGGAAACGGGAACTGATTCTTGACAGGACTAGTCCTGGGACGGACTCAGATAGCAATGACAGTATTTTATGCAGAAAGAGGATGGCCGAAATTATAAAGTCTTAGTAATATATATGGAATCTCAGGTAATACTGCCTCTTTCAGAGCTCACTGAACATCTGTTTTCTTAATCAGTTTTATTTCTTTGCCCATTAATAAAAGAATGGATTGCATATTAGATGGATTATTTAATGACAAAAGCATTGTTCTGGGAATTGCAGTAATTTGCTTTTCAGACTTTTTAGTTGAAGAATGAACAAGAATATTTTTCTTTTTATGTTCTAACAGGCACCAGAAGTGATCCGAATGCAAGATAAAAACCCATATAGCTTTCAGTCGGATGTCTATGCATTTGGGATTGTTTTATATGAATTGATGACCGGACAGTTACCTTATTCAAACATCAACAACAGGGACCAGGTAAATATTTACTGTTTCTTGGGGTTTATTTTACTATTTGTATAAAGACTCTAGTTTGTTGTAGAAGAAGTGTTGAGTCCTGAGTAGGCATGAAGGATGGGTATCTTGATCTGTGTTGCCAGTTGTGGAAACCTTTGGTGGGCTGTTGGCAATGATAGCAGCATGTAAGGCCTTCCTTGAAATGTCAGTGCCAAGTGTGGTCACAGAGTGCAACTCCTCGTGTTTTGATTAGAAACTAGAGCTGCCACAGTGGAGATCGCTCACGTCTCTTGACGACACAAACCAGGAGGAGCTCTGCTGCGGCGTCATCTGGGCTTTGTGGCTTCTGTTGTGTCACAAGTTATGCTGAGCAGGCACTCAGCTCTGCGGTTCTTTATAGCCAGTCTTTTAAAATTAGTAAGGTTTCTCCTTTTTTGAAAGACGAATGTATCATGCTTTCATTTTTCTGTAATGAGGATTCTAATAAGAGGGAATTCTTTTACTTCTTTCTTCCTAAGTTCCTGTTCTCTGTCCTTCCCGCAAAGTCCTAAACAAGAACCTCATGCAGCTCTTTGCCTTTTCTGTCCCAGCCACGTTCAGTTCACCAGGACTTTAACACCGACCAAGAAGAAGGAATTGTCTTTACTGACATTATTACATTGTATACCTCAGGATTTTAAAAGTGTGTGTGTGTGTGTGTGTGTGTGTGTGTGTGTAGAGATTGAAGCAATTCCACTGTTAATATATTAGGAAACGAAGATCGACTATATAAACTATGGTTAAATAACATTTATATTTTATGCTGTGGTTTGCGTCGGAGTAACCTGGGTAATTTGTTTAAAAATGGAGATACTGGGGTGTCTGGGTGGATCAGTCTGTTAAGCATCTGACTGTTGATTTTGGCTCAGGTCATGATCTCAGGATCATGAGATTGAGCCACACACAGGGCTCCACTCTGAGTGTGGAATCTGCTTGGGATTCTTTCTCTCCCTCTCCGTTTGCCTCTCCTCCGCCACCACCTTCCCACCCCCCCAGCCCCTGCCTAGGACTTGCTCACATACATGTGCACTCTCTCTCTCCCTCTTTCAGAAAAAAAATAAAAATGGAGATACTGGAGTAGATTCTAATTCCATGGAGTAGGATCCAAGTACTTACATTTTTAATAAGTTTCCCAGGTGATTTTAATATATACCAAAGTTGAGAATCACCAATCCAAAGAATTTTTTTTAAAAGCGAATTAAAAATTATTTATTTATTTGACAGAGAGAGCAAGCACAAGCAAGGGGAGCAATAGGGAGAGGGAGAAGCAGGCTCCTCGTGGAGCAGGGAACCCAATGTGGGACTTGATCCCAGGACCCTGAGAACATGACCTGAGCCAGAGGCAGACACTTAACCAACTGAGCCACCCAGGCGCCCCAAAAGTGTGAATGTTTTATGTGTTTTGTCATAAGCTCTTAATCTAATGAAGTGATGGGGGTTTTTTTTAAGATTTTATTTATTTATTTGACAAAGAAAGAGAGAGATTACAAGGAGGCAGAGAGGCAGGCAGAGAGAGAGGAGGAAGCAGGCTCCCTGCGGAGCTGAGAGCCCAATGCGGGCCTCGATCCCAGGATCCTGAAATCATGACCTGAGCCGAAGGCAGAGGCTCTAACCCACTGAGCCACCCAGGCGCCCCTGAATTGATGGTATTTAATGTATAAATGTGTAACTTCATTTAAGTAGTGTATGTATTTTGGTCATCAGCTCAACTCTTGATCTTTTTGGTAATAGCTCTGAGAATCTTTCTTAACTAAGAACTTCAATTATCATGTGGTTTCATAAAAGTAATCTCAGTGGTCATGTACTTTGTGTATATCTGCTGAATCACCATATGGCCCCTTACCCAGAGTGGTCCTAATTTTACAGTTGAAGAATTTTTTTTTTTTTAAAGATTGTATTTATTTGTTTGACAGAGAGAGAAACCGAAAGAGGGAACACAAGCAGGAGGAGTGGGAGAGGGAGAAGCAGGCCTCCCGCTGAGCAGGGAACCCGATGCTGGACTCGATTCCAGGACCCTGGGATCATGACCTGAGCCGAAGGCAGAGGCTTAACGACTGAGCCACCCAGGCACCCCTCAAGAATTTTTTTAAAGCAACTATATTTCAGGGCACCCAGGTGGCTCAGTCAGTTAAGCCTCTGACTTCAGCTCAGGTTATGATCCCAGGTCCTGGAATTGAGCCTAGCGTTCCCCTAGCTCAGAGGAGAGCCTGCTGCTCCCTCCGTCAGCTCTCTGTTTTCTCTGTCTCTCAAATAAATGAATAAAATCTTTTAAAAGATAATAAATAGGGCGCCTGACTGGCTCAGTTGTTGAGCATCTGCCTTTGGCTCAGGTCATGATCCCGGGGTCCTGGGATCGAGCCCCGCAGCAGGCTCCCTGCTCGGCAGGAAGCCTGCAGCTTCTCCCTCTCCCACTCGCCCTGCTTGTGTTCCCTCTCTCACTCTCTCTCTCTCTCTCTCTATCAAATAAATAAATAAATAAAAGCTTTAAAAAATAATAAATAAACAAACAAATCAATAAATAATTATGTTTCTACCCAAGTCAGCACAAAGCTAATTGTTTAGTTTCTGTTTGGTCTTTCAAACCACTACATAGTTTTAGAATGTTGAATCCTACTTTATAATGTTGAATCCTACTTTTTTTTTTTAAAGATTTTATTTATTATTTGAGAGAGAGAGACACAGCTAGAGAGGGAACACAAGCAGAGGGAGTGGGAGAGGGAGAAGCAGGCTTCCTGCCGAGCAGGGAGCCCGATGCGGGGCTCGATGCCAGGACCCCAGGATCATGACCCAAGCCCAAGGCAGACGCTTAACGACTGAGCCATCCAAGCACCCCGTATCCTACTTTTGAGTGTTAAAAAAATTTGTGACCTGGTTCCTAATTACTTGATATTTTAAGCCTGCATGAAACTTAGACTCAAGATAGACCAAACTACTAGCTAAGGAACATGATGGAAACCTTGCACTTACTAGACTTGTGACACATCCTAGATAACGAGATGATTGAATTGATGATGGCAGTCTGAATAGCAAGATTGTTTCTAATTTGCAAATTTCCTGTGCTTTGCCTTTTATAGTCTTAATAACTCGACCATATGACATCAGACCCTGTGCCATGTTTACTTTTCTTTTGCATATTACTTTTTTTTTAAGATTTATTTATTTATTTTTAGAGAGGATGAACAGGAGGAAGAGAAAGAGGATGACAGAGGGAGAGGAAGAGAGAGACTCTCAAGTAGATTCCCTGCTCAGCACAGAGCCTAACTCAGGGCTCAATCCCGCGACCCTGAGATCATGCCCTGAGCCAAAATGAAGTTGGACACTTAACCAACTGAGCTACCCAGGCACCCTGCATATTATTTTTCTATAGGAATCTAGGGAATTTTAGTTTAGATTTAGTTGATTTCTCATACAGACTACAAATAAAAATTTTTTTAAAAGATTTTATTTATTTATTTGACACAGAGAGAGAGATTACAAGTAGGCAGAGAGGCAGGCATAGAGACAGGGAGAGGAGGAAGCAGGCTCCCTGCTGAGCAGAGAGCCCGATGCGGGCCTCGATCCCAGGACGCTGAGATCATGACCTGAGCCTAAAGCAGAGGCTTTAAACCACTGAGCCACCCAGGCGCCCTAAAATTTTATGAATCTAAGATCTGGATGAAATCCAGTGGATATGTTTGTTTTAATGAAGTAATATAATCGTATTATGGAAACAGGTATTATTATTTCCAAAATACGGATAAAAGCATCCCAGAGTTCTGTGCTCATCCACTTCTTGGCATTTTAAGTGTTTTTGTCTTCTATGGGAATATAATAAATGATGTGGCAAGGGCTTACTCTCCATGAGAGAAGTGAGTGGGTGTCCAACAGAAGGGTGAGGGCTTTACTAGTTAATTCTTTCTGGTAGTATAGGTAGAGCCTTCTGTAATTTGCCAGTCTGAAACCAAGTTGGGTGTTTGATGAAGAAAAAATAGGTTAGAAGAATGATACACTCTTCCCATCACCCCCAGTCTACTTCATTACTTCTTAGTCTGCTTTCCTCAAATGTCACTTTCCGTGGAACTCCCTCTTGGGAATTAGTAATTCTAGTTGTCTTCAGTGAAGTAATCCCAGGCTTTGCTCCATCTATTCCCCTTGATTTGATTTTTCTTATTCTTTTATTCTGATCTCTATGGCTTTCATATTGGACTTCTTTGTGAAAATTTAGGGATATTCTTTTTCATGGGAGATAGGACAACTGCGTCTTAACTGTGCACTGTTGGAACCATTTCTGTGCACTCTTCCCCCACCATATTCTGAGATGGCAGCTTTTTCCGGTAAATTTAAAGCAGGACTCTGGTTAAGCAGCTCGATATAAAGACTGACCTTGCACTCATGACCTGCATGACCTGGTCACTTTACCTCTTCTGGTATCTTTTTTTTTTTTTTTTAATAAAAATAAGAAAGTTGACTAAAGAATTCCTTGTTATTATAAAGATCAGATTCTTTCCTTAAGCACTGTCTCTTAGCTCCTCAGGGAGTGGCCATTCCTATGTTACTTTGTAGAAGAGCATTGGCTTTTGTTTTCCTTACTCTAATGCTGAAGTCTGAGAATTGCTGTCATTTTTCCCCCCTTTATCCTTCTGTTTCACTCTCTGATCACACTAATCTTCCCTCTTCAGTGCAGCTTCTCTAAGTTGGGATTAATAATGCACTCATTTGAGCTAGGTGGATTGACATTCTGTCCTCTTTCTTTTCTTGGAGTGGAAGTGCTATGTCATCTTGGAAGCAAATAACATAACTTTTGTCTTATTTTAAGTATATTTCAGTTACTATTACTGTAAAATAAACCACCCAAAACATAGTGGCTGAAGCAAATTATGAATCTGGAGTTTGGACTACTGTCAGTAAGGAAGGTTTATTTCTGTGTCACGTGGTATTGCCTAGGGTACATTTGTTGGGTGTTAAAGGATCCACTTCCAGAATGACTCGTTCACACATCCTATAAGGTGTGGTGCTAGCTGTCCACTGGAAGCTCAGGCAGGGCCCAGGGCTGGGGGCCTCAATTCTTCTCCACATGGGCCTTTTTGTGGGGACTTCTTCATAGAAAGTATGTACTTGGTTACAGCCTGGTGGCTGGGTTCTGAGCATAAGACCCCCGGAAACAAGAGATAGGAAATGATAAGTACCAGTGTCTTATCAACGCACAAATTATTTTTTTAAAGATTTTATTTATTTATTTGTCAGAGAGAACACACAAGCAGCCAGAGTGGTAGGCAGAGGCAGAGGAAGAAGCAGGCTCCCTGCTGAGCAAAGAGCCCGATGTGGGACTCGATCCCAGGACTCTGGGATCATGACCTGAGCCAAAGGCAGCTAGCTGCCTAACCAACTGAGCCACCCAGGCATCCCAACGCACAAATTATTTTAATAAAAATTTTTCAGGGGTGCCTGGGAGGCTCAGTGGTTAAGCATCTGCCTTCAGCTCAGGTCATGATCCCAGGGTCCTGGGATCAAGAGCCCCGCATCGGGCTCTCTGCTCAGTGGGAGGCCTGCTTCTCCTTCTCCCACTTGTGTTCCCCCCGCTTGTGTTCCCTCTCATTGTCTCTCTCTCTGTGTCAAATAAATAAATAGAATCTTTAAAAAAAAATGAAAAATAGAAATAAAAAATAAAAATCTTTTCAAAACTACTATATGCAAAACACTGTGGGATGCAGAGGGATACAGAGATGAATAAAGCACAGGCCATGCTGTTAGTGGAGTTTTACGCATCTGTTGAGGCAGTGCAGGGGGTGATGAGCAGACACTGCTCCGGTAACACAGAGGAGTGAATGAAGGGGTGGAGATGCCAGGAGGGCTAAATGTGGATTGAGAATGAAAGTAACCAGTCAGTCCCAGAATTTCAAATTGAACTACCATTTTATCGCGTCTGTGACACTTAACTCTTCTATACATGAATTATTCGGTTAAGTCTTCCCTTTAAGTTTAAATAATTGCAAAGAATGTAATTCCCTTTGTATTATATTAACATTTCAAAATAAAGCCATTATATCCTTTTCAGTGTACCCAGTAAAACCTAAAAGCCATTCTGACTTGACGTATACCTTCACTTGCTTAAAAAATAGATTCATTATCATATGATCTCTCTGATATGAGGAACTTGAGGGGCAGGGTGGGGGGTTGTGGGGGGTAGGGAGGGAAAAATAATGAAACAAGATGGGATGGGGAAGGAGACAAACCATAAGAGACTTCTAATCTCATAAAACAAACTGAGGGTTACTGGGGGGTGGGAGGGTAGGGATAGGGTGGATGGGTTATGGACATTGGGGAGGGTTTGTGCTTTGGTGAATGCTGTGAAAGATGTAAGCCTGATGATTCACAGACCTGTACCCCTTGGGCAAATAATAAAAATAAAATTAAAAAAAATAGATTCATTAATTTTTGGAAGTTTTTCTCTTTGAAGAAACATTTTTAACATTTTTTGTGCTTTCAAGGGTTTTACTGGTCATTCAGGTCACATCTCTGCAACAAAAAATATGTATTTACATTTAGAATTTAAGAAAATCTTTCCTGTGACTTTAGTCTTTTTTTTTTTTTTTTAAGATTTTATTTATTCATTTTGACACAGAGAGAGAGATTCCAAGTAGGCAGAGAGGCAGGCAGAGGGAGAGGAGAGAGGAGGAAGCAGGCCCTCCACTGAGCAGAGAGCCTGATGTGGGCCTCGATCCCAGGACCCTGGGATCATGACCTGAGCCGAAGGCAGCGGCTTTAAACCACTGAGCCACCCAGGCGCCCGTGACTTTAGTCTTTGAATGTTAATTTTTAAAATTCTGAATTATATTGCTGTTAATAATTATTAATATATAACTGATGAAAATGTGAGCATTGATATAGAGAAACATAGAACATAAAATTTTATTGGATATGGGTCTTAACGAGCAACATGAGGCTTTTCTTTTCAGTTCATTCATATATAGGCTTTTGCTAAAATGAGGTAGGACTTAGCATCAGTTCCTTTCTTTTATTTTTTAAGAAGTAAGCACTGAGAGGGCGCCTGGGTGGCTCAGTGGGTTAAAGCCTCTGCTTTCGGCCCAGGTCATGATCTCAGGGTCCTGGGATCGAGGCCCACATCAGGCTCTCTGCTCGGCAGGGAGCCTGCTTCCCCCTCTCTCTCTGCCTGCCTCTCTGCCTCCTTGTGATCTCTCTCCCGCTGTGAAATAAATAAATAAAATCTTTAAAAAAAAAAAAAAAAGAAGTAACCACTGAGAACTCTTGTTTAAGTAGATATAAAGATGGGAAAGTCAAGGCGTTTGTTGTACCCATATGCACAGATCAGTGATCCCCTAGACCACACCCGGATTCAGCCAGTCAGTAAGTCTCAGAACTCCCTCCAAGTTGTTAGTACTTAGTTACTGTTGATTGCAACAGCTGAGGGAAGAGGCAAATAGGACAGATCCAGGAGGGTTCCACATGTGAAGGTCCTAGTTGTTTTCTCGAAATGTAGGTGTGGACAGCACTGAATTCTCCTGGCAGCAGTGTGTGACAACCAACTCACTTGAGTCGAGTTATCACTGGGGCTCGGGTTAAGTAAATATGGTTGACCACCTCTGTGGCTGACCTTAGTTTTAGCTGATACTGTTTGACTCAGCATTCCTCTTGTAAATCACTTCTATAGCATAAACTATCTGGCATAGCCCAAGGTCCCCAGGTAAACAAAAGGATGCTTATCAGGCAGGACATTCCAGGGGTTTAGGGGTTACCTCCCATGAGTCAAAGGCAAAGGCTAGCCCCCTCTCTGAGCAAGATTAATTCTTTACCATTCATGTATCACTCGGTTATTTGAACTAATTTCTATAATGTACCAAAAATTACATAGTAATTTATCAGTAAGTTTTACAATTAGCTGAAAGCAAAGAATTGGAAACCAGCTGTCTTGCAAAGGGATTTGTTAACCATTCATTAGAGCCTAGTTAAATAGCAATATGTGAAAGTGTCCCATTGGTACCCCAGCAGTTTTACACCTTGGAGCAATGTGTACTATAGTTAAATTTCATGTGGGTAATAGGGTGTGCCTTTTAAAAAGTAGGAGAAGGGCAGTTCTGACAGGGGCAATGGGAAAGGAGGATAAGCTTTACACCGCCACTTTAGTGGAGCTCAGGCAAATCAGCTTATAGTTCATCAGAAGTTACTACGGCACCAAACAGGAAATAATATAAAGTTAGGTTCTCAGACTTGACTGTTCCTAAAGTTTATAAGCTCTGCCCTGTCTGTAACAGGGGATCTCTTACTGGCTTTCTCCACGTGGCCTCTAGTCTGTGCATGTCGGACCTGTTGCCTCTAAAATCAAAACCCCTCTCTCTTTAGAAAGGAGTCCCAAGACTCCTGAAGTCTGTCTCTGTCCATTCTCAGAAGAGCCAAAAATTTAAAAATTAAGAAATCCTAAAAAGTGTACATCTCTGCACCCAGAGAAGACAAGCCTTTTTAGTTTACCAAACAGAAATTTTAATTCCCAAGTGGTTTACCTTCTTTTATTTGGAGGAGGCTCCGATTCTCAGACCTACATAACTAAACGGCCCATTTCTTCCATTCCCTCAACAAACGAATTTAAGATGCAGATGCCAAAACAACTGCTAAAAGGTTAACTTTTTTGGTTCCTGCTACAAATATGTAAAGGGCTTAGTGTGATGCCCAACAAGTACTCAATAAATTACTTTTTTAAGTAGAAAAAGAGGTACAATCTGATGTGTTTCTCATGATTACCCTGGCAATGGGAAATGGATTGCATAAGGAGAGACTGGAAGCCTGGGGAGCAATTAGGAGACCTTTACAATAGTCCACAGGTCCTGAAGGTTTCAGCTTATAGCCCGTTAAGTATTGGTTCTCCACAGTATGATATATAGGAATCAGAATACTAGCATTGTGTTTCTTAACTTTTTGTTGAAGTACAATGTACATGCAGAAGAATACACATAAATGCACACAGCTTGTTGAATTTTCAATGTTTCTGTATTTTTCAGCTTATCAACAAGGTTGTATGATTTGGTTTTTTTCTCTCCCCAGATAATTTTTATGGTTGGACGAGGCTATCTTTCTCCAGATCTCAGTAAGGTACGGAGTAACTGTCCAAAAGCCATGAAGAGATTGATGGCAGAGTGCCTAAAAAAGAAAAGAGATGAGAGGCCACTCTTTCCCCAAGTAAGAAGCAGCTTTATGTGTTACTTAAGAGGACAGACTAATACTCAGATGCAGATTTTTAAATAGTTTCTAGAGGACACAGTTTGTACTTTGTGGATTTGGATTCCATGTGATTATGTGCAGACAGCAGAAAAGTAATCACATAAAGATAATTATATAAAGGTTGAATGGTGGGATATCTAAAAACTCGGAATCCCAGTACAAAATATTCAGAAAGACTTTGCTTTTGTCTAGCAGTTCTCAAACTTTTGGTCTCGTGCCCTTTCACACACTGAAAAATTATTTAAGACCCCCAAAGACCTTTATTTATATAAGTAATAATTGCCATTTTAGGAATTAAAACTAAGTTTTAAAAATACTTATAAGTTTATTTAAACATAATAAAAATCATTACAACTTTTTTATGAAAAAGAACTGTATTTTCCCAGACAACAGAATTAGTGAAAAGAATGGCATTGTTTTACCTTTTTTGCAAATCTCTGCAAAAAGAAGACATCTGGATTCTCTGCATTCATTATGTTGCAGTGCAATATTTTACATCATTTAGCCTCTGAAAACTCCACTTATACTTGTAAAATAATGACTGTAAAAAAGGCAAATAATACCTTAGTGTTACTATGCAAATAGTTTTTCCACAGACTATCACTTTGAGATCTGCTGCCTTAATTCTTCTGGTGGTAAAACAAATTCCAAGCTTCCCTTTAATACTCGGTCTTTTGGAGGAGCATTTCCACCTGGGGCAAAAAGAAAAGGCACCTGTTGGCACTGTCTGCCTTTCTCTGATTTCTTAGAAAATTACCATTGCTTTTAACTTTTCCTGGTATAAGGCCAAAGCCCTTGAGTTAGCAATCTTTTGTAAGCCTCAGGAACTGAAACTAAGTACCCGACAGGCTTAGAAAGTTTAGATTCTGTAGATATTATAATATAAATTCAATTTTTTATGATACTCATGAAGTTCTGGATAGTCCTACATAAATGGATCTTGATGAATCAGTACAGTTTTCAGGTAGGAAGGGCTGACTCCAGTAATTACTCCGCTACCATAATTACTGAGTTGGTCTTTTGTGAACCTTATTATGCTTTTGAATACTCACTCCTAGCTGGCACTCTCAGACAGAAGTCACTGTTTACAGGAGCAAGTGAATCTTTTATTCCTATCTAAAGAATTAAAGATAGAGTACATAATTTTAATGAGTCTCTCGGGGGCTTTCTCAGGGTGAGTAGATACATGTTTTACATATCGGAATTCTAAGTTACTATTTCTTTGAGGAAGAGTAGTTTTTTTTAATCCAGAAAACCACTGGCTTAGGACTATCAAAGTAAAAGGACCGGTATTATTGGCCAATATCAGCAGGACCCTGTACCACGTTCTCTTTTTTATAGTCCAGGTACTAGAGTTTCCTGTTTAACATGCTCGATGTATAATGCAAATTATATCCATAGCCCCACTCTTTTTTTTAAGATTTTATTTTTTTAAGTAATCTCTATACCCAACGTGGGGCTCAAACTTACAAACCCATGATAAGAGTTGCATGCTCTATCAACTGAGCCAGCCAGGTGCCCCTATAGGCCCACTTTTTAAGTGGTATTAAAGGGGATAAAATGTTCATATTTCTAAATATACTTAACATTTTATTCTTTGCATGGTATCAGAAAATGAAATGCATATCTGAATTTTTGAGATTATGAAGGCTACTCCTTTTAAGTATTTTTAATTTTTCATTATAAGATCTCTTTTCACACTATATACAGTTTTCACATGGCTAAACACAAATTTTAGATGGCTAAAGGTTTATATGTAAAAAACAAAACTAAAAAATAGGAAGTCATTTTTATAACCTTGAGGTAGAAAAGACTTTCCTAATAAGCAAGAGACAAAATCCAGAAGTAATAATGGAAAAGTAATAAAGGAAAAGCAAGTGTAACGGCATTAAAAGTTTTTAAACTTCTATATAATAAAAATAATATTGTAAGGTAAACATGAAAAATAATTGCAGCATGTATAACAAAGTATAAATAATCAGTAGAAAATGAGCAAAGAATATGAACTGGTGATTCACAAAGAAAGATAAATGGTGAATAAATTTAGGATGTTAAAAGTTCTGTGACAGTCAGTAAAATGCAGAGTAACAGTGAAATACATTTTGATTTTCTCTCTCAGATTGGCAATATCCAGCATTGGGAACAGTGTTGGGAAGTAAGGAAGAGCCCGCCTTATAAATCTTTTAACAGTGTTGTTGGGAATGTAAATTAGTTTGGCCTTTTGAAAGGACTTGGTAGAATTCATAAACTTAAAATATATATACTTTTTGCTCTGGTAATTCCACTCCTAAAAATATATGCTGCAGAACGTGCTTCCACAAGTGCTCAGATACATTAAAAAAATGCTTACCATAATAGGAAAAATTAAAGACAGAAGGATCAGGGTAGCTGTCTAGATGGCATGGTTGTTAGTGAGGGGAAAGAAAGGCAATGCAGAAAAATATGTGTAGTATGATACCACTTTAAATGGTGATGAGGGTGGGGATGGGCTCTGTTTTCATATGTGCATGTTTATGCATAGGAAAGGTCCAGAAGAAAGTATAGACTCTTTAACAGTGGTTACCCCTGGAAGGTAGGACTTATACTTTTTCTGTATTATTTGAATTTTTATTTGTGTGTTATGCTTGTAATTTAAAATGTTTTGTAACATTGCTTCTTTGCCTTATACTAATCATACAGATTACAGTTTAACTTTTTAAAAAGTTTTGATAGCTCAGAAAAATAATAATAGTAATGGCTGCTAAAGTTGTATTGAGTACTTACTATATGCCCGGCATTGTGCCAAGCCTTCTACACGTATGTCTCGTGATTGTGAATATCCATTATCATACTGTCTGCCTTCAAGAGTCATAACCCATTTCTCTGTACCTTAAACTGTGGCGTTTCTACGTTTTATGTATTGGTGTCTATTTGTAGTTTGCCTGTCTTCTCCACTCTTGGATTGTCACCTGTTACTTCTCACTCCTGTGCCACTGGCAACCTGGGTCACTGGGGTCCTACTTTTAATTATGTATGTGGAAGACATTTCCCATTACTAAGTTTCTGAAAGAATGAGTTGCTCTGATTCTGTTTGTGAACTCATTAGTGCTTTACCGATAGACACTCCGTCGTCTCCCCAAAGGGACTATGGTCTGAGAGAAATAGGCATATCATTGGCTTTAAAAGTTCTTTATTATTTACCGTTCCAAGGCTGGCAAATGATCTCAAATGTAAACAAAAGCTAACTATAGGTTACTTCCCCCATTGATTTTACAGAGATTAAAGCTATAAGAGTTTGGTCATTTTCTTTTCTTTGTAAGGAAAAATACCAGTTTACTCAGTATTTTTTCAGACATTTAGGATAATACCAAAACAGTGTAAGATTTCAGGTGCTTTCTTGTAAAGTATAATGGGAATTTTAAAGATTAACACTACCTAGATTTTCATTCTACTTTCTTTCTCTCTCTCTCTCTCTCTCTCTCTCTCTCTTTTTTTTTTTTTAGATTCTCGCCTCTATTGAACTGCTGGCCCGCTCATTGCCAAAAATTCACCGCAGTGCATCAGAACCCTCCTTGAATCGGGCTGGCTTCCAGACAGAGGATTTTAGTCTATACGCTTGTGCTTCTCCAAAAACACCCATCCAGGCAGGGGGATATGGTGCGTTTCCTGTTCACTGAAAGAAATTAAATGAGTGCGCCAGTGTAAGGGAGTAGGGACCAAGGAAATGAAAATATGTTTGCTTATATATTTGCTAAATTGAATAAGATCTTTTTTTAAAAAGATGAACCAAAGAATGTATAGGTTTTTAAAGACTCGATATAATTATTTCCCAATCTAAAATGTAAACTTAGCATTGGATTTTCAGCATCCAAGCATTTGATAAAATGCACAGACATTGCTAAACATTTGCAGTGCCTCTTCTGGAGGCTTTAGTTCCTGTTCCAGATTTGTTTCCTGGCTTATTCTAATTATTAAACTTAAGTTAAACTTATCTCATGCACCTTTTGTTATTAGCTATCACACGTCCATCAGGGACTCCCAAGAACTGCACACCCTTGTGCATGGATTTGCAGGAGGAAGGTGACAGATTAGCCTGTGTTAGGCAAGGCAAGCCAAACAGATCTGATTTAAGAAGTCACTAGGGTTGCTTAAGTTATTTTTATTCTTAATATTTTTTCTGTAACTATTTTTTATTATAATTTGGAAAATATGGATGTCCTTTATGCCCTCAAAGCGAGGGACTGAATTTCTTTTTATAATCTATGGGTGCAGGTAACCAAAGATATTGCTGACGAGTGACATGTTTGACATGAGTAATATGGTTGAACTTGGGATTTTTAGTGGGCAACTGTTAAAAATTGGAGTTCTTTTTAAATAATACTTCCCCATATGTTAAGGATGCCTTACACACATAGAAGTTGAATTTCTTACAAATGGATTATTTCCTCCTCCCCTAAAAAAGCTTCACAGAATTCTGTGGGAAGTTTTGGCTTTGTTTATATATCTTTAGTTGCCAAACAACCAGCGAATGGACTTTAGATTTATTAATTACTTTAGATTATACTTACCTCTCACGGTGCCTGCTTTAACAGTCATTTTATCCATGTGTCATAAAATTTCTGTGCTCCTTATATTCTTAATATGAGTGAAGACTAATCTTTTTTTTTTTTTGTAGCCCGGGGTGTGAAATATTTATTAGTCCTTTCTAATACTTAAATTTTCTTGTGTAGAAAATGATTGTACTGTGGCAGTCAGTATATTCTTACTGTGAGCCAAAATCTTACTGGAAATCAAAAATGAAAGAAGCAGTATCACTGTCATCTTATCAAAGAAATTACCGTCTCTACTTCAAAGTCGGTAGCAAAAGCCAGCCTCTTAAATACATTTGCATTTATTCAGTTTGGAACTGTGATGATTTTTAAGTGTAACTGACAGTTTGGGGTTATTCAGGCACACAGACAACATCTGTGTAAATAACATCCTTAGACGCCAATAAAGAAGAAAATTGGGAAGACTCTAATGGTAATTTAGTTTTTAAATGCCATAAGTAAATTTTTAAATATTTTATTAATTTGAATAGATGAGGTTTCATCCAGGAAAACTTTTCAGTAGTAAACATGGCATACCTTTTGCCCCTTATTTGGGTAGTTGAAATAAGTAATGCCATTCATAAGTTCTTCAGAATTGATTCATGCCTTTCAGTTGGGCAAGAGTAATGGGAAATAACCTGTCTCGTGTTTTCAAAAATTAGAATGAAAAAAGCATAAAAGAATGGAACATGTTGGAAAACATTAAACTGCAAGATTTCTAAATCCTCTAGTGATATTAAAGATATGATTATTAGTAATTACTAAATAGGGTTTTGTTTATCACGAACTGAATAGCAAGCATGTAGCTAATAAAGTTCTTACATTGGTCTGTGGAATGCTGAAAGGTTTGGGCATCTTAAGGCACAAGAGTCAAAGGATCTTTTTCTTGTTATAGCTCTCTCTATAGTTCCCCACTGTACTTGTTTCACTCATATTGTCCTTTCTTTGCTTATTCCTCTTTTCCTCCCTTCCCAACAGCTCCCCATACTGATCACTGCCCAGCCCCCCACTGTCTGCATTTGACTCCTTTCCATCTCCTTTGCTAGAGGGCATTGCTGAGCTCTTAGAACTGCTCAGAAACTCCTTTATGCCATGTCACATGTTGCAGTGTGCCTCCAAAGGGTCCCCTAAGTAGTTTTCTTGCCAAAGTGGGCCCACTGGAAGTGTTGGTGGAAGAACATGAACAGTCTGGCAGGGTGAGATGTTTAGGTAGCACGGATGCAGAGAAGTAGGGAGCATTAGAGTGCCATATGGTAGTCTCCTTTTCTGTTCTTTGTTTTATACTGCAGTTTAGGTATATTATCCAAATAAAGAAAAACGTTTTTCTAACCATAGGTAGAGTTAAACTCCCTAACTAGGTAATTGAAACAGAAGGATGTTCATTCTCTTGTGACTGACCGCTTTTACTCCTAAAATGTCAACCCCCAGATATTTTTATTAAAGTTGATTTCCTTTTTCAGCAGGAATCCTTTTTGTAAAATTTGTTTTACATTTTAGAATTTTTATTGGTCACTGATGAGGACTATGATTTTTCTTCTTGATTTTAAGTAGTTTAGGGATCACAGCATTTAATCAAATGCTTTAGGTTCTTTATTTTCAGATATTATATTTTGTACTAGCCATTGACATACTAAAGCATTAGCTCACTTTTCCTTTTTAAATAGTGACCATCTAACACAGCAGCTTAAATGGCCTCTGTCTCAAGTGAGCCCCTCAATTTAAGGAAATGAGCTGTTCTTTTTTTAATATTATGAAATGTACTTAGTGACTAAAACATTTTGTCAGTTACAGTCGTTAGATTGAGAATTATTAAGCATTTCTAGAGCACTTTTTATTTTACTCAATATTTCATCTCTCCTATGGTAATTTCTCTTAAGAATTTAAGAAGTCCAGTGTGTCTGTGCCAGAATGTTTATCATACTTTTGAAACTTCCTGAAAGGACACCACAAAGAAAGAATGAAACTTACTCTGGTTTCAAATGACTGCCTTCCACATCTAAAACAGTGTTGGTTTCTGTGCAAATTGATTTTTCATAGCATATTTTAACTTTAAGAAGTATATAGCAAATTATATGTATAATAGCCACTGAAATACATTCAATTTGGGAATAAAAGATAATTATGTAGTATTTTAAAACTAGTTAATAAAATCCTTAGCTTTCAAATAAACAAATCTTGATATTTGAGGTATCTAAAATCATAGAGCCTTCCCAAATGTTCTCTACCTTAATCTTAAATAAAGTCAAATGGAAAATAGAACTTAGGTTATTCTCAACCAGACAAGTAAAAAAAAAAAGTTTCATTTTGGCCTTTGATTTTTCAGGCAATAATTAAGTTAATATACCGAGATTTTCAAAGTCACGTAGTATTCTGGATGTTTCACTTCAAATAATTCTTACCTCATATGAAATAGGATAAGAGGTGGGTTGATAGATAATTTCCAGATATGCAAGAAGGAATATGCTTTTTTCCCCAAAAGCAGATCCATTGCCTGTTACCCTCCCCCCATCTTTCCTTAAATTTCTCCTTGATTTCAGGGACATATATAGAAAGAGTTTAATTTTATTGATCTGTAAACTCTTGAGTTCTTTTTGTCTTTTTTTTATTCCTGGACCTGAAGTCTGTTTATGAATAAGAACTGCATTCCTTTAGAAGCAGTAGACAATGGTAGGATGATCTTCAGGGTTGGCTTTATTGGTGTCTGATTTGGGGTTTCTTGGTAAGAGTTTGTACTTGGGAGGTTGTTTTGTGGTTTTTTTTTTTTTATCAAGGCAAACATTTAAGTTTGTAGAGTAGAACACTACAACAAAGTGGAGAGTGTGTAATTATCCTAACTAATGGGAAACATATGAAGATCTTTTAAAGTTATTTTTTAATGTGGTATTTAAGATTTGAGATAGAATTTTATCACTTTTGATATTCTCACTTAATAGATTATTAAGATTTCTATATTCTCACTTAATAGAATAGCCATTTTTTAAAATAAAGATTTCTAAGTAAATCCTATTTTCACATTGGCTTCCTTTAATGAGATTTAGATTCTGCAAGATACAGTGACTACTAATTAGAATGTTGAAAATTGCTTTAAAGAAATGTATTAAAATACTGGGAAAAATAGCAACCTTCAAACCATAAGCAATAGTAGTATAAATGTTTATAGATTTCTAGAGTCTCTGTTAACATAGTAGCCCTCTGTGGTTTTGTTCTCATGTTTGGCTATCCGAGGTCTTAGTAATATGGCTATTTTTTCCATCAATACCATACTCCCTTCACAGTCTTTGTAACTTTTAAATATGAGGTAATAATTCTTTTACCTTTCTTTGATCTCCTGACTCACAATACCATGGTTACTTGGTTAGTAGAAGGAATCCTTAGAAAGAGATAGTATCACTATCTGCAATCCAATTAGTAGTAATATTCAGAATGGGAAAACAAATTGGTAATTATTGATAATTATTTAGGGGTGTATTCATTGTTAAGACCCGCCCCCACCCCGAGCTTGCGTTTAAACAGTGCCATTTTTTAGCTGTGAGGTATCAGGCAAATTACTTCACCATCCTAGACCCCAGCTTGCTCCTCCATAAATTAAGAGAAGTAATAGCACCTGCCTTACAGTTATTAGGAGGCTTAGATGCAGATGAATGTAAAGCATTCAGTGAGGCATCTGGCATGTAACAGGCACTCAGATAGTCACTAGTATTATCAGCCTGTGATCTGGGGGTTCAGTCAGCCAGTCATTAGCAATCTGTTGTTTGTTGGGACATACCAGTGTCCTCCAGTAGTCAGTTGGCAGAGAGTGGACAGGTCACTCCCGGATGAAAGAGTCTGTTCGAGTCAGTGACTGGACCTGCATCACAGGCTCTTGTTATGGAAAACGGATGTTAAGGCCGGCTACATTTTGATAGTTGTCGTTTACTAACCAATCCCCAGAAATCAGCTAGAGTGCATGTAAGAAGAAGAACCGGCCTGTAGTCACAAGTAGAAGATGTGAACAAAATGCTGGGTGAAACGTAATGGCACAAAGCCCGCAAATTCAGGAAAGTTCAGCGACGCATTGCCCCCATGTAATTTTTTGGTGGTTTGAAAGGGGAAATGAACTAGAAAATGGACAGTCTAGATTTTCTTTCCTCCAGTCAGATGTGTAATGTGGAGAAATCATTTGACCTCTTAATTTTTTTTTTAAGATTTTACTTATTTATTTGACACAGAGAGAGGTCACAGGTAGGCAGAGAGACAGACAGAGAAGAGGAAGCGGGGTCCCTGCTGAGCGTGGGGCTTGATCCCCGGACCCTGAGATCATGACCTGAGCCGAAGGCAGAGGCTTTAACCCACTGAGCCACCCAGGCGCCCCTAACCTCTTAATTTTATCTTTTGCAAATGGAGGGTAATTCCTGCTTCTTCCTTTCTAATAGTGGCATTAGAATAATGGAAGTGAGTTGATAACTGGGGGTAAAGTATTCAACAGATCAACCCCACTGTTTTACAATCTGTTTTTGAGAAATTTTGTTCATTAGAATGGTTTTCAGCATAGCATGTAAAACCCAACTGGGAAATTACCTGCAGACTCGATATTTAATTGATAGAACTGAAGCATATTCTATAAATTATAAATTATTTTATGTGTTTCAGCCATTTTTGCTTTTAAATGAGTGATGATGTCCCTAGATTTGTAATAATAGCGATTCACCTTTCAGTGAGGTTTCAGTGAGGCTTTTCTAGGTCTCTAGGTCATCGCAGATAACTTTTTTAAAATTAGCTCTTGTCCTCCCCCTACAGGAGAATTTGCAGCCTTCAAGTAGCCACTCCATCATGGCAACATCTACTCTTATTTCTTAAGTCTTGTGTTCGTACAACTTGTTAACATCAAAACACAGTTCTGTTCCTCAAATCTTTTTTTAAAGATACAGAATTTTCAATGCATAAGCTGGTGTGGAACAGAATGGAATTTCCCATCCACCAAAAGAGGGAAGAATGTTTTAGGAACCAGAATTCTCTGCTGCCAGTGTTTCTTCTTCAACACAAATACCACGTGCATACAAGTCTGCCCACTCCCAGGAAGGAAGAGGAGAGAGCCTGAGTTCTGACCTTTTGATGGTCAGGCATGATGGAAAGAAACTGCTGCTACAGCTTGGGAGATTGGCTGTGGAGAGCCTGCCAGTCAGCTCTGCCCTTCTAACCGCCAGATCAGTGTGTGGCTGGTCACCTGACGGGGCAGCTGCAATCGCCAAGCATCGTTCTCTTTCCTGTTCTGGGATTTTGTCGTGGAGCTCTTTCCCCTAGTCACCACCGGTTCATTTCTGAGGGATGGAACAAAAATGCAGCATGGCCTTTCTGTGTGGTGCATGTCGTTTTTGACAAATTTTTATCAAGTGAAGCTCTTTTATTTAAATGGAGAATGAGAGGCGAGGAGGAGATACGTTTTGGGGTAGAGGAAAAGGGAATGCTGCATCTTTTTCCTGACCTGTTGGGTTTCTGGCCTTTGTTTCCTTGCTCACTGAGGGTGTCTGCCTAACCAAGCAGGCTGGAAAGTGCTGGCACACGTTGCCTTCTTTTCTCACTGGGTCCAGCAATGAAGACAAGTGTTGGGGATTTTTTTTTTTTCCTCCACAATGTAGCAAGTTCTCAGGAAAATACAGTTGATATCTTCCTCCTAAGCTCTTCCAGTCATCAAGTACTTATGTGGCTACTTTGTCCAGGGCACAAAATGCCATGGCAGTATCTAATTAAAAGCCTACAAAACTGCTTGATAACAGTTTTGAATGTGTGAGACGTTTATGTAATTTAAATGTAAGGTACAAGTTTTAATTTCTGAGTTTCTTCTATTTTTATTAAAAAGAAAATAATTTTCAGATTTAATTGAATTGGAATAAAAGAATACTTCCTGCCAGAATTATATATCCTGGAAAATTGTATTTTTGTTATATAAACAACTTTTAAAGATCATTATCCTTTTCTCTACCTAAATATGGGGAGTCTTAGCATAATGACAGATATTTATAATTTTTAAATTAATGGTACTTGCTGGATCCACACTAACATCTTTGCTAATATCTCATTTTTCCTCCAACTTACTCCTACACTACATCCTACATCCTCTTTCCAGTCTTTTATCTAGAATATGCAACCTAAAATAAAAATGGTGGTGTCTCCATTCATTCTCCTTCTTCCTTTTTTCCCAAGCCTGGTCTTCAAAAGGTTGGGTAATTTGGCAGTTGAGTTCCCCAAGTAGAGAATAGAGCAATTTTAGGTGTATTGGGACTGAGGGAGGGTGTATGAAGCCTAACATCAGTTGTTTCTATAGAAAGAGTTGCTGTGGTATTAGAAACATCATTCTTTATCTTTGCATAAGTGGAAGATAGAGCCCAGTTGTAGCTTCCTTTGGCCTTTACTAACGGGTGGCACAATTGCAGTAGTAACAAAGAAAGTGACTCTGGATGTATTAATGACAAATATCTCCCTTATCATGAGGCTTAGAATCTCTTGCCAGAATTTAGGAATGTAAATAGAATCAAATGTACTTAGCCCAACCAAGCTATGTAGCCAGGACCTTAAAGAAATTAGACAGGACCCATAAAATAAATCAGGGAATTAGAAGTTGTTATTTAAAAATTTCAAATTGTAATTGATCCCACTATCTTTCAGCCTGTTACGCTCACTGCCATTCCATGCTTTTTGTTAAAATACCTGTATTCAGAGGAAAGCCTACTGAAAATTCGAAAGACCTGTGAAGGGTTGTCCTCATACGATGGAAAATATCCTGAAGTTAGTAGTGAGTTTGAAAAGCAGTGTGTTCTTAAGTCCCACGCGAGCAGAGCTGTGTCTTACAAAATCCAGAAATTGCGAAGATTCGTGCTGATTTGAAGAGCATCTTGTATGCATAATGCTGCTTCTCTTTTAAAACCATCATTTTTCTTTTTAAATACGTCCCCAGACATGCTTTCCAACTGGCTGTTGTGTTCCCGTTGCCAAGATCGGCAAGAGCTTGGTGAGCAGGAGGCAGGTCCTACAGGGCAGGTGGAGCCTGCCCTTGGGATGGCTGCTGGGCGGCGGGACGACCTCAGAGGCCCCCTTGGGGGGGGGGTGGATG